>VWZP01001589.1:0-115930 GCA_013396995.1 Dicaeum eximium | reverse complement strand
ACCTTCATTATCAGTCTTTTCATCTTCTCAGACATCTCAAATACTTCTTAGCTGAAAATGGGACAGGTGCAGCTCATCACGAGCCATTCAAAAGGGATTCAGTGATTGCTGAACCTGCTCTTAATAATTTGTCATTCTCCTTATTACCTCTTCTTTCTCCTTCTCTTTCTTTGTCCCAATGAATCTCTGGGATTTCTAAAGAAATAAAGGCAGAAATCACACACACCTTTCTTGCCTGTCTGGGTTGACTAGAAGTATTTTAATATGTAAAGTACCTATCAACAAGTAACATCAGATGGAGGAAGGATGTGAAATGCAGATCTAGGGGAGGTTCCACTGCCTTCCTGGAGAAAATAAGCATTTTGACCTTGGTTAGTCACTTTGCATGAATATGTGTCTTCTGTTGCTGTGGCCAGTTCCTGAGTCTCTCTCAGTTGCCTCAGGCAGGGGCAGTGCCTGAAGACTAACACTTTGTGCTGGTTTTGGCTTAAACCATTACACACTCCAACCAGCAGAGCCTGGTTCCTGTCTGCCCTCTAATTACCTAGCTGCATCTACAGAGCCTCATTTTGTATTTCCTCAGTGGTCAGAATTCATCTTCCTAGACTTTCCTTCTTCTTAGAAGGAATAATAACCATGTAAATACATTTTTAAAGTGGGGTAATGTAATTTTCACCTGGTTTTTGGGTTTTTTGGTTGGGTTTTTTGTGTTTCTGATTAGACATGTTCAGGCATAAAATTATGGGATTATCCCAACAAGAATTGTCCGAACATCACTGGGGGAAAGAAAACCTCACAGAAATGTGGCACTGCTGTCATTGAAGGTATTTGTTTTGCAAATCAAAAATAGCTGTAAAAGCCCCAGCGCAGGGTGTCCTAATAAAGCAAATTCAGCCAGAGGAGCATTCTTCCACAGCCAAAACAATGGTCAGGACAAAAAAAAAACAGGTGAAAATGTGATTCTTCTGTGAGGCTGCTTTCATAAAGCAACTGCCAAAAAAACTCATTAAGCATGAGGATGTAAGTCTCACTTTCCACCAACTCACTAAGAGGTTTTTTTAGTTGTGAAGGTCCTGAGCTGATGCCTGACGTTGATTTAAAGAGACAGGTGATTACCCACAAAGTGAAAAATAATGTGGCATTATTCCCTGAGGTATAACTGCAACAGCAATCAGAAAAGAGATAGAAGGCTACTGTAATAATGGAGGGAGTGCAGTGCTGGCACTGGTGGAGATGAAATGAAGTTGACAGGAGTTCCATTTTGTAGTTGGCCACGCTGATGTGGCTGGGGTAGTTCTCAGTGCCCATGTCAGTTGTCAGTACCACCAGTCACACCTGAGCCCCTCTCTCGCTCTCCTCCATCCTCTCCTCTGCTTCAAGCCCCAATTTACACTTAATATTTTAAATTATCCTGCAAGTGCTTACTATGTCCTATTTCAAAAATTAACAAATGGGCTACAAGAGCCATCATTATTTCATGGCTTGTGTTTTCTCCTTTAGCTTAAGGAGAATGACTGAAGGTTTTATTGAAGGCTACCATTCACTTTTATGTGTTTCTGTTCTGTCTCTCTCTCTTCTCTTCCTCTTCTCTTTCTCCCCGTACCTTTCAGTGCCAATGGATTATAAATTATGAACAACATTTATGTATTCCTGCTTCAAGGAAGCTGTCTACTACATATCTTCTGGGCTGACAGTGAGAAAACTTGTATAAGGAAATGAATGAATGTGAAGGAAAGAAAAGGTGAGGAAGAAATACTGTTAGAAAAAGAGGAAGATGCAAAAAGGGCATATTAAAATTATTTCTGTCTTTACTCTCCTCCTTACTCCTTTTCTGTTACAAATATGTTGTTACGACACAACAGGAATTTTTGGAATGGATATTTATTACAGTTATAATTAACTACAGAACTTTGTGTCCATATTTTCACTTAAAAATTGCTTAAAAATTCCATGAGATTCTATCAGTTGTAGTAACCTCTTATTTTTTCATTGCCATAGGTACCAGCCAGAAAAAAATGGCTGTTGTTTTACACATCAAAGGAAATTTAAATATATAAAGATTATTATTCTTGCCTTTGATTCAGGATCTTTGTGAATCATCATGATTGCAGATTTTTGTACAGATCCACATAAGGTGAGATCTCTTATGGTTTAGGTTTGAGGTCTAGAGTATTTGTAAAAAAAGGAATAATATTCCACTTATTTTGCATGTAATTCATATAAAGAAGCAGTTTCCTTATCATCCTGGCAACAAACACACATTTTTTGTAATTGTATTATGTGATTTGCATTTTATAATTTCATCATGTCAAGGGAGGTATAAAGTAAACTCTGTCTTAAAAATGGGGGCCATATGCATGTGGGATTCTGAAGATACCTGCCTCAAAATTTCATGTATACAATTTATGTTTTCTCTTTTTATTTTGAGTCAAATTTCATCCAATTTTACACCTATACACCTCTTGCATATTCACCACTGTCAGTCATAAGGAGTGTTACATAAAAGCTAATTATAATAGCTTTGGCTTCTTGTAGTTTTGCAACCTTGGAAGGCTTCAGATTTTCCCTTGGCATTCTTAGGGTATGAGATCCATTGAGACACTTGCAACGAAGTGTTATTGTTATTAGCAGATACAAATTTTGTTACCTTGGTTTTGGTTATTTGCTAGGAAAACTTTTTTTCCAGTGTTGCCAAGGGGTGAATTTGATCTGTTTCAGAGCCTTCTTACCTGTTATAGACAGGATTCTCATTAAGTGCCTGATATTTTTATTCCTGAAACATCTTGGTGTTGCTGGAAGCATATCAATTGATAGCAGAACACCTTTTAAATAAATTCAGTATTGAATAAACACCTGTTCATGAAATCTGTAGCTCACTCTGTGCAGTGTGGTAGCAGATGCTCTTGATGAGTATGATACAGACTGACAGGCAAGTTAGACACTAACTACTGATGAATCTGGATGCTATGGATGATTACGTGACAAAAAACTCTATTTCTCTCTGAAATTAAAAAAAATCCTTTCTGCATGGAGAAATTAAAAATAATTTTCAGTTTAAGACCATCTTAAGATCCAAAGTATTATTTGATGTTTGAACCAAACTGAATTCTCCAGGGATTCTGTTTTTTCCTGTGCCTTTCATTTTCAGATGTGTACTCTTGCAGAAAAGGATTTCTGGTCAAGGGAAATAAAATTTCAGAAGCACAGGTAGGAAATGGAATTTGTGCAGATAATACTGAGCTGCCTAGATAAACTGAGAGACACTGTTAGTCTTTTGCAAAGGCTGACACGAGATGTCTGGACGGACAAGTTTGTACAAATGTCAAAAGGGAACACAGAGTCAATATTTCCTTTTATTTTTTGTTTTTTTCCTATGAACTGAGAAGTAGCTTGAAAGTCATAGGCGGGTTGAGTAAAATTAAACTTTTCTGCCAAAGAATTTGGCCTTGGTTCTTTGCTGCATTGACACAAAACTGTGTGGTGCGACCCCTAAGGAAGAATAAAATTGAATGAAAGAATAGAATAGAATAGAATAGAATAGAATAGAATAGAATAGAATAGAATAGAATAGAATAGAATAGAATAGAATAGAATAGAATAATTTCAGTTGGAAGAAACCTATGAAGATCATCTAGTCCAGCTCCCAGTGGGACCTCTAAGAGATGAATCAGAAGAAATCTCAGAGCAATGTACCCCTGGCATGATTTATACTGCCACTGAGAGACAACTCTACTTGCTCCTAGCCCAACACAGTTTCTGTTGTGTTCTCTTGCTCCCTCAGCCGCCTGTGATGGCAGCCACCACCCACTGTGCTTCCAGGTTTTTGCCCTTAGTAAAAGTGAGTTAGGTCTGGTGACAAACATAATTTCTTACTTCAGCTGTATCTACAGCCAGTCCTGAAAGTATTGTAAATGCCCAAAATTCTGCTTCTATGCATAAAGCTTAAGTATGGATTAATCTTAAGAAAGAAGGTAAAGCAATGAAATATTGTCTTGGTGGGAGCTATAACAACTACAAACATGAGGTTCTTGGATTGAAAGTGAAGGTTCTTACCTGTGTCAGAAGTAGCATACAAACCTGTAAAAAATATTTGCACTGAGCTTATGTTTTTCAGAATATTCAGCTGTTATTTGGGAAATGATATGGGAAGTAAGGTGTAAAGAGAACTCCCATCCCAAAACCTAACTTCACCTGTGCAGTGATGCAATTTAGCCAGCCATTTGGGAATCTGATCTTAGAATTGTAAGGAATAGTTTTTGAAAAACTCTATGTCCAGTAGCAGTTGAAAGCAGATAGGATATTAAAAATTATTAGGAAAAGAATCATGATAAAAACACCCCTATATCTTCATCTCAAATCACTAAAATCTATTAAACTCTGTGCCATTCTTGTATTTTTCTCTCCTGAAAAGTATTACACCTTCAAAGTGTTCAGGAAAGGGCAGTAATAATGATCAAAGGAATGAAATAGCTTCAAGTGAGTAAAGAACTACTTTCTGTCCTATAATTATATCCTTCCCAAGGCATTTCCTATGGGCTTCTGTTGGGGACAGGATGCTGGGCTGTGAGGACCTTTGATGTGGCCTGGTATAGCAGTGCTTTGGCTCTGTTGTGTCTGTTGTGGAGGGAGAAGTATGATACCAGGGCAAACCAGCAGAGTTAAATTTCACTGAAACACAATATTCCCCACTGCTTTCCTTTGAAGAAATGCTGCTTTCCTTTTACAAGGGAAGTGTAGGAGTGAGTAAGGCTGTAAAGGAATTCAGGTTAAGCACTGCCTCATCTTGAGAAGTTCAAACACACACCTTCCATCTCTAAGGGGATTTCCTCCCTAAAAGGCTGGAATTAAAGCTATTCTCCAAATAAATATTTAATCTAGTTTTTGAGTTGCATTTGGCTATGTCTTCATTAGCAAGCAGCACAGCAGAGCAGGAGCAGATCTTTAGAGTGAGGCAAAAGGAGCCCAGCTCATGTGCCAGGGATGCTCCAGGGATGAACCACGTGCTAAGGAGGGGAGGGTTTCACTTCACAGCACTAACCCTGACAGAGCACTGCATGCTGATATGGTTGTGCTCCATGGGAATCTAGTTCTTAGCCCTGTGTGTAATCAGGCTAGGTATTAAAAGTAGACTGACAAACCTTGTGTGTCTTTTCTCTGATACAATAATTATCCTTACACTCTTCCTTTTTTTTTTTTTTTTTTTTTTTTTTTTTTTGTTAGTACAGTAAAATCTGAATGGAAAAGTGGAGCAGAATCATGTAGGACAGTCATGAGAGGGTGATAGTAGTATGGGTCTGAGTGCCTTTGGGTTGAGAATAGTGCTGCTCAGCAGAATCCTTGTGAGGTACTGTTCCATCGAACTCTCCTCTCAACTGCTTTACAAATGAAGGTACAATCCCATGTCTTCTGCCAAAAAAGACATTTTAGGCAAAAATTACTAGATGTTTATGAATCATGAAGTGGTATATGAAGCCTTCTAATGTTCATCCTAAAAGAGTGAAGAAATGCAAGTTAATTCAGTTTCTTCAGTGTTTTTAAAAATCTAATGCCTGGTTAATCTTCTTGGAGGTACATAACTTTTCTAAAATTACAGATGAACTCAATAGTTACAGCATAAGAACCCAAATCATTAATTTCACCCTATGGTTGTAAAATAGAGCCTTTCTTTGTCTTTAACAAAAAAGAAAAAAAATATGGAAGGAAAATAACATTCTGTTGAGGGCTTTCTGTCATATTTGACATCTTAAGATCTTCCAAACCCTTACATCATGCTTCAGATTACTCTGAGTTTATCAAACAATGACTTGTTAGAAAGAGATTTTCCTAAAGAGCATGGAAGCAGTAACTTGCTTATCTTCACTTGTATCTGGCTTACCTCACCTTGGATTTCAATGCTGACAGAAGCTGCATGTGTGGGACCAAGGGCCATTTCAGTTTTCAGTAGCCAGAATGTTACCATTTGATACTTTCTTTACTCAGTTGGGTTTTGTAGCAAGGTGTTAAACCTAAAACCCCTTTTTACCCTGTGAAAAAGTAATTTCTTCTTCTGCTATTGTTCTTGCATCGCTTATGCTGTTGTCTAAAGATTTATTTGGGGTTAACCCCCTACAGACTTTATTTCCTTTAGGTACTAAACTAATTCCTCTGAACAGTAACCCCTATCACATTTACAGACATAGATACTGTCTAAAGTGTAGTCATTTCCTGACAAGGACAGTGAAAGCAAGAGCTTTAGCCCAGAACACCAGGAATTTTTCAGCTTCTTATGCTTGGGGTTTTGTGGTTGGTTGGCTGGTTTGGTTTGGCTAGGGTTTTTTTTTTTTAATTTTATTTTTAACTCACAGCAATTTTCAGACTGTTTTTCAAACCATGGTTCATTAACTAGCTCATTTAAAAAATATCTCTCAAGAGTACTATCTTTTGACTGCCATTTTGTTGCCAGGAAGTAGGATGGCTAACTGCAGCCAGAGAATGCCCCAAGCTCCTAACAGGAATATCCACAGGAGTAATGAGGGCTTGTTGCACAGCAAAATATTCATTGCACTAAAAGGAGAACTACTCTAAAATTTTCTGAAGGCTTGCCACTCTAAGCATCTATCCCATGTTATTACCTATTTTTTAACTGCTACTAATTTTTTTCCCTGGGAGAGGAAGTTATCTGGCTGATAAAATAATGCAATCCTCAGCTTTGACTTCAGTGGAGAAGTATTTTCCATTGATATCTGCATGAAAGAACTCAAAAGAATTTGCTTTCAATTGCTGTGTAATAATAGCTTTGAATGACCTCTAATTGAAAACACTTTTTTTCTCAGGTTTCTCCTTAATTAAAAGCAGCATTAGGTTTTTCCTCACAGTATAACCACGTGGAACAAGGACAAATTCTGGATTCTGCACCTGGGACAGTGTAATTCTGGTAATATATAAGTATGTAAGTATACTTATATGGATATAAATATATAAGTAGATCTATGTGGATATAATCATAGACTGGGGGACAAGAGGTGTGCATGCAGCCCTGCAGAAAGTGATCTGGAGATTTTGCCTGATGGGAAGTTCATTGTGAACGGTGAGTGTTCTCTGGTAGCTGAAAGGGCCAACTGTATCTTGGGGTGCTTTAAGCACAGTACACAGAATGGGTCAAAAGAAGCAGTTGTCCTGCTAAACCACAGCACTGCTGAAGTATTCTGTACAATTTTGGGCTCCACAATATAAGTAGGATATAAAAATACAATGTGGTGACCCCAGGTGGGCAACAAGGGTGAAAGGAGTGGGGGATATGACTTGGTATGGGTGGGTGAGGATGCTGGGTTTGTTCAGTTTGGAGGGGATGGAGGGGTGACCTTGTTGTTGACAATTTCCTCATGGTGGGGACAGAGGTGGGGTGCTGATCTCTACTGTCTGGTGTCTGGTCACACGATGGAATGGCCTAAATTGGCAGTTGGAAGTTCAGATTAGACACTAGATAGAAATTCTTTGCTGAAAGGATGGTCAAACACTGGAACAAATTCCCCTGGAGAGTGGTTATGGCCCCAAGCCTGTCAGTGTTCAAGAAGCAATTGGGAAATGCTCTTAGACATATGTTTTAACTTTTAGGTTACCCTTTTTGTAGTTAGAAGTTGGGAATGCTTATCCTTGTGGGTCTCTTCCAGCTCAGGATATTTTGTGGTTTTGTGTTCTTGGTACAAAAGTTAACCTATCCTTTAAACCCATCTGAAGGGAATTCAGCTCTTCTGTGTTTATTTTTTTTTTTACACTTTTGATTAATTATATAGTTAAAATAGATATTCATACTAATAACTGCATTCCCCCTTCTTTACAGAATTTTGGAAAATGGTAAGTAAACATATACAGAAAAACCTATGATAAGGAAAATGAGATTAAAGCAATATAAAATGTACACTTTCAACTTTAATTTGTGTTTACTTACAAGAAATACTTCTGTGTGTATTACTAGTTATAGCACTTTCACATAAGCCTTATTTACAGTGAAGCTTGTTCTAATAATTAACATAAGCCCTAAACACACTGGAGAACAAACTAATGCTATTCAGGTTTAAAATATAAAAACCTACATGACTGTTGAAATAAATGCTTTCTAATTTATAACATATTTTGCAACTCAAATCTTACTCATTTTAAATCTGCCCTATTTTAAAAACATTTGTATAATAAATAACTACTTTAAAATCCTACTGTTGTGAAAAATAAATTCTATTATACATATAGGTATAGACACAGATCTTTAAAATTTGAGTATTTCCATTGAAAACTCTCTGATATTAAGCAGATGAGAAACTGGACCCTTGAAGTCCCTTTAAATTAGTCTACAATACTTGAAAATCTACCCAATTAGATTAATCTAAAGCAGGTCATGCTCCATTTCAAAAAGAGCTGTTTGCATAATAAAAGACAAAAATGTATAAATCCTCCAAGTTCAGTGGATAAAATATATTAGTAGTTTATGGATAAAACTAGCCTTTACATTACAAGTCAGCATGTGAAGCTCTTTGAAGTCAAAAAATTAAATCCTTGTAGTGTCAAAGTCAAACTGTTCACAAAGGAAAGGTACTTACGTGAAAGATTTTTAATTAGATATAAAAAGACAGAGAAGAAAGACTGATAAGTCAATTCAAACTTGCTTGAATTTAGGTATCTTTAGCTGTGTCCAGATTCTCTTTCAAGTAAATCTCCAAATGCAGGAGAGAAAATAGCTTTATTGTGTATAATTCATGCTGGTTTGGATAAAGCTGGATATATTTCAACTGCCAGAGATATATTTTAAATTTTTTTATCTTTAATTCTAGACTGCCTATTTTCTCCGTTGTCAGTTTTCCCTTCCACACTTGCATGATTGGACTTGGATCAGGGAAGACAAAAATCCTGCTATCTTTGTGTGTCACCATTTTTCCTCTTTCTCACTGTTGTTGACACTTTATCTTGCTTCTGAAGATGAGATATCATTGCAGTCATTGTGACTTTTCCATTCTAGACAGTCTGTTTACTCCCACTGTGTATTTTTTAAATTATGTCTTTAAAGAAAGGTCTTTTTTTTCACTAATGTCAGGCAGAAGAGACAGTCAAGAACAATTCAAAGCACGGAATACTCAGGTCCTTGGTTTCAGCTAAGTGTCTCAGGAAAAGCAGAATTTTATCTGTTAATTTTAACCTGATTTGTCTTCACTGCTTATCTAGCTATTTAACCACTCTATTCATATTTAATTTTATTATGTTCTTAAGGACAGCAATCTTTAGTCACAGCAGCATTGTGGTACTTCAGCACTTACCCACTATGGAAGATACATCATTTACTTTCAATAGCAGAGTTTGCTTAAATAGTCATTCAAACTTGCAAACAGCAGAGAAGTCTGAGCATAACAAAGAGCTTAAAATATCATTATTACCACAGCAACATTGCTATGAAAGCAAGGACTGCATTTTATTTCCCTTCTCATAGTCTTCTTTCCATATTACTTGGATGTATATTTAAAAAAAAAAAAAAAAACAACAAACCCTTTTATAGTTAAAATTGTGACCCTTTTTGAAAATCATTTCCATACATGTAATTCTAAATCAGGAGAAGATGTTCTTTAGACAGCCTAAAAATACACTTCATTTTTGCTTTACTTGTATACATCAGATGAATAATATGAGATGAACATACTGAAACTGAGTGTGGAATAAATGCTATTGAACTCATGGGAGACTTGTAACTTGACTTTATGAGTATGAAGGGTTTCTTTATTGATATAAAAGTACTTTTTTAGATGCTTGGGAACTGAACTGCGTTCAAGAAGTAAACTATGGAAGAAAATTCTTGTTTTACTGTTTGTTACAAAGTAATTTTTAACAGTAGATTTTTTTTTTTCTCCTATTGCTTGCAGTTGTGGTAATCTTTCAGAATATAAGAGCAGTTATTAATTAAAGGAATAAACTGTATTTAAAATTTTGGATCTTTTGAGTTTTCCCTGTCATGTAAAGTTCATGCACTCCTGTAGTTAAACTCTGAGAGCTACTGAAACAAAATGGAAGTTCCAATCAATTTCTGTGTTCTTGCAGAAGGGGAGAAGAGTGAAGAGAGCTGTTAACCTACTGGTTGTCTGGAAACCATGCCATCTTAAATCTTTTTAATCCTTTTTGGTTCTGAATTCCTGAGCAAATTCTAAATTAAAAAAAAAAAAAAAAGAAAAAAAAAAGGAAAAAGGAAGGAATTTGAAGTATCTGTTGGTAAAGATGTTCTAATTAAATATTGGTTCAAGGGAAGTGTTCAGTGAAATTAAGATGATATCATACTGTTTTTTAGAAAGAGCTAACTCTGTTTTACAGACTGTTACAGAGAGCCAAATGATACTCTTCTCTAGCTCTGTCTTTTTGGGGAAAACACAGAGAGTCCACACAGCTGAACCTGTTGAGCTTCACATCAGTGGTTACAAACACGTATAATGAAGTAGAGGAGCTCCTCAGAGGAGGCTGCTGAAGGGATGCTCCTATCTGATTTATATGTGAGTGTAGGTGTCAATGTTATATAGCAAGTAGAGTAGCACACAGGGTTTTGGTATTACTCAAGAGGCTTTCAGATCTTTACTTGAGGAAAAAAAAAATAGAAAACAGTAAATAAAAATCAGTGTTTTCAGCTGATTATGATATCCCTGTTATAGCCTCCTAATTATTTAATTTGGAATTCTGTACATAAAACCAATTTCTCAGTTTCAGAGTATCCCTTTCTAGAGACCATTTTAGTTAATAAAAACTAGATAATTAGACATCTGGAAAAAACCTGAATATATTAGACATGATTTTTTTTTCCTAAATCTGTGTGGGAAAATGAAAAGAAAAGCTTTCATCTGAATGATGTCCTGTATCACATCACTTCAGTTTGTCCTATACACACAACTTCTTGGGATGTTATCATGAAATCTGGATGTTCTATATAAATATCACCAGTTGTTTTAGAGTATTTCTGTCTGACGTAATTTTAAAAATCACATTTTAAACTTTTTTAATCTAAATGTTTGCTGATTGTTTCACATGTCAATCAGATGTTTGGAAAGAATAGTAAATAAAGATGAATTCTCTACCTTTCAATGGTTCCTTGCCCATCAGACTGGCTTCAAATTACTTGTTTCTCATTATTAGTAAAACACATATACATGCTTGTTTCTTAGAGCATTGGAAAATTCTTTTTACCCCTAATTCAAAAATCTGTGAGACTGAACAACTGTTATGATCCTGTTAGATATTAGATTTCTACTTTTTTTAAAATTTGTTTTTGGTTTTTGTTTTAGATTGATGCTAGTGTTATTATATATAGCAGTAAGGTTTTTTTACAGACCTTTAGTACCACAGAGCTGATAATTTTTTGTCTCTTTTTCTTTGGCTGGACATCTGGTGGCCATTAACAACCAAGTATTCTGTTGTGTTATTCATCTGTGCTGATATTGCACAAAGGATTTTGCCACCTGTTCAATTTTTATTCACTGAATAAAATTGTTATATTTAGATGGGTAGCTTTTACTGCTTCGAGTTAAATGTGAAGGACATGGTATCAGAATGTGAAGTTCAGCAAGCAGTGCTCACAAAACATATTAAATCCCACAATTTTGAATCTCAAGAAGTTTAATTCCACAGGGAAGGTTTGCTTGCAGTTGTTTGGAGCTGCATATGTGTTTACAGACATTGAGTACTGTGTTGAGCAAGTCTCTGTCTCAGAAAGTGTAGCTGAAATTTTTCCCTCTGATTTCTGAGGCCTTGCATTTTTAGAGGATCCCACACTCTGTCCATTGACAATCTATAAGGTGGCACTGGGTTATTTCTCAATTAATCTGAGATCATGATTACAAACACTCTGGAGATATTGAAGGAACAATCTCACTGCCAAACTTAAAGGAAACAGGGTTACAGAGCTAACCTCTATCACCTGTATGCCAAAAGGAACAAGAGGAGGTTTTCAAAAATATGTTTCAGGCATTTTATAATGGAAATCTAGTCTACATAGCTCAAGTAAAGATATGTCATCATGAATTTCAAGGATCTAGTGAAATTTGGTATTATATCCAAAATAATGCTGAAATTTCCCAAGTAATTAATAGACGTGAATGCCTTTGAAAGCTTACAGAGTGCGAGCATGACCAACTAATTTTAGGTGTCTAAATTAAGGGTTAGTCACACAGGAGGTAATGCTCCTTTCTGATTAATGCTAATCAGGAAAAGCTAGAAGTGATTTAAAAT
Source organism: Dicaeum eximium (assembly GCA_013396995.1). NCBI lineage: Eukaryota > Metazoa > Chordata > Aves > Passeriformes > Dicaeidae > Dicaeum > Dicaeum eximium. Next base: position 103,705 of record VWZP01001589.1, on the reverse strand, counting down.
GCACAAAGTCTAAAGGCTTAAACTATACAAAGTCAAAAGGAGATGAGATGCTCAGAAGTGTGTGCACAAAAACCAGGAGTCACTGCTCTACTTAAGGCTTGTGGCTATTCCCAGGTGCTCAGCATCAGAAAGATTCATGTCGTGGGAGAATGTAGGTCATGTCACCCTGTGTTAAGAGGGAAAAATATTTTGCATGTTCGGAATACCATACATTGCATGTGATACCATTGAACAAACTTCACTTGCCAGTGAGTTTTCTACAGCTGTAAATATGTTTGTGTATATGTGAAATCATGAGATAGATGAAGACATTTCTTAGGTATTTAAAAGAAAGCTAACATGCCTGCCCCTCCAAACTCTCAGACAACTGTAATCTCAGAAGCCTACAACTTTTTTTTTGAATGAAATTCTCACTTCAATTAAATATATCATAATGGATTTATTTGGGCTTGTCTTTAGCTTTAAAATGTGGTGCAAGGACAATATCTATCTCACTGAAATATATAATTTCACTTGGGTTTTGGGGTATCCCAAAGGCTTACAGAAATTCCTTACAATCAAACACTATTTCCTGTAGGGAATTGACTGAAAGCTTTAGAGCCTATTGCAGTTAGGATCTGTGTTACCCACTTAAAAAGCTCTAATTTTCTTTTAAATATCATAGAATGATCAAGGTTGGAAGATAGCTCCAAAATCATCTAGTCCAGCTGTCAATGTAACAACATCCTAATCACCCCTAAATCTATCTCCACATAAAAGAATACAAAATATTAAATAAAAATACAAAATATTTTGTGCCATCTGAAAAATGTAACCTTACTCTATTAAGTCACCTATGCGATAAAAATGACACTTTGAGATTAAAATGGCTTCAGATGTTGTAAATTTGAAAGTTGTCTTCCATCTCTGGTTATATTCTTTGCTGCTCCTATTCATAGGAAAAGAAGAGTTCAAAGAGGGAAAAGAAATGTTATGGATCATCTAGTCCAAACTCGTCTAACTTCAAAGCTAAACTAGGATGCTCAAGGCCATAGCCACATAATAAGTGATTCCACTGTTACATTTCTTTGATGTTTCTATGTACAAAATAGAACTCAAATTTACTAAGAATTTTGAAAAACCGGTTTGATATTTTTAAAGTATGAAGAAGGTGTGTTGGTTTCCTAAGATCTTATTTTATTTTCCCTCTAACTGATTTCAAAATCCCACAAAATAAACAGAATAGTTTTTGATTTCTGAAGACAGAACCATATTGTTATGAACAATATTGTTATATTGTTGTAAAAAAACCCCAACCCCTTTTGACATCAGCTTTCTAAAACAAATGGTTGTGCACTTAACAAAGTCCATAAGAAGTATAGCTCACCAAGGCAGCCAAAATTTGGTTAACTTTTGTTAACTTAATCAAAAGTACAACAGGAATGTATATTCTTTCTTTCAGGGTAAAACCAATCATTTTAAATTTCTTAGAACTGGAAGACAGCTATGTCAGTACAGACCTAAAATAGTGGAACACTCTTCAACTAAAGAATGAAATAGAGAAGATGCTATGAGGAATATAGGTACAAAGTCTCCCTCTCTACCAAAAGATGCATTTTATTTCTCTGAAGTGATTTTCACACAGCTTTTTATGTGCAGAATTAAGTTTAATGTATTTTTGCCTCACATATGATCTCTTGATCAGCTTCTAGCACAGAACAGATTTTCGAGCTTTGTGTCTGGCATCCAAAAATCCTCCATTTCCATATTGGCACACTGTCCTTCAAACACTCCTGCTAATACATTAATAGGGCTCCTGAGATGTTTTCTTCCACTTCCTGGAATCTATGCTAAATCAGATATGTATCCATTTCTGGAGGAAAAACAAAGTTTCTTTGATCTTTTTTAACCTTTGTAATTTTAAATGCTACTTCAAGATCCTATTATTACTACTTGGTAAAAAAATCAGTAGAATTTAAGGAGTTGCTTGCAAATGTTGAAGAATTTGTCTGAAAGGCTGGACCACTCCCACTTTTCATTTTCTTTCCTTGTATTAACAGGGAGCAGGGGTGCAGCTCTATTCACTTCACAGAAGTTCATAGGACAAAGTATTTTAAATTGGTAGCCAGCTCTTTAAACTTCAAAGTATTTTGAAATCTAAATGTACTTTTAGATTTAATTTTCTATTCTCAGCGACCTACAGAGAGAACTGTCTATTTCACTGGAGAATGCAGGGATCTTACAAGGTTTTCAAAGCTGAATCATTGCATAAATATTACCCAGTTTTGCTCTCTCTGGAGCAAAACAAACTAAACCAAAAATTTTACTTGAAATAATAATTAATTACCTTTCAAGTGAAATGAAACATGAAGTAGTAGATAAGTATATTCTAAGATATAGAAACCCTTTTATTTGAGATGACAATACTAGCATATAACAGGTTTTGATATGTGAAATAAAGATGGTATTCTTAAATAAAAGTGGCACAAGGTTGTTTTTTTAAAAACTCATACACTGACTATGAGAACCATAGATGTGTTTTTTAATATTGCATCTTAATTGGAAGGAATAATTCAGTGTGTGAAACCTGAAGTTTTTTTCTCAGAAGTTGGTTTTATTTTATTAAAACCAACTTCTGTGAAAAAACTATTATTATGTTATTTAAAAACTTTATTATGTTACTGTATGTACTGTAACATAAATGTGGTGCTTTATTGGGCAACAGTGGCACTGGTGTATTCTTAGGTCACAGATTGGCCCATGATTTTCTGATTATTTGTATTTAAGTATTGTATCTTCATTTGAGCAGTTACACTGAATTGTAACCTCTGTGAACAAAATACATCTACCTTTGGTTTACATTTTTTTAACCATTGGTTTACTTTTTTTTTTTTTCAATTTGTAGATACTATTAAGCTTTCTAATCTGTCCTGGACTCAGAAGAGCGAGTTTGTTTTCTTAGCTCCTCTATTCCTGCAAGGATTTTGACTCCAGATAAGGAAAAAGTTAGTGTGGACTTCACTTGAAAGATTTGAACTTTAACAAAAATATGCTCTGCAGATTTCACTAGCCTTAACCTGGACTTCATCCAAGAATCTTTTGAGTTCCCATGTGGTGAGTTTGGATGATAAAAGGACAGGCCACATGAGATTGTGCATTTCATTACAAGGCAACACAGATTCAACACAGAAACAACAGTTTCAAAATAGTTAATTTCTACTTAGATGGCAGAATACCTTACTGAAAAGTGATCTAAATTATTTTGCATATAATAAAAAAAAATAGTATATTTACAGGTGGATTATATTTATTATATTTTCTTTGGCTACATGGCTCTGCACCTTCAATTTCTGGGCTGAGAGTGTCTTAAATATTAATTCATGCTCTACCTCTTCAGAAATAAGCATTGATCTTCCTTTAAAGATTGTTGAGACTTGTTGGTGACAGATACAAATAAATATAGTATAATGGCACAGGTCAGAGCAATTGTAGTTTCATCCATAGGGAGATTCACAACATCTATATTAAGTTTTTGATCCATAACCCCACTCCCAAGAACCACTGTCTCCACTGACTAACTGACGGCTTTATATGAGCTTGTCAACACGGCTCCTCACTCCAGGACTCTCAGGTCTGGTAAACACCACCCAAAAGGGTGTAAAACTTTAAAAGATGAGTTGAACTGCTGCAGAGGTTCAGGAGCAGACTGTAACTCATTCCTCATATGAAGGCCAACTACCATGCTCTCATGGAATAACTCATTTAATCCTACTTCTGATTCCTGAAGAACCCTCTCTTCCTGTGCTCATTTTCACAGGTACAGTGAGGGTTTAGAAAGTAGAAAACAGAACAGGGAGTTCTGTTTTCCATGTGATTGCATCTATTTTTAGTTTAATGTTTTTCGGCACCAGAAAGGCTAGATTTTATAGCAGCTATATTTCCTTAAATCTTTCATGACTTAAACTAGCATTTTTTGGGTTCTTTGTTTTCAAAAGTTGCTTATCACTGCCATCTTTTCATCTACTAAAGAAATCAAATTTGTTCTGCTTTCATACCAGTACATTATGAATACCACACGGTGTCTCTGCCATTTGCTACTTTGTAAATTAGTTTAGAAATATCTGTGGTGTTTATTAGGGAAATGATTGTCAATAAAAGAATTAGCAGTGATAACATTTAAATATTTATAGAAGCCTCTGCCATTTAATAAGATTATAGTAAAAAGAAACCCCTGTGGATTAAATGCAAGGTGCAGCTGATTTGTTATGTGCTGAAATGTCCCATTATTTCATAATATATATTCTGTTAGTATATTCTGTCTTGTAAATCTATGACTAGCTGCCAAAGCATTTCATTAGCTAAATGAACCATATTAGAGAGTAGATGACTTGCATGTATTGGTAATCATTTATGTAGTTTGAAGAGAGACGTGTTACCTTCCGAATCCCGCATTGTTACCTGACTTTTCCTCATCACTCCTAATCTTTCCGAAAGCTGCTGAAAAATTTCAGCGCTTTTGGTAATAGCCTGGTTACTTCCAGCATGTGGGACATCAATTAGTGCTCCACTTCTAGTCGGGAGGGGTGGAATGAGCACACAGGCTACAGTTCCAAATGTTTTAAAACCAACATTTGAGAACAATTTAAGAGCTCTATCCACATCAATTCTGACAATTCTTAAGCTCTTAATTTTGAATCTACATTATTTTTTACCTTTTTTAGCTATTACTCTTAGTGTAAAATACAGATTTGTATTTTGCCCATTCATAACCACAGACTGAGATTTAGGTCTCTTGCTGTTCCTATGACAACACACCCAGCTCAGTGTTTCTGTCATTTTCTAAACTAATCATCAGGTCCTTTTTCTTCCTTTTAGGGTTTACCTGTTACACAGTAAAATCAGTTGACATGCACAGATAACTACCAGAAGCTGTTCATTTCCTAAACATAGAACTCATAGCATCAACAAGAAATATTAAATTATGTAGCTGTAAATTAAATGCCATGGATATATGAGGATTTTGGTGTCAAACCATTCTTATTCAGGAAGTATCTTACCCCAGTCACTTCTGACCAGTGGGGAAATAGGTTCTATTGACTCAGTGTTTATCAGGTTTACTTGATGCTTCTCTAAAACATCTGGAGTAGTGTAACCCAGTTGTGGTCAGTTGGTATTTCAGAGTTGAAATCTTGGCTGAATGTTCCTATTTCGATTTGAGAAATAAGGAGTAACTCCTGCCATGATGCAACAATCATTAATTAAATAACATCAGTATGACATAATCTCTTAGAAACAGAGAAATAAAAAAAAAAAAATCTCATAGATCAATAAGGCTTCTGTAACTGTTTTTTTCAGGGAAGAGGTAGAGACAATTCACCTGTAATTTTTTTTTTGCAGGAAAAAAGAATTTGCTTTAAGAAAGCACTATACTGCAAAAACTGACATGATAGCATCGTGGCATGAAGTTTTGAAATTTCCTTCAGTTTCGGGGTTCAGGGTCTATTTCTATGGTGGAATAAGTGGTGTAGCATATGTAATAGATGCTGTCATTTCTATTGCAAGAGAAATGATAATGGGAAAAAAGAGAGTGGTGGTGAACAGTGCTGCACCCATCTGGGGACAGTCACCAGTGGTGTCCCTCAGGGGTCTGTGCTGGGGCCAGTTCTGTTCAGTATTTTTATTGANTCCAGTTCTGGCCCCTCAGTTTGGGAAGGACATTGAGATGCTGGAGCGCGTCCAGAGGAGGCAATGAGGCTGGTGAGGGGCTGGGAGCACAAACCCTGTGAGGAACCACTGAGGGAGCTGGGGACGTTAAGCCTGGAGAAAAGGAGACTCAAGGGTGACCTTATCACTTTCTACAACTTCCTGAAAGGTGGCTGTGGTCAGGTGGAGGTTGATCTCTGTCTCCAGGCAGCACTGACAGAACCAGAGGACATAGTCTTAAGCTGTGCAAGGGAAATATAGGTTGAATATTAGGAAAAAGGTTTTTCACGGAAAGAGTGATCAAGTACTGGAATGGTCTGCCTGGGGAGGTGGTGGAGTCACCATCCCTGGGTGTGTTTAAAAAAAGATGAATGTGGTGCTCAGTGCCATGGTTTAGTTGAGGTGTTAGGGCTGGGTTGGACTCGATGGTCTTGGTCTCTTCCAACCTAGTGATTCTGTGAAATGCAAATATTGCTACTTTGTCTTTGACTTTTTCAGAATAAAGGCCAGCAGAAAGGAATTGTTGTCTGCTCAGAACACTACATATTTAGCCATGAGGACTTTTTTTCTGTGCAAGGTCTACATGAAGCAATCATATTCCCTCCAACCTTTTAATATATTTATATCTCATAAAAATGCCATTGAGTTGCAAGTGATTGTCATTTAGTGAATGCAAAAATCTTTGTACTGTGAGGACCTCTGTTTTAACATCTTCACCTTCTTCTTTTTTCAGGAACAACGCAGATTTTCCTCAAAAACTAGTGGGACTGAAGGCCCATTCGTAGCTCAGTCTCCTAAAGACAAAATTCTGCGAAAATGCTGTATAAAGAACACTTTCTGATGGTCACTGAATGGATCTGAGCCTGGGGGTTTCAATCCTGAAATCCCTTTTTAGTGACAGATAATTTTTTTTAATCTCTTGAGTTGTTCAGGTCTATGAAGCTTCTCTTTTTTCCTACCCTGTGTCAGCACCTTGCAACATTCGGCCTTTTCCCCATCCTCTTGCTGCTACCAAACCTTTAGTCTTTGTCCTCATTTGTATTTTTGGTCAATTCCTCTTCCAGCAGAGGAAGCTCTAAAAAATAGTAAACCCATAAAAAACTCAGGAATTAAGATGTCTAACCTTTACCCATTTTTTCTCCTTTTCTTATTTTTCTTTAAAGGGCATATTACAAATCTGTTTTCCTAGATAGCTCATGACATAGCTCTGGTGCCTCATAACTAGTTTTTATTTGATCATCCAGGTTTTATTTTCATCTCTGCTACTGAATTCTTTGTTACCTGGGTTAGGGAGAAAATAAAAAATGAGGAGATATTTGCCATCCCCCAAATTGGCAGCATTTTAATGAGTTTTGTTCTCTGATTGACAAAAGATTAATTACAAGAGTGCGGGGAAGTGGAAGTTGCCTTCTAATTCAGGCTATCTTTTCTGATGTTGTATTAATGATGTAGTACAGTGTTCTTCCTGCCACCTGAAATATATTCTGGCAGTATCTCTATTTCTCACTTTTAAAATCCTAAACCAGGTATTTTCCTATGTCTTATCTAGGCCAAAGACTACCTGAATTACTTTTCATTTGTAGGAATTTACTTTATCGCTTCCAAGTAACTTCTATTTCTATGCTGGTTACACATAAATATGTTGTTACACTATCTCTCAAAACAAAATCTGAGTGCTAGTTGGAGAACACATATTAATTCCAGTCATCCTTGTAATTTACATATCACACATCCCCTTGTTATCTGTTACTGTCTCATCCCAGGTTATTATTAGGCTCTGCAAATGCTTGTCGTCAGCTTTTGAGAAATAAAAATATAATTTGAGATGGTTTGGTTTTTCTAAATGAAAGGAGCCTCAACTATGTTTTGACTAACTTTTTCCTATATTTGTGTTGATTTCAAAGTTATTATGGGCAGAATAATGACAATTAGATACATTAGGGTAACTACCACATGCTTTGGCATACTCAGTTTTCCACTGTTTTAATTGAATGGTATATAGAAGTATTTAATGTGTGCTAAAGAATGCATCATAAAAAAGCCATTACATGTTCTAACATCTGTTGATATCTAAAGATCTCATTTTTTACTGCCTTCAGGGCAGTTCCATTTCACTCTTTCTAATTCTAATAAAGACTAGAAATATTGCTTGACTGAGATCTTTATCTCCTTGTTTGTATTCTCTTAAATCTTCCTTAGGCAGTTGAGGTTCTTATCTTTAGACGCACTGCAAACAAAGCAGTGTCATCTCACTTTGGACACAGTTGTAAACAGTTTTCCAGCCTCTGTTGGGTTTATCTTATTAGGTCTACATTCTAGAGGCACTGGTCCTAGCTTCTGATATGTGCCCATGTTGCTCCAGGCTAGCCATTTCTGGAATGCACCAACTAACACGTTCCCCAGGGAACACACCCTGATGGTACCAACTACATCACTGTTTCTGTTTTAACAAAAAATATTGCTGTGAAGAGGTAATGTATTAGCTATGCATAATGGATTGCCATCTGTAATGTTTGTGAGTCAGTCACAAGCCTTTCCAGCCTCCTCCTCATGGGATTGCAAACTAGAAATTATTTGAGTTGTGTCTCACTCTTCAAGACCTAGTTAGATGCTGCATGACCAGGTCCTTCATTGTGGTGTAAACAGTAAACTAGAACTATCAGAACATGGAAATACATTTCACAGATATGAACCCATGTGTCTGCATTTGGAATCAATTGGACATTTTGGATCTAAGATCAGATGTAAGTAGCGGGGACCCAAAAAATGGGATTTGTGACGTGGATAAAGCAGAAAAATAACTATTAAAGAAAAAATATGACAAAAAATGCAGCAAGATTTGGCATCAGTTCTGGCTTATATTTATGCCAGTATACCTTCTTTATGAGAACTTTCATTTTTTCCCTTCAAGAGCTCTATAGATAATGATGACATTGCTCAAAGTAAAAAGAGGGATTCATATTCCAAAGTGCATTTACTATATTTTAAAGTAAAACTGTGATTTAATATTTCCAGATGCTTTACTTTTCTGTACACTTGGTTTCCCAACTACATAGTTCCCCATGGTCTTTTATCTTCTATTCTATACCTACAGTTTCCTTGGATTTTCTATTAAATTCCTCCTCCAGCAAGATGATTCATAATGACTGAGTGCCATAACTGATGTGAGATTGTGAAATTTAGATGGAGCTTAACACTTGTCTATCACTGGTAATTTATATTTTCATTAAAACATTTGAAAAACAAGCATATTCAGTGTAATATAAAAAAGATTAAAAGTTTCATAATTTCATAAATAATATTGTAAATATATCACCAGATGAAGAGTAAATATGTGTTTGGGAAATATATAGAAATTAGATGGTTTCCAAGGCGAAAACGGAAAGATTCACATATGTTACAAATTTGGATATTGAAGTGTAGTGTCAGAAAGAAAGGATCATGCTTTTTTAAGTAGAAAACTCACAGTGCAGCTGTGAACAATCATTGTGACAAGAAAATTGCCATACATCAGAAGGCTGAGAGGGATATATCATGAAACTCTGGAGCATACAGAATGCTTCTCATGATGTTTTGTTAACAGTAACTATTTCCTTTGCAGAGGTCTTTTGGATGAAGACATTTCTGAAAATAAATGGATTTCATTTTTATATATGATTATAATTTTAATAATTTGTGTTTTACACCTTTATATTCTCTTTGATTAACAAACTTACTGTCTAGAAACACAGGTTTTCAAAATACATGAAGTGCATCTTAAAGGAAGTGTTTCAAATCTTTATTGTGTTTGTGAACTGTTTAATCCAGTGTTGTGGAGTTGCTATTCATGGTGTATGTTTGCCTGGATCAGCCAATGTCTTCAAATATGACCATAACAAATGGTATTTATATGATTCATAATTTCTGAAATCTGAAACTTTGCTGACCCACTAACATTTACTAAAATGAGAAGAAATCAACCAGAGAAGAATCATTGCCACTATAGTGAGTAATTTTCTCAATTATAGGAATGTTCTGAAGTGAGAGAACTTACAATTGCAGTAATTGTAAAAGAACCAAAAAAACACCAGAATACAAATGATAGAACTAGAAAAAAGGAAAATAGAAGTAATTGCCATTTTATATACTTTTTTTTTTTTTAGATTAAAAATATTATACTTTCAGTTTGGGCACTAGATGAAAACTGTTATTAGTAACACTTTTTCTGAGAAAGTGGACCTTAAAATCTGGTAACTTTATGGATCAACTTGTTACAAAATGATAGCAATCTGAAACTTCTGAAAGAAATAAAACAACAGAAATTATCCTCATAAGAACCTATCATGTTTTTTTTTACTTTCATTGCTGCACAGGTTTAATTTTGTTTTCTGAATATAACAGTACCTACATTTTTTTCCTTCTAAATATCAGTCTACTGCAGGGTATCTGGGGTTCATTGTATATGGTAGCAGATGACCTTTATAGCAATTGCAGCAGACAATATATTGTAAAATATGTTACAGACTTCCTTTTCCATAGATCTGATTTTAACACTGTCAAAAAAAATCTAGCTGCTTAAATTTAGAGAAAATATAGAATAGAAAAGAAGCAATATTATATAATATGATGCATGGTAGCAAAACATTTATATGTTATTTAAGCAAAGAATATTTAGCATTGTGGTTTTCCTGGTTTTCTTTCTGTGTTCTTGTCTATATTTTTCTGTGATGAATTATATAGATTTGAGATTATGGACATGAACTATTGCATATTTAGTAACAGAATTAAGTCCTACACACTGGAACCATCATTTCCTTTTCCTGGTTAAGAGACAATCTTTCACTTTAATGATGAAGAAAACACGTTTCTGACCATGAATAAGAAAACAGCATGAATGGGATATGGAAGCACGCAGGATGCATTATAATGTGACCATCAGTGTACACTACTGAAATACTGCTGGCAAGCCCTTGGACATGTTGCTCTAAGCCATTAACACACAGTCACACTGCTAATGAGTTATTTTGTCCCCAAAAGCACATGATGAATGTCAATAGTGAAAATACAACTTGCAAATCTCTTTCATGTGAGACTTTTTTATAGCTGGATTTCATATATGCCTAATGGACAAAATGTTTAACATATGAAACTGTTAAATGTTTGGGGCCTGACTCTTTTAGGAACAAATAAGTCCCCTAGCTTGGTTAGAATGAGCTAGAGGCATCTTTTTATACACATTTTATACTTTTCTTATAGTTTATTTATTTACATATTTTTATAATTTTTTATCTTACCTGGAGTTAATTTTGCTCAGATTGTTTGTGGAAATTTAAGAGAATTGGAAATTTAAAAAATACTAGATCTTGATGAAGTCCCAAATATGCTTTGTGAGTTTTAAAGTCCAAATGCTTTAAAACTTATTTGTTACAGCCTACTGAGTCTGTCTGGGGTGAAGTGGATTTTCATCATAGCAGTCTCTGTGGTGCTGTGGTGCTGTTTTTGATTTGTGACTAATACAGTATTGATAACACTCTGCTGTTTTGGCTCTTGCTGAATAGTGCTGGCACAACATGAAGGCATTCTTTTGTTTATTTGTCTGTTAGTTTGTTTTTCCCACTCTGACCCGATATCAGGTAGGCAGTCCCATCATCACAAAGGCTGGAAGTACAGCCAGCTTGAACTGACCAAGGGATATTCCATGTCACATGATGTTGTGCTTCATGACAGAGGTTTAGGCAAAGGAAGAGGAAGTGAAGGCATTTGAAGATATGAATTTGTCTTTGCAAGTGACCATGACATGTGCTGAGGCCCTGCTCTACAGAAAGAGGTTGAGCATCTTTCTGAGAACGTGAAATACTGAATAAATCACTTTGCTTTGTTTGGGTATACAGCTTCACTTAACCTATTAAACTGTCCTCTTGAAAATATTTGCAAGTAGCAAAAAGTTACTTTATTCTTAGGCATTATGTTAAGTCCGACTCTCTCTTACAATAGAGTTTAATAATCAAATCAAACATTATGGATGCATATCTTTGTCCATATACTTTTATATACAGATTAAACAAAAGAGTCTGCTATAGTCAGATCCTGATTTTTACTTTTGAGAAGTTTGACAGTGTTTCAGAAGCTTCAGAAGGTATTCTTAGGTTTACTGAAACAGGGACTCTAGTCTTTGGTCTTATAGTCCATTCAGGGCAAGAAAGGGAGATCCAGCTTCCCTGGCTTGGTTGAGTTCAGAAAATATATTATGTCAGGAATGAGCTGAAGCTTTATTTTATTTGTCTGAATACCTTATAATTAAGTTCTTCAAATAAACAAGATAGTCCTTTTTTAAAAAAAAGCAGCAACTATGCAGTAAAGGGAATTCCACAGCTTCTCTATTATTTAATCTTATTTTAATAATTAGGAAGCTAGTAAAATATTTAATGGAATTTTACCATAGAATTGCTTTATGTAAAATTAATTTACTACTGGACATAAAGATATAGAACAGAAATAACAGCTTTTTCTATCCTTTTTTTTCTTGAGAAATTTTTTTTTTTTTTTGGCTAGATAGCTGGCAAAAACTCAAACAGATTTGAAAATCTGAAAAAAATCAAACAACCTGATAATATCCCTGCACTTTGTTCTCTTACATTTTTGTGGCTCATAAAGATTTTTCTCACCTCCTCTAGATCTTCCTTTAAGTGGATATGTAGTTCTCATGCTAAAGTATTAATTAGCAAGTTTAGAAAACGGGATGGTAGTGACTTTCCCTTGTCTGTTATTCATTACAACAATAGATTCTTTCCTGCTGTGCTGCTTCCTCCATATCTGTGCTTTGGTTTTCACCTCCTAACTAAGGTAAAATACAGTACACTTCATCAAAGTTTATCTCATTGATCACTCTATTGTGTAGCAAGACAGCTTTGAATTCTGATGCTGCCCTTCTAGTTGACATTACATTTTTATTTTATTACATTATCTAGGTTGTTAATAGGGCACTAAATGGGACTGGTTCAAGAGGACAGTTTTTAGTTTAACCAGAACCTCATATTGGAGTCGCTATTGGCTTTTTCTGCTTTATGTTGAAATTCAGATTGAAAATTTCATCCTGGATGGACTTAATCTTAAAACAACACATCATCAATGTAACTGTGAAGTACAAATTCAAAGGCATGGTAATTGTTCCAAAGCAATTCATTACCATGGACATTGTATTTACCTGTGAACAATATTGGAACAAATACAGAAACAGATGTCCCATTTTTGATCAGTATGTGCAGAAATCAGCACATCAGGGGCTGAATATGGATGCACTGCCCATTTCTTCCAGTGAAATGGTTGACTAAAAAGCATAGTTCTGTCTCACTGGACCCTGAACATAATTTTCCAACTGAACAGCTTTGGAAAGGGATTGTTTACGCCAACAACAAATTTATAGTAAAATGTCTGGTGCAGGATTTGTATCTGACATCATGGCCTTCTAGGACTTATTTTTCTTTCCCTTTTCAACTAAATGGTCCACATTTTAAACAGATTACTTCGATTTTATTTTACCTTTAATGAGATTTAATGCCATCCCCTACAGCTGAGCAGCAGTAATACAACATGAAATCAATTTATTGTTTTCTTAGGCATTTAGAACATAAAATGCCAAAGGTGTTAATGTGTTTGGAAAATGTGTTATGCTTTCACTGCTAACAAATTGCAACAATTCCTGTTTCAGTTTTTTCTCCCAAATACTCAATTTCTCATGTTTGTGTTGTTCTCTTCTCCAAGGGGAAGATAACCATTTAAAAAAAAAACTAGACTTTTTTTAAGCTCTTTCAAGTGCTCTGAAGACCCTGACATTTAGATATTTACTTAAGAAATTAAGACTTTTTAGTAATTTAGCATCTGTACAAAAATTCTTAGTATTAAAATCTGACAAGAACTGTGTTGACTGTTAGACTCATCTTCTCAGTGCCAAAGAGAAAAACTCTGCTTTTCTGTTCTGTGTTACTTACCATGAAATCTTCTACAAAACTGAGACATATACTTGCACTGATCCCTGTGCAGTTTTCATTCATATCTCAAATTACCAAAGGATTTTGATGTTGAAATGAGTGATAGTTAGATACCAGGGTACCTGTAGAAGGCTGGCTCTAAACACTTTGCAGTTGCAAGCCTCTATTTTACAGCAGCAAGGACAGATCACCTTAGCCACTATCCTCTCTGGGAGTTGTTGACATCTTAAAGTCACAAATCAGGAATCTCAGATGAGAGTGATATAAATATAGCTCTTTTGTGTCAGTAACCAGGGGCTGAGTTTGTAAATAAAACCTCAGAGGGTTCCCCGGTCAGCAGAGAGGGATCACTGTCACTTTCTTAGCAAAAGGAAACAGATGGTTTTGTCAATGGCACAAACAGGTACTTAACACTGAAATTATTGCTGAGGAGTTATGGCAACGAGATGTCTGCCTGTCTGTCCAAGGAGGCAAATGCTTCAATGTGATAAACACAAGGGTAGCAAGTATGGAGACAATCTGTCTAAGATTAGGCATGAATTTCCCACAAGAAATAGGGAGATACTGAATTTTGCTGGTATACTTTATGGACCGGTGACTTAATTATCAGTTTCCAAGTATTTGATAATTCATCACCATTTTAAAAATGGCAAACAAAAAATAAACTAAAACCAATATTACCCATTAATTTGGGCTAATTTAAGTAATCTCAAATATTTTTCAAAATTGACCGATCCAAACCATTTTTCTTCCCAATGCAGAAGTATTTTAGGGGTCTGGGTTCAGAATTCTTACCATACAGAAGCATACAATTATCAAGCATCCAGTTTTAGGTAATCTTTTTGCCCAATAACACCATGTATCTCAGTGGCAGATTTAGAGAAAAACATGCAGTTATTCAGGGCAGCACTTAACTCAATAATGTGTAAGACTTTGGCTTCTTTACTTGTAATTCTTGCTTCATTCTGTATGCTCTTGCCACCTTTGGTGACATATAGTTCCACCCCAAGGCACAATCCAATCTGAGTGTTGAATGAAGAAGCAATCACTGCTTCTGGAAAATTAGTGTTTGAGCACATAAAAGCTGGAAGAGCATCAGATACAGTACACTTAATTTTGATTGCATTGGAAATACATTGAGCAAAGGTTTCTAATTCTCAGTTCATTTAAATAGCTGCTTTTAAAGTTTCCTCTGAAACATTGTGGCTGGAACAAATTAATATGCCTAGTCTTTGTCTTTGGTTTTTACGTACAAATTCAATTTTACGTCTTTTCATACCCTCCTTGCATCCGAGCAAAATTTCTTTGATGGATGTATTTAAAAAGAAAGAGTTCCTTGCCATTTCCCCTTCCTTGTTTCCTTAGAGGGTAATTCTGCTGCTAGGTGATACTTTAAATCACTTTGACTAGCAAACCAATAGATTTTTGCACACCATTACAAACAAGTTTTATAGTTACAAAAGAATGAGTCACAACAAGCCAAGGGGCTAAGAAGGCTGCTCATGAACTCACCATAACCTCACATTCCTTTAATTGATTTAATGGAAAATGTCTAAAATATCTGTACCAGCACAGCAGGAAATACTGAGCACCATCAGTTGTGCAATTAAATAGAACAAATCACATTAATTGATTAAACATTCCTTTTTACTTGCCTAGTGTTTCAAAATAATGTTAACTAGGTCAATCTGACACTGATAAGTATATATAAAAGCTACAGGTAATTTTATTTTTATTCCCGTTTTTGGATAGGGCAATGTGTTGGCATACAATAATAAAATCTGATTTCAAAGAATATAGATTAACCTGTAATTTCTGAGTAGAAGAAAAGGAATTTGAATAACCAATTTAATATTCCTTTTTTCTTTCTCTTATAATTTATTTGAGCAAAATTTTATCTAAAAGTTGTCTCTGCTTTGAAAATCAGAAGTTTAGAAATGGAATAGGAATGTATTTCAATGTGGAATGTATTTACACATGTTCTTTCTGTCTCAGATTCAGAATCACAGAATCTGAGAAAATGATGAATTGGAAGGCACTACTGAGCCCAACTCCTGGCCCTGCACAGCACCATCCCCAAGAGTCACACCATGTGCCTGAGAGCATTGCCAAACACTTCTTGAACTCTGTCAGGCTGGGTGTGATCAGCTTCCTGGGGAGCCTGTTCCAGCACCCAACCCCACTCTTGGTGAACAATCTTTGCCTAATGACCAAACTGAACCTCCCCTGACACTTCAGGAGAGTGTTGCCCCTGGAACCCTTAAATCTTGTCCCTGGGCATCACAAAGAAAAAAATCAGCATCTGTCCCTCCTCTTCCCCTTGCAAGGCAGCTTTAATGTGCAATGAGGTCTCTCTTCAGTCTCCTCTGCTCCAGGCTGAGCAGACCAAGTTCAGTCATTCCTCGTAAGGCTTCCCCTCAAGGCTCTTTACCACATTTGTTGCCCCTTTGGATACTCTCAGACAGTTTAATATCTTTCTTATATTGTGGTGGCCAAAACTGCACAGAGGACTGAAGGTGAGGACACACCATTGAAGAGCAGAGTGGCACAAGAATCGCTGTAATATTTTTTTTCTCCATATTTTAACCCAAATGAAAATTCAGTTTCCTTCCAGCTGATGAGTGTCACAAGAGTTCTGTCACATCAACTGTTTTTGTTTGTGTGGAAAGGTTTTGATAGCAAAAGGCTGCAGGGGTGGCTTCTGTAAGAAGGCACCAGGAGCTGCCCTCATGTTGGACAGAGCCTGCTCTAGTTGGCTCAAGCTCCAAGATGGATCCACACTGGCCAGAGCTGAGCCCTTCAGTGATAGGGATAGTGCCACTGTAAGAACATACATGAGAAAAGGTAAAAACTGCTGTGAAACATCAAGTGGGAGAGAGGAGAGAGAATATGTGAGACAAACAGCCCTGCAGACAAGATTAGAAGAAGGAGGTGGAGGAGCTGCTTCAGGCATAGAGCAGAGATTGCCCTGCAGCCCACGGGGCAGCCCAAGGTGAGGCAGCTGTGCCCCTGCAGTCCATGGAGGTCCGTGCTGCAGCATATATGCACCTGCAGTCCAGGGAGAACCCCACACTGGAGCAGGGGGATGCCTGAGGAAGCCAGTGATGGAGCAGGGCCCTGGCAGGACCTGCAGCCCTGTGGTGGGGAGCCCATGATGAAGAAGGTTTGTTGGCAGGACCTGTGATCCTGTGGGAAGTAATTTTGGAGCAGAGTGTTCCTGAAGGGCTGTGCCCCTAGAAGAGGACCCACATGGGAGCAGTTTGTGAAGAACTGTCTCCTGTGTCTGGGGCTCCACGCTGCAGAAGGGGAAGAGTAGGGGAAGAAAGGAGTGGCTGAGATCCATCTTTCTGCATTGTTGGGGGAGAGGAGCTAGGAAATCTTAGAGAGAATTTAAGCCTGGAAACAAGTAAAGAGACAGAGAAGGTGGTTTTAGATTTTATCTTAGTTCTTATTATCATACCTATATAAATTGGTAATTAATTATATTAATCTTATCATGTAATCATAGAATTATTTGTGTTGGAAGGGACCCCTAAAATGAACAGGGACATATTCAACTAGATCAGGTTGGTCAGAGTCCTCTTCAACCTTACCTTGGTTGTCTTCAAGAATGGGGCATCCACCACCTCCCAGGGCAACCTGTTCTAGTGTTTCACTGAGTTTTCTCCAAGGCAAGACTGTTTTGCTATGATAGTAAAGCTAAGGTATCTCCCTATCCTTATCTCAACCCACGAGCTTTACACAGCATTTTTTCCCCTGTTCTGTAAAGAAAGAGGAGTAATAAAGTTACTTGATGGGCACCTGGGAGCCAGAAAAGATCTGTACACCATTTAAAAAATGTTTCATTATAAGTATTTTTTTTCTGCAAAATAAAAGTGGGAAGTAAGAGAAGATATGGGGAGCTATGGCCTAAAACACAGAAGACTGGAGTTTTCTTCTGTCTGGCAAAATCAAATGTGAAGATCATTCTGTATTTTCTTTTTTTTTTTTTTTTGCATATGTTGATGAGAATCATTGACATAGTTTTGAAACTAAGAGAGATAATACCACTAAAATTTGCATTGAGATGAGATGTTTTTCCATTGGACTTCACATTGGATTGTAAGCTGGACCATAAAGACTAATTCCTGACTCCTGTAGCATGTATCCCAGAATATTTACTGAAAATTTCAGTACTACAGGTAACACTTGCAAGAGAATTTCCAAACCTTTGATGTTATCCAGTACACTCAGGACAAGCTTTTCCACTTTCTCTTCATTCATATTTGATAGTCTTAACCATAAGAAATAAAGTCTTCCTTGGTTTCAGCAAATGGATTTCTCCCACTAAGGTAACAGATGGGGATATTAGCATACCCAACACATAAATAGATAATGGCTCATGCTTATTGTTGGCCTTTTGTCCTATGTTTCTTTGCAAACATTATATGGACTATCTGACAAAACTCACATAAGCAATAGAGCTTAGAGGAGAGACTTCAATTTATTTTAATTAAATCATCTACAAAATGTTTTGCAGCCCATATGGTGGCCTCCTGCTCTTTTTCATACACTATCAGGAGAGACTTGTGTCTTTATTTCCCTATTTTTCAGGTTTTAAATTAACCCCATAGTGCTACATTTGTTTCTTTCTTTTTTTTTTTTTTTTTGTGAGTTTCCTAAAGTATGTGAAAGAAAACTGCCTGAGATTGTGGATTCATCCAATCCACCAAGAGGAGAGAAACTGCCCATGGTGAACATTCACTTCCTGCCGGTTTGCATCCTGATTTCAACTGGGAAAGATACTGAATAAGCAAACACTTTTTAACGGGAAAATAAGTGCATCACTTTAAACACTAATCGTGTCACTATATCCATTTGTACAATGTCATAGAACTTAGTGGCAAATACACTGTTGGTTTTGTTTTTTTTTCTCTTCTAGTCACATTAACTAAAATTAAATTCCTTCTTCTTTTCTTTTCTTTTCTTTTCTTTTCTTTTCTTTTCTTTTCTTTTCTTTTCTTTCCTTTTCCTTTCTTTTTCTTTTTCTTTTTCTTTTTCTTTTTCTTTTTCTTTTTCTTTTTCTTTTTCTTTTTCTTTTTCTTTTTCTTTTTCTTTTTCTTTTTCTTTATTTCTTTCACCTGATGACATTTTTTTGAAGTCTGTTTCATAAATCATATTTATCAGCGCAATTTTGAAGACTGTGAAAAATCACTTGGCAAAAGCCTGCAGAATCTGTTGGATAACACTATGTCTCAGAATAAATCTTCTGATGTCTACCCTAATGTATACTGATGGTGGTGCACTTAAAAGTTTATGTTTCAACTCATAGCTCGAGATGGTACAAATTTGTGACAGGTGTCATGACACATAATTGCCTTTCTCTAGTGTTCTGTATTATGCACATTAGCTCAGCTTATGCTGTTACTTCATAGGTGATACCAGAGCTTCTACATTTCTAATTAACTCCTGGACTCTGAACTGCAGCCATTACCGAAGCAGCAGAATGGAAACGACTGGTGACAGACAAGAGTCATTTCCTGACCAGGTTCTGGCTCTCTGTTGCACTCCTGTTGTCATGCTCTGCTGGAGCAGGGATATGGGAGCAGTGTCAACAATGATGGCCTGTTCAAGTTAATTGCAGCTGCTGCAGAACAGGGAAAGGATTGAAGAGTTCGGGGAGCACTCTTGAGTTTCAACTGAGAACATTTTTTTAAACACAGTTTGGGAATGTTCTATAAAACAGAGAAGCAAATAGAAGCTGAAAATCTCATTAAGTTTGAAAGATGGAAACAGAAACTGTCTGCTAAGTCCTGAATTGTTGTGTGGCCGGAATTTCTTGCTGCAAACTGGTAGGGATGTTTCTATGAGATTGGATGAGCAGCTCCTTCTCCATGACTTTTTGAACAGAACAGATAAGACAAAAGCATTTACAGAAGGGATTAAAAGTTGTTCTCAACTTTCTTCTGAAAATAGATAACTTCCTAGGGAGAGTGGGAGAAAAGGAAGATCCCTGAAATTGCCAGTTGATTATGTTTCACACACTTAATACCATGGACATATTTTCAAAAAGAGGGTTAAACTTTAAAAAATTGCTTTACATTTGTACTCAATCTTTACATTGATCTCAGTGTGAATTTCTGAAAGCTCAGCAGGCATGTAGCTCTGAATTTAGTGATCTGAACTTGAGTGTAAATGTGACATTTTTGTCCTTTATTTTTATCTCAGCTTTTTCTCCATTTGACTCCAATTTTAACATTTATGTCCTTTCATTTCATCCATTTATGATCAGTTAGAGATTTCAAGCCCCCGACTTGAATGAAGAACTCTTAATACTTGGTCTGTGAAATTCATAAACATTTCTTCATCTTGTTCCATTTTTCACTCACAGTACACAGCATGAAAATACAAAAATCTACAAGGTAGAAAGAGTCAATAATACCTAGCTGCAAAAAAAGACTTTTGTTTGACAATTTTACTGAAGAATGGAATGATATATAAATATACAGCAGACAAATGGGATCCACAGGGACCCCTTTAAGATCTTTATGAATATTTGAAAGGGCACCTGGAGCCATGGCTACACAGGGCAATCAATTGCTATGAATTTTTATTTCCCCAAGCACTCAAAGGGAATGGCATGACAGGTATATGTATTATCAGCAAGATTCATTTAAAGAAATATGGGGCTTATTTTGATAGGATCAAGGGGGAAAAAACATAATTCATAACTCATCTCCTTTAAATTGAGGTTGGCAAAGCTTATTACTTAATTTTTGGAATTATTGTAAAACTGAATGCTTCCTATTATTTTTAGATGCTGTATAGTTTTTTTTTAATTCTAGCACTGCTTCCTTAGAAATTTGAAAAGCAATCTCAGGAGTCTGTCAAAATGAGTAATGAAAAGAAACATTTTTTAAAATAAGAATTGAAAATCAAATCAGAAGTTTGAATTTTGGAGGTGTCCTTCTTTCCTTTCTCTTATAGACTACTTTTCAAAATACCTTTTCCTCCTTCTGAAGGAGAAAAGTTCAGACCTTTAAACTTATTTTGACAGTCATCAAGTAGTTTAAAATTGAATATTATATCAGAAACAATTAGAAATACTATTGTGTCACTGGAAATTCCATTGTCACTGTTATTTATGAATCTCTCTTGTGATACATATATGTAATAAGTTAAACCACAAAAATAATTATTCATGCTTTTGTTAAAGCTGTAATAAAAAATAAGAAATATCTATTTAAACAAAACTATAACACCATCTATTTCTGTTTGGGTTTTTTTAGAGGTCTGGCCAGGTTCCAAATGTTGTACTTAACAAAGCCCAAGTTTAAATGGTGCACAAGTAACTGCAGTAAGAAAATTTTAAAAAAGAGTAGATATTCTGCAGAGATAGAATACTATACACTTGGTATAGAAATGAAAAATGTGGTTTGCTTGTGTGGGTACTCAACCAAATGTGTAATCATAAAAGTGGTGTGTAGGCACCTTCCTTCTTCGAGATCTTAAACTCTCAGAAACCCAACTATTTAATCTTCCATGACATTAGTGGCTCTTGAAATTATTTGTGGAAGAACAATTTGAAGGATTTGAGGCAGAAGGTGTCACTGTTATTTTGTTACTCTAAGACACATGCTCCTTAGTTTTGACATTTTTCAGTTAGCTTAAACTTTTAGGAAGAATAAAATCCAAACCAGGTTGCTAGTGTCTGTTGTTGTGCAAGTTGCAAACAGTATAAAATCGTTGGTAAATTCTAAGAAGCCAGTAGGCAGGGATTAATACATGAAATAAAATATTTGCTTGGTGATTATTCAGGGTCCTCAGGGCATAAACTTTTTTCCAAAAAAATCAATCTGAGAGAGGACTGTTTTCTCTTTACAGTATTTCATATCCAGAGGCCGCTGGCCATAAAAGGTGGTGAATCCATTATAAGCTTGCAGGATTTCTGAAAATCATGTCACAGCTGAGTTTCTTGCCATTTCCCCAGATCAATTCAGTAAGTACTAGTTCTGTAAAGGTAATATTTTTTAATGCCTAAAGCTAAAATACAGCTAACATATACACAGATCAGTGATCTTTGTTTAATGGGAGAAGAAGATTTAGTTTGGTGGTTGTTTCTGAATATTGTGTACTGCGGTGTCAGCTCAAGCTATTTTTGATTTACAGATAGTCATTGAAAGATTGTTGACCTGCTGACATGAAAATCTTTTTCAGTACTCAAGTATATGACTGACTCAGAGGTCCTCCTGATTAAATAACAAATGAACCAAAAAAAAACCTCAATATCAACTACAGAAACACCTATTCTCCTTCCCCTATAGGCAACAGAGTCATTTAAACAGGATCTTGGCTACCAACCTTGTTACTCAAATGTCTCTACTCTTCTCCTTTCTGTAGCTGACAACTCTATCTCCTTGTTATTTTCAGATCCTCTCTTTTTCCTATTCTACATTTAGCCTGTTATTAGAAACATGCTAACCCTCCATTTTCAATTATATTGATCTATGCTAATGATTCAAATAGCCATATTGCAGTTACACTTTGGGGGCAGAATTTCCCTTCATGGCTTCAATTAAATCTTATGCTATAGAGCTGAGCAAAGAATTTTCTTCATTTCAGTGTATGTAGGGGACAGCTATAGATAACTGTGATTTATGCATATTGTTCTCTGGAGGATATATGTATATAAGATTCAAGCCTTAGGACATTGTTCTCAGCTAAGGACATGGAAAGAGAAGGACGCTAAGACGACTAACATAAAACAGAACAAGTAAAAACAGTGCTAAAATGTCAAACTTTTTGAAAGTTTGAGCAGAGGCTAAAAAGATGGTCATGGTGATCCCATCATTTCCAGTATTCAGAACTAACCCATAGGCCCACAGACTAAAAGCAGACTTAAGATTTTTCTGCCATGTAGTACGCATGGCAAGACTGGAGACACCTTTCCAGTGTCCTTTATCTCACTGATTTTGCTCTAGGCACTTTGTTCTAGTTTCATGCAAGATGCCACTGATTTGCCAACCTTTCAATATTTTAGTCCGTTTCCTGATCCCTTCATTGCTCTGTCTGTTCTGGTAGAAGTGTTTTTTAATCCTCTCTTCCAAATGAGAAGATGAACAATAGAATGTTGCTCTAGTCTGGAGAATTTGACTAGGAGGTTCCCTGTGATAAAATATACTTGAATAGAGCAGATATTTTTTTCTTAATTTAAAATGCCAATAGAATACAAAACAATAGGGTAAAGACACTGCAGTGGCATCTTCACTACCTAGAGTCAAATCCATTGACACTTTAGAAATGAGCAATACCTAAAGTAAACATATCTGAAGTTTTCCTGGCTCATACTAAAATCTGTGATTTGCTGTAACTGACTGAGAAACTCAGACAAAAAAAGAGTCACAAGGTTAAAAGAAACCACAGTGATACAGGTGAGTGATCAGTCCTTCTTATGATGTTCTGACTAGAGATAAACATGCAGAAATTTTTTTAGTTGAATTCTCATACCCTAGTGCATGTATAATAATAGAAAATTACTACATGGTCTGGTTCCTCTTTAAAAGAAATTTCATTTTTATAATTGTGATGTAGCTTCATTTGGTGAAGGCAGTTATCTGAAATCCACAGTAAAATCCTTGTTGTGGGACTGTAATAACACTGCTTCTTCATTTATTTAAGTAAGACAAAGGATCTCTGCTATACACTTGTGTAATTAAGGACATCAGTAAATAAGGTCCACCTGTCTTAACAGGCATTCTAGAAGAAACTAGTTTAGGAACTGAAACACAGCCAAGAGGCTCAAAGGAAAAACAATACATTTAAATAAATTTGCAATCCAGAAAATACAAAGAAGAATAAATTCTGCCTTATTTTCAGGGAGAAGCTCCTCAAAAATGGGTAGGAATGCAGTGTACTAGCTAGTTATACAGGTGGATTGTTTTTTATACGCGTGAGTGGATAATGTAGCATGCCTTGCCAGAACACAGAGGGGCTTTAAATTAGATTTTCCCTTGCTCACCAAGTGGACATGTCCTGTCTTTTTGTTAGACTAAACACAGAGAAATGTTGTACTGATATGGCTGTAATACAGAGTACTCCTGACTGGCAGGAAGATAAAGACCCTTGGATTTCTGTTTGTTTTCAGTCTGCATTTCTTTGCTGCATTCGAATGTTCCTGGGAGTGTGTCTGGTCTTTCAAGGCCTTGAAAATCCCTCTCTTGCAAATCACCAGTCTTTTCATACTGTGAAGTTTTATGCTCAGGCTTCAAGATTGTCTTCATTGTCCTCTTTTTCTCTAGAAGAGTTAATGGGAATCTATGCTGCGTGCGACCTGGCTGTTAATAACCGCTCTGGAGTAAAGGGAGGAAAGAAAGAATTGCTTTGCCCTGCTGAGTAACCATCTTCTGCCTCCTAGCCCATTCTGTTAAAGCAGACAATCTTCTGCTGTCAGCTCTGTGCATTCCTCATCATTCCCTCCTGGCTTTTGTCTTAAAAAAGGAGCAGCAGAGAGGTGCTGCACCAGTCAGGTGCAAATGTCAGGAAGGATCTGCACCAAACCATACACATAAGCTCCATACAGACAAACTCTGCAGTTCAGGAGTGTGTCTGTGTATATGTATACATGCACACATACAATATTTATGCACACACAAAAGATAGGATGGTAGAAATGAAGAGCAAGAAACAGGGAAAACCCCTTAGGATCTGCGCACAATAATCTCAATACATCACTAACTTCTTTACTTTACATATCCTGGCAAACAGAAGCCAAGTTGACACTATACTATACAAACCAGTGAAGATTTAGATAATCATTACTACAAGCTATGTTTTTGGGGAATTATTTTTTAGTCCACAAAACTGATATTTTTGGTGTATTTATTAACACTTTTACTGTATCAGTTATTTTTAATTTATAATTAGTCTCCAATAAATGATTTATTCTAAGAGGAAATAATTAGCTCTGTTACAAACCGTTAATTTCCATGTACAAAAGTTGACAATCTACAGAAACAATTTACAAGTCTAATGCAAGTTGTTTTCTCTTCTCTATCACCCTGGCCTGTTTCTGTCTTATTTACAAGCATTTTGCTTGAATTAATAAATAAACAATAGCTGAAATCTTTCATATTAATTAGCATAAAATGTCATTTGTTATAGCAATATTTAGCAAAGCAATCTGATGTGGAGGATTAGCACTGAAACTAAGACATGAATAAATACATGGTAATAGAAACCAAATTCAATGACCACACATAGGATCACACTTTTATATAAAGGTCTTGCATTTAATATGAGATAGTATAACCCTGCTGTGTGGACTATGATAAATTGCTTAGTGTATGTCTGCTGGGACGTGAGATGACAAGATATTACTCTTAACCCTAGAACTGTCAAACCCGATTATTTCCACAGAAGCTTGACAGCATTGGGAGTGATGAAAGGAAGCCTCTGTAGGGAAGAGGGCAGCAAGGAGACTGGAGAAATCTTCTGCAGGTCTTTTCCACTGAGTTATAGAATCCTTAAAGTTGGAAAAGGCCTATGGAGATCATCAAGTCCAACTGTTAACACAGCACTGTCAAGTACATCACTAAAACCGTGTCCCTAAATGTCACATCTACATGTGCTTTGAATACCTCCAGGGATTTTGAGTCAACCACTTCCCTGGGCAGCTGGTTCCAACGTCTGACTGCCTTTTAGGTGTAAATATTTTTCCTAAAACCTCCCCAGTGCAACGTGAAGGCATTTCCTCTTATCATATCGCCCGTTATTTGGGAGAAGAGACAAATCCCTGCCTCATTACAACCTCCTTTAGGTAACCGTAGAAAGTGATAAAATTTCCTCCAAGCTAATCAAGCCCAGCTTTCTCAGCTTCTCCTCATCTGACTTGTGCTCCTGATCCTTCAACAGCTTCACTGCCCTCTAGACATGCTCCAATACCCCAATGTCTTTCTTGTAGTGAGGGAAACAAAACTGAACACAGGATTTGAGGTGTGGCCTCACCAGTGCTGAGTACAGTGGGAAAATCTCTGCTCTGGTCACACTATTGCTGGAAGAAGCCAGGATGCCATTGGCCTTCTGGGCCCACTGCTGGCTCATGTTCAGCCCTGTCAGCCAGCATCCCAGATCCTTTTCTGCAGGACAGCTTTCCAGCTACTCTGCCCCCAGCCTGTTGCACTGCAAGGGGTTGTTATGACCCAAGAACCAGACACTTTGCCTTGCTGAAACACATACAATTGGCCTCAGCCCATTGATCCAGCCTGCCCAGATCCCTCTTTTGAGCCTTCCTACCCCCCCAGCAGATCAACACTCCTATGCAGTTTGCAAACTTACTGCAGGTACCCTTGATCCCCTGGTCCCAATCATTGGTAAAGATATTGAGCAGGGGTGACTCCAACAGTGGGATGTGGGTACACAGCTTGTATGAATGACTTGTCAGAAGTGGAGAAGCCTTAATTTCTGTGGGAAAATTCAGACAGTTCTGTGGCTTCTAGCACATCAAAAACACTTGCATCTTTGCTGCCACATGAATCTTCATCCCCGAATTCCATTGAGATACATTCTTGTTGAAAAGAATGCAGAGCTTGTAATAATAGTGGTTTGATTTCTTCTGGAGTATTTTTTGCTCATGGAAAACAAATTTAGAAAAGTGGTATTGGCTACAGAAAGTGGCTTTTACTATCAACAGCTACCCTATATCTGCAAAAGTGAAGAAAGAAGTAGTTATTTCATAGCAGAGCTAATACAAGAAGGCCTTACATACAGACCACTTGTGATCTCAACAGATTTGTCACTGCCATGTCTGTGAGGCCCCTGTGGTAGAGCTTGTCCTACAGAGGCTGCACTTCCTCATGTGGAAACTGAGTGCATTGCTTTGCTCTTGGATGTTGAATGTCAAGCAGGCTTTTCAGAAGCTTTCTGCCCAAGCTGGCAAAGGGGTGGGTGTTTGTGGGCTGCTGGGAGAACTGAGAGTGTCCAGTTGCCAAGATCTTGGAGGGGGATGGAGTGGGTGGAGGGTGGTGGCACTCTAGTCTCAGACACAGTGGCTACAACAAAGTTAGACCTTGAAGGACTTTGACATTGTTGCTGTGTCACATATGACAAGAAATGTACAAAATGTTATGGGAAGAGCATGCACAGGCCATGTCTCTATTAGGCTGGCATAGCATGTTTTAACATAGTACTGGAGGGTGTCTGCTTGTTATGATCCACCCCTGAAGACAAGGATAACCCAGGTTCTTGTAAATAGATCCCTTGGGGTGGATGAGAATGAAACAACATGGAAATTGTTTCAGTGTTTATAAATATATCATTGTTATAAATAGATATATTTATATTTATATGTAGGTTTTACTTTGGAACAATTTGATTACTATTCAAAGCAGGTATGAGACCTTTTTTGGGTTTTATTATTAGGCCTACATGTGAATGTGAATGTCCTGATGTCCAGTGTGAATGTGACCTTCCAGGGGGTGGGGTGTAAGGGAAGACAATTGGCATGATTAAAAGCACTATCCTGTCTCCTCAGGGTCTGCTTCTTATCTGACTCTAAGCCTGGCTTGTGTCACTCTCTCTGTCTTATGCACATCAGAGGTTTCACCATTACACACCCAAAATCTCACCTCCTCCCCCTTGGAGCAAACTTGAAATTTCTGGTTTTACAAATATTAACTCTCCTGGAAAGTCAGTGCCAGCATTTTACCTTGTACTCTTCTGGCCTAATTCATTGTGTTTATGTCAAGATAGCTAGCTTCTATACTGCTCTTTGCTTCTTGTTGGAATTTTGTTGGCTATCGTAGTTGTCAGGAAAATGAAAGGTTACTGAGGACATTCTGTGTTGTGTGCCAAAGTACACCAGAAATTTAATTTCACTTGTTAGTTAAATTCAGTGGAGGGTTTAACAAAGAAGCAAGCAGCAAAAGGACCTTCAGAAGCATACAAAAAGGCTGGGAAAGGGCTCTTAATTAGGGCTTTATCAAGTAGTACAGAAATAAGACAATATGAGCCTAAATATTAGCAACATTCTTTGAAATTAGTTGAAAATGACTGAAAAAGTTGAAATGTAAAAGGGAAGCGAGCCACCCATAGGATGCCTGTCCCAGGTGTATTGTCACACTAGGAGATAAGAATTATCCAAGTCAACATTTACTCCTGAGAAGCATTAGGGATTGGTGAAAATTTTGGCTACATTTTTTTTTAATGTTTAGAAGCAACTCACCACCAATTAATTACTTGATTTACTTGTTGCAAGTACCTGCCATTACATAAAAATTGTCTAGTAAAAGTTTTTGTCGTCAATTAATTAAAATGGAGAGAGAAATCAAACTTCCTCAAGACTGAATGATTTCCAATTTCTAGACATTGGAGAAAACACCTCTCCTCTCTAATACAGCTAAATAAAGATTTATTTTTGATGTGCAAGAATTACAGCTCAAAATTGAGCTATCTTGTTCTCTTTCCTCTAGGGCTTCCTAGCAGATAAAACAACCCAAACACTGTTGTAAAATAGTATTAAGAATAAATGAGATAAAATGAATAAACCCAACATGACTTAGAGGAAAACCTGTGGGAGAAAAGTAAAGATGCAGCAGAAGTGCTAGGACTATGAATTGGTGAAGGGGATCCCAGGTCACATCTTTTATGCTGCATCACTGCTCTGGTCCAGGGAAGTCTGTCCATACAAGAGAAGTAGATTCTGAGAAGAAATACAACCAATAAAGGAGAAGAGATGCATGAAGAATACAGCCAGAGTAATATATCAGGAAACATATTTGAATAGTGATATTTTATTTTTTGACTGAAAGATTAATTTAAACATTGATAAGAAAAGACATATACTATCTTTATGCATTTATATGTTAGTGTTTGCCATGAGAGCAATATAACACCTTGATTTCCCCTGTTCTTTTAATACTGAGTTGCCCAGTCTTTAGCTTTGGATGGAGATACCCTGCCTGAAGAAATCTCTGCCATAGCCTTCTACAGCACCCCTAATTTTCTAGCTAATTTTAAAAAGTTCAATTTTCCTTTTCTGCAGAAAAAGGATATTTATGTGAAAGATTTTAGTGTTCAAGCAACAAGGGACCCATTAGATACCTGAATAGGTTCCTTCATTGCAGAAACAAAACTCAGCAAAAAGCCATGCTCTGTTTCCTAGCTTTGATGGGATCAGGTTTATGGAGGTCTAGCTTTAGTTTTCCACCCACGTGTAAAATTATACTTGTGTGGTGCTTGCCCAGGGTGATGGAGGCCCCTGCAAGTGTAGACAATCACTAAATACACCCATATGCCATTCACTTGGCAGAAAGTCTAGATGTCTATTTACTCTTCTAAGAATATAAATATTTTTTCAGCTTTGTTTTAAACAGCTCTTCAACTGAGAATCTGGGAAGCAGAAAAATATAATTTGACATTGCACTGTTGGTTTGGGTTTTTGTTTTTGTAGAGGAAAGACACGTTTCAAATTTTTTTTAAAATGAGAACTAATATAACAAAAAAGGCATTTCAAAGATTTCTTAACTATTATATGTAACATATGTATAATATATATATACAACTATTTAATTAATCTTGAGGACTATGAGTATCATAATTAGCATGATGGTTAAAACATGTAAAGATGTATGTGCCTTCAGGCTAATTTAGGTGCAGAAAATATTTGTGATGATTAAGACTTGAATTTCTGTGGATCTTATCTTTATTTGTGGTGTACTTTAAAGTGAATGGACCAAGTTATTCTGTACATACTTTTTTTTTTTTTTGTGCATTTTTTACATCACAGTAATTGCTGAAGTATTTATCTTTGTAGAAACTTAACCAGGAAATTTTGATACTTCTTTGCATGTAGAGTCCCATAGAAACAAATGCAGGGTTAAAAGGACAACTGTCATTCCTATGAAATTTGGGTCAGCTAATGTGTAATTAAAAAAAAAAAAAGAAAAATATCAGCAATACTGAGACATTGAGATCTTCCCCTAAAATTCAATTAGTTTCACTTTTCATTTGAAAATTGCAACATAATTTCATTAAAACCATGCTGCTTAGGAAAAAAAAAAAAAAGCAGAGAAATCTCTCAAGCACCTTCATTTATGCTATAATGATACACTGGTTCAAGATGGCTGCTTTTATTGCAGCTTTCTGTTTTATTGTTTGAATCCCTCATTGCTCTGGAAAGGATTGCGACATAAATCCTATGAAGGTTGGCAGCAAATAGAAATCGGGAGTGCCAGATTTAGAGTTGTGTGTATGGATCACGCACTTCAGACTCATTTTGACTTTAAGAATTAGCAATACTAAGGATGATATTATAGTCCTTGAAAGTTCAGGACAGGATAGCAAAAGAGCTAAGCTTCTAGATCCCTTAAACTTTAGAAGGTGGGGGCTGTTTAGAACCAGATTTGTCTTCTAGATTTTTTAGAGATGTCAAATACTCAGGCTCAGATGTAAAGGAGTGTTTGACGATGGTCTGAAGGTTATCTTGGCTTCCTTATCCTTCTTTCACTCACTTGTTCTTTCAGTTTTTCACCCTTTTGCTCTCTTGCTTTTTCCTACTCAGACTTGTAAGTATTCAAACAGAAGAGTGTGACTACAAAATATACAGACATTTTGTAAAAATTTTGAAAGTGTGGAGGGGAATTATCTGTGCTGCACCATCTGTATTGATACATGAAGATATGAGATGGCTGCAAGAAATTAAGTTAATGAAGACTTAAGGAGCAAAATGTAATGTCATATGTTTTATATATAATAAATGTTGGAAAAATAATCTGGTATCTTTATTGTAGGAATTCAAGTAACTTGATGATGAAACTGTTATTACACATGCTTCTGCTAATATTAGTGCTGCGTAACAATCTTGATTTAGAAAACTGAATGATACAGTATCACAGAGTCACATAGATGTTAATGGACTAAAAAAGTGTTAATTTTTTTTTCATGTATTCTGGAAAAGATACACTCTATCTTATCTATGTCCATTGGAATTGCACTAGAAACTAATTTAGGAACTGATTAAGTTCAGATAACAAACATTTTTAAAATCTAAGAGTTTTCACATTTGGATCACCTCTTATGCTATAGAAGTCTGCATTTTAAAATCTATCTTTTGAAGAGTTAGGGGGTTTTATCTTCAGAAAACCTTTTGAAGTCTGATCATCATCCATCTTCTGAAACAAATGTAGCATTTGCTTGATGCCATTGAATAATGGCTTCCTTTGAGCTTCCCAGTGACAGTATTTTGAATGATTTTGCTCCTGCTTTTTGTCCTCTATGGAAAATTTCAAAAGTGGGCTTCCTTCTCTATGAAAGTTTCAAAACTTTGAAGGGAAGGGTAATTTGAAGGTTGACTTAATAAAAAATATGAAAGCACCTGACAAAGTATCCAAGATGAAGGAAACTGCTTCAACTTCAAAAGTGAAGCTAAAAAGCTTCAATGTACATGAAGAGGAAAAAGGTTCCCTTAATCTGTCATAAAGCATCTTTTGTAGCAGGAAGCAATGAGAAGAACAAGACTGAGAACTGAGCTTTACCACAGAGCATACTCATACTTCTGAGTCACTGCAAGCTCGCTGCAATTGAACCGAAAAAAACTTGTCTTTGGGCAGCCCCACTGTCCAACAGAGGAAGGCTAAAACAAGCAATAAGCAAACCAAAACACACACACACACACACACACACACACACACATAAAGAGAAAACCAAAGAGGTTATGTCAAAGACAAATTGTATTTTGGTCTAGATTTGTATTCCTTCCTGTGAAAAATAAAACGTACCGTCTATCCTGCTCATGAAGAAGCTAATGTAGTTCAAGGAGTAATAAAGACAACAAATTTGACCTGATTCTCTGAACATCCAGTTAGAATGACTATCCACTATATTTGGTTATAAAAAGACTACTTAAAAATTGACCAGGTGTTAGAAGAAATGATAAATTAAAAAGAAAATGGAGAAAAAGAATTGAAAAAGTAGCATAAAACTGTCCTGACTGGAATAGCTCTCAACAAAGTTATAATGTTTGAAGTTTTTTCTAAAAGCTACAAAAAATTGCTACTATAAAGTATGATAGTGAACACTTGATCAACTAGTGAATTTATTAAATGTCAACTGTGATTTCAGGTAGTTCTCATATCATGAGTAATTCAGCTATTAATTCAAATAAAATAACTTTTGAAGTAAAGCCCAGCCTGTTGTTTATGTCCAACTGGTTGTTTTGCAAACAACACAAACTTGTCTTTCTTTTCCTGTGATGTAAGGATACAGCACTTGCAATGAGCATCTCGGTCTACAGAGCATATTCAGCTGAATGTTATTGTATCTATTGGTACTACTGTATCTCACTGGTAATTAGAATGATTTCTTTTTATAAAATGAACCTATTTTCTACTTGGACTGGAGTTTTCTCATTAACCTTCGTCTCTCTTAATGCTTTTTTCTGTAGCCTTTCAGCAATGTTACTTTGATTTTTTGGTAGAGCCCTTTACATATACTGTGATATTTAATGTATTAGGAATTCATGTAATGAAGCTGTGATTGAATATCAAAATCTGAAGCCAAATGGCAAATTGAGTTCTTTGTAACTGGCCTAAGACAAGTGGGTGAATGCTTTATTTATTAACGCAGGTACAGGTTCTTGCTTTGCAGAGCCATTTATGGACATTTATGGACATTTTTTCTACTCCTAGCAGGGATGCAGATACCCATAAAGCCACCAATTAGTGCACCAGCAAGACCTTGGTGACTTTGCAAAACTAATTTTGTAACGAGCTTTGTGCTCAAAGTTCCCAAGAAATAGTCCTCTTATAAACTGTTAAATGTACAGCTTAAATATAGCCAGGAAAAGAGAAAACCACAAGTAATTACAAAACTCAAATAGCATTTTTGTAGTACCAAATGAGGAGATAATAGATTCTGAAAATGTCTTTCAGTTTTATTGAGTATTTTTGGTTAAGGGCTTGACAATGGAATAGGGTGGAATGGGGTGTAGCCTCATAAAATTAGCTGACGATTCTCTTGTGGCATGAGACACACTTACTTTGAAGGTCAGTGTGAGAACATAGTAGAAGAAAACAAGTTTCTTAGTTATATATCTAATTCCTTGATTCATATCTGTATCCTACTCCAGATGGTTTGCTGTTCTTGGGTGAGAGAAAAGACAAATTCCTGATATTTCTTTAACTTTTCTGACCATAATTGTAAGCAAAATATTCTCCAGCTCTTAAGTGTGTAGAAATATTTGTAATTTATAATACATCAGACACTGAATGAGTAAGCTTTTAGAGACCTACATTTTTATTGGAATGATAAAATGTTATTAATGATCATTTTAGATACATATTTAGCTTTCTCCTTCACCCTTAATAATGAATGTTATAGTACTTCAGTTTAGTAAATCTATACCTGCTGACTTCTTTTTCTTTCTCTTCACCTTAGTTATGTTACCGTAATGAATTGTTTTCTTTTTAATATTGTAAATTTGACTGCAGTGAAACAAACGCTACATTATAGTCACACCTTCAAGAAAAACCTCCCTTAAAAATTAATGGGAGACAATGCTTCATAGTAGAGAACATAATCTGATATTTTAGGAAACCTTTTAGTATAAATCATTTGAATGTATATTCATGCACATCATTGTGGCAAACTGAGGAAAGGGTGTAATCTGAAATAATTTTCTCTAGTCCATATATTTTAATAGCGCTGAAACCAAGTGCCATAGAGAAGATGGAGAATCTAAGCAAAAGATGCAAGAAAAAGAGTAGTCAGGATGCACATATTAGGGAGACAGATAAATGAGGGGAAATTGATCACAGAGAATTATTATCCACATAAAATAAAAAGTGATTGGAACACTCTGCTCCATTTATCACATGCTAAATCTGTAGGCAGGATTTCGCTAAAAATCTTGTACTTATTCTCTGATGAGAGGGTTTAAATTTAAATTCTCAGGTCAATAGTTTTGCAGCATTAAATTTGCCTTCAGCTAAATTAAACAAGTTATATTTTCAATTTCATTTAGAAGGTAAGGATGGAAAGTCTGTAGATACAAATGGCAGGAATATATCTAGAGGCTCTAAGGACCAATTCAAATAGGTTAGCCCCAAAGTAGATTTTTTATTACATTACTCCCATGAGAAGGAGCAGTAAAAGCCACTTCTGTAGTATATGTCAGGAAAGCGAGCGACATAATTTCAATTTTTGCCTGTGAAGAAGATGAATAATACCATTAGTCTACAAAGAAAGCAGATACCTGAAAGAGACGAGGGCCAGCAAAAAAAAAAAAAAAAAAAAAGGTTTGATCTCCTTGAAAAGTATTCATGTTATTAATGTGCTTGTTAAGAACAGCTGAATGATCTAGTGAAGCACAGATAAGATCTGAATGGGGCAGGCCAAACTGAAGAAGAAAGCAAAGAAGTTTTAAAGTTAAGGTTTAAGTATAAAGAATACAGGGATCAATCTACAATAACAGCCTCTCCTCACTCTGTGGTGATCAGAGATGCAGATAAGAGAAGGTTCTCTCATCAGGATTTGCAGCCACTGTCAAGTCTTAGGTTGTTCCAGGAGCCTTTAGCCTTTGAGGATATGCACCCCAAAGTGTGTGACTAGGTGTGATATTTTTGAAATAACATCCAGAACTTCACCTTTGGATATTGATATTATGGACTTAGGCTTCAAAAAACCCACAATATGTAAATTTCTGAGAAAGTCAACAAAATTCTAACCATCTTGTTCACCTGATTCATGTGTATGTATGATTAACCACTTCGATAATAAGAATCAGCCACTCAAATTCCTCAAAACAATGCAATTTTTTCAGCATACTGAGTAACAAAGCTTACATTACTTTCCCTACACAAAGACCTATTGCTTATTACTCTGATGCTTGATCAAGATGACAGGGTTAAACTGTCCTAACAAAGAGATTTGGTAAATTGGACAGTATATCCAACACACAAATGGTATTAAAGTACTCGTTTTAATCAGTTGTAATTAAAATATGAATTTTAGCAGTAGAATAACTCGGGAATTTAGGAAATAGTTAAGAATTTTCAGTTTTCTGAATGCAAACAAGGCAATATTATAAAGGGTTGTTTTGGTTTTTTGGTTTTTTTTTTTTTGGCATTATGTAGTGAAATGCTACTTTCACGGTACATGGGGTATATCATGATGGAGTTAGTGCTGTAAATAATGCTTTTGACTAGACTAGAGAATAATGCAGCAAAGATGTCTAGATGGCTGTTAAGATGAAAGAAAGATTAGTGTCTAACATGCTGCTCCTGGTTGTTAAGACTCTGATATGGGTACATAACATTTGAGGTGTTTTTTCCCTCAGTATAATTTATTTAGTGGTTTTCAGAGCAAGCTGTGGAAATGACAAAATGGACAGACAGCACAACTGCTTAAACCCTATGCTGTCTAGAAAATCATGAGCTCTTCAAGGGTTGTTTGTGGCTCTTTAGTTTAGGAGGAGAATGGCAATATCCAGAAGAGTAGCAGGCACAAGTAAAATGTTGTTGTTGAGTGCTTCATAATAACAATTTCCATGGAACAGCCTTAACATAAGTCCCTGATGAGTTACAGAAGCTTAATAGTTACTCTAAATTATCTGCAAACACATAAATCATTCTGCAGTTACTCTATTTTAAATCTGAAAAATGAAGTCTCTTTGCAACTGCTTAGGTTTTTTTTTCTAAATATGGCACACCAGGGATTTTTTTTTTGGTATCCTTCAAGAGTGAGATCTGCCTGAAGAGGATAAATTATTACCTTACCTTTGACTCAAAAAATCAATTAAGAACCCTTTCTTCTTGTCAATAGCTATACTGTACACCACAGATTTAGAAAAAAACCTCTCAGGTTCTTATTTCCTTATTTCTAAACATAATTATAAACAATCTAATTCATTATGAAATCTTTCTGTCTTCAAGAGTTATGCTTTATGCTATTTAGTATTTCTGAAATTATCTTCTTCCTGAAACATCAGACTAAACAAGCCAAAAAACATGCTCAGACCTAAGAATTGCTAAATATCTGTATGAGGAATGGGGTGGAAAGTGGAACAAAAATATTCAGTTTTGCCTAAATGTATGTGCTTTGATCCCTGCTCTAATTTGATGTCTACTAAATTTTACAGTACGCAGAGCACAAGAGAAGTTTTAACCCATTTGTAAGGATAATTCACCTATGAGTACACAACTTTTTAGTGCTGTATTGCAACAACAGCTTTGTAATGTATAAGCCTTAGCATCAAGGACACTGACAATCTTGAGAAGGGGCCTGTGCAAACCTCAACAAGGCCAAGTTCCAGGTCCTGCACCTGGATTGATGCAAAACTCAAGTACAAATAGAGGCTGGGCAGAGAATGGATCAAGAGGAGCCCTGAGGAGAAGGAAATGTTGGCTGATGAGAAGTTCAACATGGCCCAGCCAGTGGTGTCCTGGCCTGCATCAAAAGCAGCGTGGCCAGCAGGGCGAGTGAGGGGATTCTGCCCCTCTGCTCTGCTCTGCTCTGCTCTGCTCTGCTCTGCTCTGCTCTGCTCTGGTCTGGTGAGATCCCACCTGGAGCATTGCACCCAGCCCTGGGGTCCCCAGCACAGGAAGGGCATGGATCTACTGGAGTGAGTACAGAAGAGCCCAGCAAGAAGATCAGAGGGATGGAGCACCCCTGCTATGAATTCAGGCTGAGAGATCTGCGGTTGTTCAGCTTGGGGAAAGGAAGACTTTTGGAACACCTTATAGCAGCCTTCCAGTACCTGAAGGGGAGCTATGAGAAAGGTGGAGAGGGACCTTTTACAAGGGCATAAAGTGATGAGACAAGAGGGAATGGCTTTAAGCTGAAAAAGGGTAGATTTTTATGAGATATCAGGAGGAAATTCTTTATTGTGGCAGTGGTAAAGTATTTGAACAGGTTGCCCAAAGAAGTTGTTGATGTCCCGTCTCTGGAATTGTTCAAGACCAAGTTAGATGGGGCTTTAAGCAACTTGGCTTAATAAGTCCCCCTTGTCTATGACAGGGGGGTTGGAATGAGACAATTTTTAAAGTTCTTTTCCAACCAAAACCATTCTGTATTTCTATGAATCTATGCTAACCTTTTAAGTTTCTGGGACTATATCAGACATGGGAGGTAGTTTTCATTTGCCGCTGATGCCAGTGCATTTTCTGCTACTCTGGCTCAAACTCACTCCTCAACAGGAAGTAATTTGATGCTATTTCCTCCAATTGACACTGGTTGCGGAAAAGTAGCATTTTAATTTTCTGTCCAGAAAATTTCATTGTCATTTTAAATAGCCTGATATTCATTCTCCGGTTAGTCTAAGAAGTCTTGTGCTTTCTAAGTATAAAGAAACTCAGAGGTAATACAGCAGGCCAGAACAAGCACTCTACTAACAAATCTAGAAAAGATGTTTAGATAATATTAGGTAACAAAGGGACAAAAGAATGGTCCAGAAGAAGCCCACTGACACACTGTATTAGTTTAAGCACAGCAATATATTGCATTACATAAAGCAAGGGAAAGAGGAACAATCAACCACAAAGAAATTATGTACTGACTCTGGCATCTGTGAGTTCTGAATTCTCATTTTTGTTAGCCATTTATTCATTTACTGTAAATCCTTCAATTTGTGCATAATGGTTTTGATTTCAGTTGGGATGTAGATCTTTTGGATTTAGTGATTCTGTATTTATCTACACCTAAATTGCATCTATTTGCACCTAAATGGTGCAAAAACTGGATTTATTTTAACTACAGTGCTCTTAAACTCAAAGAAACTGCTTATATGAGAAAAACTAGACACGCAATCAATATAGCCAAAAATAATTAAAATGCATTCTGGTTTTTTTTTCTCTCTAATGCTGTATTTATAAAGGTAAAAGGACTCATACCTTTAGGGAGAAAAACCTTTTATCTGTAGCTGGGTTCAAGCTGTTTAAATTTTTTATCCAGTAGGTCTTTACACTGGCTTATTTTGGTTTTCTTATATTTGCAATGAGCACACATGTACATAATTTTATAGAAAGGGGTGCTAATCTATAAGTTACCTCTTCCTATGGTTGATCTGCCTCCTACAGATATCTCTGCTTTGAATAGCTCTTATATTAAACTACAGATAAATTCTGCATAGCAGGCAATTTACACTTCTCAATAGAAGGCTCGTCTCATGTCTTATTAGCAATTATAGGGTGAGACATTTCAATTGAAATGTTCTCTTTTGTCCCAAGATTCTTGAGCTGAGCAGTATTTACAGGTGGATGGGCATTTGTATGGATTATTTTGAACTTATTAAAGTGATGTCATAAAGTACATAAAGGTATTGTACTTAATGGAATTTTACTTCTGAATTTTGTTAGGTTTGTTTGAACAGCCAGATATATGATAACATTGAAGTCTCTTAATGTGTATGGTTTTGATTTTATTTTGCCTTTTTTCATATACTAGACAGCTCTTGAACTACTAAGCCCATATGCGATTTATAAAGAGATTGGAAACTTAGTAAATAAAATAGTGAGAAGATATCAGGGTTATTGGAAGAAGACTTCTTAGAAATGTCTTACTAGCAACTCCTTCCATCTGTCAATATCTCTGTTTCTTTAGGCATGTGTTTATTAACCAAATACCTAAGTTTCTTTTGGAAAAAAACCCCAAAACTTTGGAATCAAAAAGTAAAAATACAGTTTTAAAAAATGTTTATAGAAAACCAGAAAATAGTTTATTATGATTCAGACAACAATCTTCTTTTCTTTACATAAAAGAAAATATGTTGATGGAATGAGATCTAAACTAGGAACCCATAAAATATTCTGATATATTAAATAATGTGGTAGCTGTGTTATCATTATTTAACTTTCATTTCATACTCTGTTTTTTTCCAAGGGTCTTTCAGACTACTTGGCATTCTTCTCACGAGACAGAACATTAACTAGAGAGGCAAAGGTTTATGGGAGGAGTATTTGTACCTTGGCCACACCTGGGTGTTCAGGATGCTAGCCTCATTTTGTGTAAAGACCTCATAAGTGCCTATAACAGCGTGGAAGACAGACAAACACTTTTTTGGGTTCCTGAACATCAATGAGTTCCATTAATGGAACCTGTTCTTGCAGTCCTTGGCACAGACAGCTTGGGAAGAGCTACTCTTGCTGAACTCCTTTAAAATGGACACCAGCTTCTAATGTCTCATTATGAGGGATGAGCTGTGCATGCATTTCACCTATCACATCTCCCATCACTCCTAAAAATCCTTTACACAATATGTCTCTCAGAACCCAGAGTGACACTTCTCAGTGATAAATTGCCCCTCAACAGAGCAGTGAGTATTTTCAGTGCAAAATTATGAAACATCAAAAGTAATGGTTTGGGGATAGTCTTTAGTAAGCAGAATTTAATAAGAAATTAAACCAAGTGCTGTGCTGATTATATTACTCATTTTCATATATAATTCAGTAAGCCTCCTTCACTCTCAGTGTGCTGGAACTCAAGAGTTTTCATCCCCCTCCAGTGACATACAGCACAAGGGCTTATTATTGGCTTACTCCAGCCAACTACCAGTCAAACCCTTCACTGACACTGTCATGTATTCCAGTTATGGCACATTTTGCAAAGAAAGGAAATGAATGGCTTGGAAAATATTTAATAGATGGAAAAAAATATTACGGTTTAGGGGAGGAGTTAGATTTTTTATTTTAGTCCGTTTATTTGTAAACATCAACTTTTGAAACACCACACAGGTTGACTGATGAAAAATAATTCGAGATGCTATTCTGATGGCTTTGCTAGCCAAATCAAGCCTCAGTACTCTTAATCTTACATTCAACAAGGTTTAGAAATCCTAAATATATTTATGAGTTTCTATAAGCTTTGTTGCTAATGATTTATTGTAGATTGGATTTACTCACCAAATGTTTGGAATGTGTGTTGATATATGGTTTTATCTAACTCCAGGAGGAGATAAGAGCCCTCATCTAGGAAAAAGGAAACTTAACATTCCATCTTCTGTTAAAGAGCAGACTATATCTTCAAAGTAATTTTACTGATCTATAGAATCATTCTAGCTATTTCAGTGACTATGGATTTATTTCATATGAAAAGGATTATTTTTTAAACAGAAATCTCTGTCTGTGAAGCTCAGTTGAAGGTATTTATTAAGATCAGTGAATTGACTTCTCTATTCCACATGTGATAGGAACAGCCCAGAACAAATTACATTGATCATGTATTTATTTTCATTTTCATTCTGCACACTAGTCCACGTCCTGAAGAGTGGGTAGTAGAGATGCTTGTCTCATCACCCTTAATTTCAATTTTCTCTTTGGCATAGTCTTGGGTGATTATCTTAACTAATGGTTGATAACAATTCATCACTAAGAAGAGAATTGGAGTATTGGATGAAGCAGAGGCTGCTTCTTCTAGAAAGATCTCTGTGTTTTTCATTCCTCATGGAGTTTCCAAGTGTATCTGTACTTGTTAAGATTTTTCGTGTCATATGAAATGTTTCTGACAAAAAATCAGTAAAGGAAGAAATATTTCCACCAGGATAATCTACATATAATATGATGTATGTCATCATTCTGTGTTTGGCTGTATGAAGGGTTTTATTTTGTTTGGTTTGGTTTGGGTGGTTTTTTTGAGTACATGCTCTTTGGTTTAGTGTGGTTTCAGAAGTTAGATTGAAAATCATCTGAATTTTGTCTGTCTAGTATTCTTCTCATGTAAGACTACGGAGAGGAAGTTTTTGTGCACAGGAATACCTCTCCAAAAGACTTTTTTGAGGCTTGTAAGGAAGTTCACATAAACTAGACAGAGCCCTAAGGAGATGGATTGGTGGGCAGAGTGAAGGTTAGTAGACATACATGATGAGCACAATTTGTCTCATGGCTGTCCTTATCACAGATGCATACAACAAAATGCATTCACTGAGCATAATAAAACGCAGTCACCTTTGCAACATTCCGTATGCAACAGCTGTTTAATTGTGCACAACAACATAGCAGTAATGCACAACCACTTCAGTGGCAAAATATTCCCTTCGCTATTGGGCAATTATGCAGAGAGTTAATAATGAGGGGCACAATGCAATTAGGGACATTCTGTTTGAGTGCATGAAGCACAGAGCAGCCAACTGAAAATATGCATATAACAACCATAATGGCCAGGACACCAATTTGTCTCAAAGAGCAGCCCTTAATGTGGTTTTCTTAGGTAGTGTGAAGAACTCTTAAAAAGGGCAGACTTCAGAGCACAAACACCCACACATTAAAAAAATGGGCAAAATGTTACATTGTGGAAACGTAGACCTTTCCCATACTTTTGCATGTATGCAATTAGGAAAAAAAATTTAAACATGCACTTTTGTGTGACATTTTAGTTATATAAAAAGAAGTAGAATCTCAAAGTCCCAGTGTAAAGTCGCTAAAAAAGATCAAAGTATTTGAGGTTACGCAACAGTGAGGTTTGCAAAATTAAATAGCAGTTTGAACTTTGACAGCTTAATTTTTCAAATCAGCCTAAACTTCAAAGGATTTATCTTCTTTTAGAAATATATTTGAGGAAAAAGAAAAAAGGCACAGCCTGACATCTACTTATTGTCCCCATATTGGAAATTCCTTTTCTTTGACATGCCTTGTCTCTGAGGCTTGGATTTACAAGCAACTAGACACTGCTACACAGCAATTTTCAAACCCATAAAACTTCCTTCAAGGGGAAACGAATATGTTAGCCTAAGGTTTGTGATTTCAAATGGACTTTCATCCTCAGCTGTTTCTTTTCATTATTTGAGGGTTAGTGCTTGACCTTGCTTTCCTGGAATGTGAATCAGGACTAAAATGATACAAATTGTTCAGGAGGCAATTGTCCAATTCATTGTTAAGAGCACAATTATAAAATAAAACTGCTGTCTTAGAGTGTAAAGTAAGTAGGTGTTATCAGTGGTAAAAGTCAATGAGGATAGAAATTGCTTTGCATTTGTATCACTGTCACAAACCAGGCATCTGGGAAAAAAGTACTCTCATATAATTCTAGAGAGCATCCTGTAAGCACAAAACTCAGAGGGCAAAAAGTTACTTTTGGCAAATGTTAAATAAAGGCTTCAAGCAGGCAGAAGGCACTTGATAAAATTGAAATTTGAGTTATTATTCACATTTATTTGCAAAAAAGTAAACTGAAATGTTCTATGTATAGCATTACCAGCTTTTTGGGCCTGGTGTCACCTCTTTACTCAGATGCCACTTCTTCTTTCCTTTTTAGCATTATGAAAGCATTATCTTTTGATGGGTTTAGTATTTTTTTTAAACTTGACTAGAAGTAAGTAACAAAAAATGTGCCGATTAAGCTTTCAAAAGTAGAAGTAATTGAAAGACTGGAGACTTCTGGTTGTGGAAAATTAGCAATAACGTAGGCTTAATGCCAAAAGCAAAATTATGTGTTTATGTGGTGTCAGTGCACATTTTTTGTTCGCTACTCTCTCTAATCTCTAAATTTAAATTTTTTAATTCAGTGTTAATAGGAAGCTAAAAACCTCAAGTAATTCTGGTGGCATCAGGAAAAGACAGGATCCAGCACTTAGTGCCATGGTCTAGTTGATAGGGTTGTATTAGGTCATAGGTTGGACTTGACCTCTAAGGGTTTTTCCAGTGTAATTGATTCTGTGATCTGTGATATTAGATGGCAGAGGTGAGACCTGTTCATAAGAATGAAAGAAAGGGATATTTGTGACTCTGACTGCATCCTTGTAAGAAATGTTGGAGAGTAACAGGAGCAAAGCTGTAGAGTGAAGCTGTCAGTGTTGAGGTTCCAAAATGCACAGTGCCTGCTGGGGATTTCACTTCAGACCTGGTATAACCTAGTCTGGCCTGTTGGATTTACCATGGGTTGAAGCACAATAAATTAATTTCTGTAGTGTATCTTACAGTTTAATTTCCTCTGAAAGGAAACCTATTTATATGTCTCAGTTTCTATGATGTGAACCATAGAGACAGATAGGAAAGACTAGACTGCATTTGCAGTCTATTAAGATGGGTCTTGCAGTGCATCTTCCAGTTTCATTTTAACCACAAGGAATCACAAATCAATGGACATCAAGTCAGAGATGTTTGCAAAATAAGATTCAAAAGTGCAGCCCATCTAGAGCACAGATGGAGTAGCCTGTCTTATATGCATAACTTAACAAATGAAAACCAAATATAACTCCTGTTTGTAAATAAATTTCAAGTCTAGAAATATTGGCTAATAGACTTATCCTGATTGTAAAATGATAACAATTACAGTAGCCTTAATATAACTACTTTATCAGATAAAATCAAGGCAGAACTGGGTATGTTGGTTTAAAGCTGAAAGGAATGTTGGAAAAATAAGAATGTTTTTAAGGATGTCTGCTCTCAGCAGAAGCTTTATTTCAGTGGATTTCTCTTTTCATTGCGTGAGCAATTTTTATGGCTTTCATACTCTGTGGTGAAAACGCCAGGGCTGAAAACCAGAACTGACTTTTGTAATCTCTATAAATTTTCAATTCTGTAATATTGTCATGCATGGTTTAGCAATTTATAAATTACAGTTTGCATTAAAAAGTAGATTTCTTATATCAATATCAAAGTAGGATTTCAGTAAGACTGTGCAGAATTATTATACACTTCTGCTAACTCAACTGCAAAACATATATATATATATGTATGTATATATATAAAAATTTCCCTTTATTAACCTCTAAATTTTAAAAAAGATTTAAATCTTGTTTTCATCAGGAAACAATAACTTCCTAATTATTTTTAATTCCTAAAGAAGGAAATTGTTTTCTCTTATACATACAGATAACAAATGTGTTTTTCACCTTGTAAATTGATTGCATGGATGTATTTTTAGCTTTCATTTCAAGCATCTCTCCTCTGAGGAAAAGGATGGCAATTTTTTTTCAGATGATTAGCCTGGACTTACTTGATTTTCACTTCAGCTCTCAATTACCATGTGGGACCTGAACATAAATCTTCTCTAGCTGATTTCCAGACATTAGCTGGAAATTCTGTTCAT
Source organism: Dicaeum eximium (assembly GCA_013396995.1). Classification (NCBI taxonomy): domain Eukaryota; kingdom Metazoa; phylum Chordata; class Aves; order Passeriformes; family Dicaeidae; genus Dicaeum; species Dicaeum eximium. The sequence goes on along the minus strand of VWZP01001589.1, from coordinate 60,068 downwards.
CCCAAGTAAATTTTCATATCAACTTTGCCTGAGGACTTTGATACAGCAGTACCAAAGGTAGATTTCTAAATAAAGCATCATTATAATGGTGAAAGGCTCTTGTATCTGATTTCTATTATACACTTAGCCTTTATTCAGTTTCTACTATTCATTAATAATCTTAGATTGATTAAAAGTATTTCTCAGATAAGAAATTAAATCAAAAGATTTTAATCCAGAATATAATACGTTGATGATGATCAGCATGATTGCTTTCTAACATAGAGTATCCATCTTGAAAAGATATATTACACCAAAATCTGAACCCTTTTCTTTTGACTATCAACAGAAGGAGGTTTGATGATTTTTATTGTGTGGTTTAACATTTCAATTTTATATTAAACATTAACATTTTAGGTATAAACCTTAAGGCAATACTAAAATAGAATAAATTCTGATTTACAGTTCCCTATAATCTGATTTAAGACGGCTTTTTTTTTCATTCTTTCTCATTATTCTTATCACTTTGTGAGACTGAAATTCTCTCTCAGAAGTCTCAAAGGCTTTACTGTAGAGGTTTTCCCCTTCATTAAAATATTCCAGAATTTTTAGAGCCATATTCTCAGATTAGAACTGGCAGAAGAAAGTCTAGATTAATTTAGGAAAATGTTTATTTGAGGCTTGAAATAGTCTAATTACAGAGAAAAAATAAATTTATCTTTTTTTTTTTTCTTTTTACTTGCTGCATAAAGCCCTATGGTAAATATTTGATTGTTAATTACTGTGTTTGTCTAGAGAACAAAAAGAGAATGTGTAGACGAAACCTCTCATTGTCACTGACATAATTTTTATTTTATTTTCCTTTCTTCATTTTTTTAGGGCCCTTCTTTACAATTATTTTGTTTCTCTCAACCTGTGTTGCTGTTATTTAAAGAAAATAATTTCTATTTCTAAGAGGTATTGCAGAACATATTTTATGAAAAACTTGATTTGGTTCTGAAAGATGCAACTTTCTGTTGGAGAATCCACTCTTGGCTGGAATATGACCTTGGAAAAATTGTGTATAACATCCCAGAATTTGTCTGCAGTCTGTCCTAGCAAGTACTAGAGCTAAGGTGTGATTATAAACTTGCATGAACTTTTAGACTGTGCTGTAGTGTGATAAATACTGGAAGCTAAGAGTTGAGAAGAACAGTAATGATTCAGCTTGTAATTCTGTGACAAATATTTTAAGACATCTCTTAATCATTGCTGAAATTGCCTACTGATAGAATTACTCAGAAGGAGTAGCAGTTAAATTCTAACTTACTTGTATATCAGTCAAGCTACTTAAACATGGCAAGATTTTCTTCTCTTTGATTAGCTTATTTGATGCCTCAATCAATGGTTTTCCTCTAGAAGAAAACGGAAAATGTGAATGTAGATTTTAAAAAATCCAGAAAGGAAAAAGAGGTCATTCACCATAAAAAAGACCCCTATGGATTAGCTGGCATTAAAGTATTTGAAAGTAAACAAGTCAGAATGTTTAGAATATTTTATAATAAACGCTTCTTTTTAAAGGAGAAAATGCCATAGAAAATATAATCTCACCTAATTATGAACAATCTTATCTAAGTGTTCAGAGTGAGGCATACCCCTTATTAGTCCCTCTGCTGTGACACTGCTGATCATGCTAATGTGTATATCAGTCCTGCTCTGGGACACTGCCTGGAACTTAACCAACCAGCAGGATACTGCCAGTCAACCTGATAGTGTTGTTTAATATATAAAAAGCTCATCAAAACATTAAAATTGACCATTGCTAGTTAAAAAATTTGTACCATTAACAGCCACTCTATCTCTCTTTTGACTATAATTTGAAATCTAATGATGATGAGAGATGATAGATTTACAGCTTTGTATTGCAGCTTCTTGCTCTGGTACTGAATAACCAAAATAAAATCTTTTAAATTCTGGTCTTTATATATGCTTATCACAAAAATTATACATCATTATTTGCACTTCTCATCAAGATAGCAGGAAAAATAATTTTCTCTCAGTAAGAATGTTATGCAATGAATATTAAATAGTTTATTTTTTGTATAAGTGAGTTAGATAGATCACTCTACCTTATACTCAATCACTGTTGTTTAAATTCAGGCTCAGGTTGCATCTTCAAGGTTAGGTCTTGTCCAAATGCTCTTTACATTTGGCAATTAGATATCTTCTCTGGAATGGATAAAAAAGCTGAGAAATGGCTGTACATGGCCCTAAAGGAATGCAAATAAAACACACTAATGTTCTCAGTTCAGAGGGGACCATAACGAGATACTACAGTTTAGTCATTCAAATTTTGTTAATTGCTTCAGACAGATGTAATCTTGTGTTGCAAAAATACTATTTTCTTTCTAACAAGGAAGAATATTATTGCTGGCACAAAATAATTCTGTTTCCATCTATGTCATATGAAGGACAAAACATAAAACTGTACAGGGGTTGCATGATGATCTGTTTCCAACATTACCTCAAGCAAACACACTTTTCCAGCATCTTACTCTGACATTGAAGATGCCTGTAGAAAAGGGAAATTACCTGTGAGTACTGAGTAAATAAATTCCTATTTCTTCTGGCAGAAGATGTTAAAAATAATGTTATGTTTTTGCATATTTGCACTTAAAGCTCATTATGTAATCAAGGAAAAACAGCCACAGGGACATTAAGTTTGTCAGAGTTGCCATTGTGAGGCTGTCTTATTTTTATTGTTTATTCAGATCATATTTTTATTGTAAGAAAAATTCATCTGCACTTTTGCTGTCATTAGAGGGTTGTGCATAATTTATATTTTTAGGGTGAGTTGATTTCATGTAATACATAAGAAGAGAATATCAGAGACATTCAGTCATTCTGGTCCTCCTTTCAAATACACACTGTACTTAGACATTAGCCTTCCTTAGTTTTACATTTATGGCCAGTGTTTTTTCACTAAGCTATGGATAGTAAATAGAGATGAAATGATAAAGCAATTGTATTTTTGCAGTCTAAGAATCATACCCATCCATTGAGTTAATGAATAATTTAATTTCCTTAACTGTCTAGCAGCATAGCATTTGAATATCTTCTGTAATATTAGCAAAACATAAAATTGTAATGTTGAACTTTTCTTATGAAATGTTTTTTTCATTGTTAAAGTACTGAGTTGTATCAAGCTTTAAACTATTCCCAGGCATTTTTCATGATAAACTGGAAGACTTGACCTCTAGGGGATGTAGAATCCTAGGCTTCTAGCCAATTTAAAGTAATTTTCCAATATACTAATATACTTCCTGAATACTTTTGAGTTTCTCATACACTGTGTGGGAAATGGGAAATCAGAACGGATTTCAGCCCCGAAACTGATTGACTGAATAATTTCAAGCAGCAAAGCAGCAGCTTATTTTTCTTCCATAACACAGGTTCAGTAATAACCTTTCTCTAATTTTATTAAAATACTTAAAGGAGCCTAAGGTTCTCTTTGCATAGCATATCTCTATCCTCAGAGTTTGCACATGAGCCTTGGAAAAATTTCTACTGCCAGCAGGCTGAAGTAAAGTACAGCTGCCAGTTCCTATATATTTTCCATCTTAGAGGGAAAAGTAAATAACAGAGAAGCTCTAAACTATTTGTGTGATTAAAACTTTATTGTTGATTTAGGTGTGTTTTGAAATAACTTTTAAAAATTACTTGAATATACTTTTTTATCTCTAAAGTTTTGAGAGGAGAGAATTTTCCCAATATTGTACTGCTGTTATCTAAAAACATGGGGAAAATTTTGTGTAGTTTTGCATCAGTGCAAAACTATTTCATTTCCCAGTTAAGACTACTATTTCCCTTTCCCCAAATTAATCTTTGTCTTTAATTGAGATTATGGAATCAAGTAGCCTTTCAAGAGAGTGATTACTTAGTTTAAAATATATGTTTTAATAATGGAATTACCAGCCCATAATTAGTAAAAAATCCGTATATTAAAAAATCTACTTAATGAAATTATCCCACTGCCTCTCTGTTTTGGGTTTGTGTTGCAAATCTATGGTAGTGGAGGAGGGTCTACAGATGGCTTCTGTGAGAAGCTGCCAGAAACTTCCTCCATGTCCAACAGAGCCAATGCCAAGTGGCTCAAAGACGGACAAACCACTGGCCAAGGCCAAACCCATCAGTAACAGTGATAGCACTTCTGGGATGATGTATTTAAGAAGGGGAAAAAACTGTTGTGCAACAGTAAAAGCCTCTGGAGAATGCAGAGAGGGGTGAGAATATATGTGGGAGAAACCCATCTGCAGAAACACCAGGGTCAGTGAAGGAGGAGGGGTGGGAGGGCTCCAGGAGCCAGAGCAGAGATTCCCCTGCAGCCTCAGGGGCAGCCCATGGTGAGGCAGCTGTGCCCCTGCAGCCTATGGAGATCCACAGTGGAGCAGGGATCCATCAGCAGCCTGTGGAAGACCCCCTCTGGAGCAGGTAGATGTTTGATGGAGTCTATAACCCCATGGGAAACCTGCTCTGGAGCAGGATCCTGGCAGGACCTTGGCTCTGGGGAGAGAAGACCCTGTGCTAGAGCAGGATCCTGGCAGGACTTGTGACCCCCATGGAAAAGGCCCACTCTGATTTGTTAACTGCATCCCATGGAAAGGACTCACATGGGAGAAGTTCATGGAGGGCTGTCTTCTGCAGGAGGAACCCCATACTGGAGCAGGGGAATAATTGGACATTGCCTGTGCCTTGTAAGTGTCCCTCTGAAATCAGTTTCCAGAACCTAAGCCAAGGTTCTGGAACATCAAGACAAGAAGACATCATAAACATCAAGACATCATAATACAAATATGTAAACAAATATGTACATATTGAGGAGGGATCTTCATCCTTCTGGACTGGAATCACTTGTGCATACAAAAGCATTTGAGAATGTACAAAACACAGACTCTCTCTATTTTACCTCTTTACTACACGCTAATGAGTTAAAATGCCCCTTCTAGCACCCCATGCAATATGCAATTATCATTGAAGAGCTGTAAAATGCAAACTTTGTCCCAAAGAGAAGAAGACAGGCAGGTTTCTTGGGCAGGAGATTTCATACATTTAATAAGACTCAGTGGAAAAATCATTGTGAACAGAGTAAGAAAAACATCTGAAGGAACCAGCAGTTGGAACAATTGGAAGACCTGAGGTTTGCTTTCATAAATGCTCATTCACAGCATGAATCTGGCTTCTGACTGTCATTAGAAAAATAAAAACTAATTATGTTTTAAATTTTTTTCTCACAAAACTGGTTCTAGGGATTTTTTCTTCATAAATAATCTTAAATTCTTCTAACCATGTAAGTACTTAAATGGAAGAAGAGATAGATGGAAAGATGATCTATTTAGTTGACAGGAATTTGTTTTTTTGGCTTTCAGAATCTTGTAAGCAATATGCAGTCCATCCATTCATCCAGTCGTGGATTCATATTTTCAAGGTCAAATAAACAGTAAATCTAAAAAGAGTGCTTGATGGAATGAGTCAATCCCCAATATGCAGGGAAAATGCATAGAGAAAGAATTCATCTTCCTCTAAAGGAATGTTTGAGGAAAACAGCATCTGTAGTAACTGGATTTTCAGGCAATAAAGACAAAAGGGACAGCTAGCATTGTTTGATATAGCACAATGCCGTCAGAGCATTTGAGTCCATAATTTGTGTTTTGATCTGTGCCTTTAAAAAGGCCATTGGACATGATCAAAATGCTTATTTCATCATTAACACTTGACAGACATGTCAAGTGCTTTATTAGCAAAAACTAACAGTAAAATATAAAAAAAAAAAAAAAAGAGCTAAGCCTAGATCCAATAAAGTCTGATGCCTAGGAGGTAAGTATTGCAATAAATAAGTTTTGGAGATTTTTTCCTACATAGTGTACCTCAGCTTCTTAAGTAGTTTTGTTGACTCAGAATGTTGAGCTGAGCAGTGAAAAACCATTGAGTAGAAAATGTGAACAGGCTTATATCCTAAGATTCATCCTTCTCTAAAGTTTAGATGCTTAAGGGATTTCAGAAAATGCTTTCCTCCATTCAAGATCCTGACCTGAATGCAGTAAGTTACAGCATTTGAAAAAGTGAGCAAACATCACTGCACCCAAAGAGGGTGAAAAAATGGAACTCTGAGGCAGGAAATAGAATATTTTAAAATCTTCATCTTGAGGAAATTTACACTCTGTGCTGGTTATGATTTGGATAGGGTTAATTTTCTTCTTAATAGGTCACATGGGGCTGTGTTTTGTGTTTGTGCTGAAAGCAGTGCTGATAACACAGGAATGTTTTCATTATTGCTGAGCAGTTCTTACAGAGTCATGGCCTTTTCTGCTCCTCATTACCCCTGACCAGCAAGGAGGCTGGGAGAGGACACAGCCAGGACAGCTGGCCCCAGCTGACCACAAGCATACTCCATACCACATGGTGTCATGCTCAGCTGCAGGAAGAAGAAGGAAGGGGAAACTTTTGGAGTGATGACATTTGTGTTCCTGAGTCACTGCTACATGTGACGGAGCCCTGCTGTCCTGGAGGTGGCCGGACACCTGCCTGGCGATGGGAAGTGGTGAAGGAATTCTTTGTGTTGCTTTGCTTGTGTGTGTGGCTCTTGCTTTATCCACTGAACTAGCTTTATCTCAACCCATGAATTTTACTACTTTTGTCAATTCCTCCTTTCCCAGTGGGGGTGGTGAGTGAGTGAGCAGCTGTGTCGTGCCAGGTTGCTGACTGGGGTTCAACCATGACACTTTGATGTCTGACACATGTCAGGGATCAGATGAAGACAGGATAAAACATAACTCTAACTGATGAGATACTCATTGTTTTAATAATAGCTCCTGAAATAGCCACAGCTTGATATATTCTCTTAAGTCACTGATCTGCAGAATCACACTATTCCCTGTATTGCTTTAGTGCCTTAATATCTGACTGAGTTTTCTGACTGAAAAGGAAGAGTTTGGAACAGATGAAGTCTCAGTTTATCCTAATGTCTGCTTTCTAAATATTTCTAAGATTTATAGTATTTCTACATTTCTAATAATTCTACAAATATGAACCATTACAAATTTGAGGCACTTCCTAAGGAAGTTGCAATAATACACAAAGAATTTTTCAGAATCATTCAAAAAGAATGATGTTCCCAGAACACAGACATATGCTAAGATTATATAACATTGAAGTCAGAAGAATACTCAAAGAAACAGATGCTTTACAGGCACCCAAATCATGAAAGAAGTTTCTAACTCATGAATATGTTATTTTTGTTATGCTCTTTTAGTAAATTCAGCAAATTCATAGTACTGTACAAGTGTAATACGATGCTTCATATTTTAAATAGCAAAGCAGTAGCAGTCATTTCATGCCATCTTTTTGTTATTTGAGACCATTTAGGGAGCAAGACAACCTTCAAATATGAGAAGTGCACATTTTGTGAAAAGAGAAAAAAATAATGTTAGTAATCAAATGCTCAATTATTCTCAGGTTGATGCATCAATCTGTGTAGAGTTTTTTGTTTAGTAGGTGAGACCTCTGTAGCCTTTAATACATGTGTATGACAAGGGTTATTTTATGTTTTCTCCTCTTTTTCATAGGAAAAAATTCATCCTCTAGTTGCGTACCTTAGAAAAATGTTTACTTCTCCCCAGTGATCTTTCATACTGGTTCTGTTTCAAATCTGTAAAGTATTGTTGTAACTTGTGACTTTCCTGTGCAGAAGTTCCTTGCTTCATTGGCAGGTTTCTGCTGTAAATCACTTCCATCTGAATGGATGGTCCCCAAAGTAATTTTGCTTAGATTTGCTTAGAGGCATCTGACTGGAATGATTTTCAGTTTTCATACAAGCCAGAATCCATTGCCACCATTGCCCTTACTGGCTATATAGAAGTCCAATGATGATGATACAAAGGGCTCCAGGGACCATTCAGAAGATTGAAGAGGCTGAATGAAAAAACAAGTTTGGGGTTTGGGGTTGTTTGGTTGATTTTTTTTTTTTTTGGTATCTCTGTGACTATTCTTAAAGGTTAATTTGAGCACTTTGGAAAACTATGTTTTATTGTCATCTCTCATGCAAAAAATATAAACCCAGAGTTTACGGTAATCCTTTAGATAATCCTGCATAGTCTTTATATAGTTATTCTAAAGGCTTTAATAAAAGCTGCAGAAGATTGAAAGTGAAAAGTTAGGATACATTAGGAATGCAGCAGATATCTATGCAAGCTTAACAATTTAAATTTGATAGGAAAATTTGAAAATTTTATTAAATCTCCTAAAGCTTTCTGTTAAAGCTTTCTTTATGTTGGTTGAAGAATTTTCCAACAGAACAGCTGATGCAAAAATTTCATCCTTAACAAATTAGTTTATATTTTGGTGAGGTATCCATTTGAAGGAACTGCATAATTTAATAAAATATTTCAACTTGCCATATGAAATTAGTTTTGGCAGCCTCAAAAAAAGATCATTTTACAAGCATGTAAAAGGACATGTTTTATTCACTGAAGATTTTTTAAATGTATCTTCCAGCATAAAGATCTTAATAACTTTATTTTTTTTTCAAAATTAGAACAATGGAACAACTTAGATACAGGAAGCACTTTGAAAAATGGAACTTTTGATCTCCTTTATTTGGTTAGGAATTTGAAATTATTTTAAAGTTTCATCTAAAGCATTATAAAATATCACTTTCAGGGATAAGGAAATCTAAAATATATCTTCTAATATCCTACTTAATTCTTCTTTTATATAGGAATTATAAGACACTAGATTTCATTCAGGTTTACATTATATTCTGAGAGATGAAGAGCAGTGTATCAATCCATACAGCATAAATTTCACAACTCCAAAAATAGGTTTTTGGTAGATGCAGTGATTTCAAACCCCATCTAGCAATTCTTCATCATAATCAACAGGACTGTTGGCTTTCTTTTAATTGCAGGGTACTAGAACTTTGAGATTTCCTCACTGTTAACAGTTGTTCACTTCTGTAATGAAAAAATGATCTTTGCCTCAAACAGCATAACAGAGTCACATAAATATAGTGCAAGAACTGTTGAAAGGGGATGCTGAGAGACCCTGGGACCACACAGGTCAGCACAGTCTTCAGTATCACCCTGGGGTAACATAGCTGTAGAATATGATCACTTTTTTAAAGCACTGCTTCAAGGAGAGGAACAATGGAAGGAGAAAACAAAACATTTTAAACTGGCATATCTTGGCTAAAGCATATAGCAGGATGAAAACAGAAATCTGGTCATAAATTCTAAGCTATGGTAAAATTTACTGTGTATGAAATGCCTGTGTTTTCCTACAGTTTTCAATTATTTTGTAATAAAATGGAGCCCTTTCTGTGGCATTCTAATATAGTAAAATTGAACTAATACAAAGCACAATTACACTAGATTTGCTTTCAAGTATTATCCAAGTTTTGGCTGGTAGGTTGGTTGGGTTTTTTTAAATTATTTTCTTAGTATAAAAATAAATTTCAGGCTGTTCAATTATAGCAAAAGGGAAATTTTATAGGTTGGAGTTTTAATGTCATAAACCCTAAAACTTCCCTGGATGACTGAAATAGTATAGTGTGGGATTTCTTGGACATATAAGTTCTACGAGAGTTAGTTATTTCCTTGACATAAATGGCAAATAAGAGTATGATTCTTGCTATATAATCCAGTTAAGATGCTTGCAAGTGTAAACAGGCATAAAGAAATTTATAAAATAAGCATTTAGTCATGCAGGAAATGTTAATGATTAAAAATGTCAGCATTTCCAAGGTTTTGAGTGTCTGAAGAATCAGAATAAATATATTTCAGAACTAAGCATCCAAGCTTCACCGAATTTTTGCTCCACAATTTAGGTTCTTTTAGGTCTGTGCATATGAGAAATGTCTGTGGGAGCTGAAAGGTTTTCTTTCATCCCCTAAATCTTGGTAAAATTACAGCCTGTTTCTGCCACATGATCGTTGATATAATTGATCAGCAGGGAGGTGGCTGGCCCATCTTTCACATGACCGCTGGTCAAAGCCGAGTCTGAGACAGCAGAGAGGGGATTTAAAAGCTCATTTCTGACTCTGTTGTGATGTGAATGATTTATAACCATGAGTATTTTAATGATTCAGTTTCTAGTGAAGCCACCAAAATAAATAGTTGCATTGGCACAGCTAAAAGGAGATTGGCTGAAGGCAAGAAAAGAAATGGGAGTGAGTGCTCGGGAGGGGTTGCCAAACCAGCTTTTCCATAGAACAGAAAGTTCGTGTAACAACTTGAGTTATTCAGTACTCACAGGACTCAAAAAAGATTTTCTTTGGCACATGTGAAAGAAAATGTCAGCCTGGAAATGAGAAGACTCCAGGATGATCTAATTTCAGCCTTTTAGTAACTGATGGGATCCTACAAGAGAGCTGGAGAGATATTTTTTATGAGAGCATGCAGTGACAGGATAAGAGGGAATGGCTTCAAACTGAGCATAGGTTTAGGTTAGATATTGGGAAGAAATTCTTTACTGTGAGGGTGGTGAGGCACTGGAACAGGTTGCCCAGAGAAGCTGGGAGTGCCCCATCCCTGGAAGTGTTCAAGGACAGGTTGGATGGAGCTCTGAATAATCTGGTCAAGAGGAAGGTGCCATGCCCATGGCAGAAGGGTTGGAATTAGATGATCTTTAAAGTCTTTCCAACCCAGGCCATTCTATGGCTCTATGTCTGCTATGAAAAATAGACCTTTCAGCTAGAATTTAGGCCTTGGACTTTGAAGTAAAGGAAATTACTATCATGTGAATTAATATGACTGCTTGGCAATGAATAAAAAATAATTTCACTCTTTCCAAATCTTTTCAAGAGAAATTTGCATATTTCAATGGAGTCTGATGCTTTGGACATCCTAGATGGGTTTCTTTTAATTTATTTTCTTTCTTTTTGTAGACTTTTTTGTCCCAGGTGATCTGAGCTCTACCCATTGTAAATCTGCATCTAACTTCAATTTTTTATTAAAAAAACCAACCAAACAAATAAATAAAAACAAAAACAAATCAACCAAAAACCAATCAACCAACCAAAAAACCCAGAGAAACCCCACAACCCACTGTATAATCTTTGTATAATCTTTGTTTCTTTTTTTTTTTTGTCTTTGTTATGTTCCAGAATTGAGAGCAGGCGTAAGCCAATCACTGCACTACCAGCAACCATCTAAAGTCACATATTTCTGTTTGATATTTCCATTAGCTTTGTTACTGGCGGCTCTTTAGAACTGAATAGACTGTGACTCATTTGGTGCTGTATAGAATCAATAAGAACATGTTCATCAATAATCTAAGAGAAATTGTTAGAGAATGAGTTCTCAGACCAAGGTGAGCAAGATAACATTCTTCTCAAGTCAATTGAAATTTCCTTTGAAAAAAAGAATGCACCATTTATTCTTTGGTTTTGCATTTCTTTCTTTCTTAATATAGTTTTTATATATTTTGTCTTTCCGAAACCTTAAATTAATATTGGACAAGTAAAATTAGAAATAAACAGCTTTGTAAGGAAAGGTAAGTACAGTATAACTGAAGGCAGATTCAAGACCATAGGACAAAAAAAAAACCAAAGGAAAAACACCCCACCAAAATAACTCCACTCCCTCCCAAGAGGAAAGAAGACTCATTGCTCTGAAGATAGGGGTTTCTAATGTGAAGTCAAGATGCATAATTTTAAAAAGACAATCTTTTGTGTAAAGAGGGCTAGGTCAGTTTATTGATAATTTTCTGTTTTGGCTGTGCCTGAAACCAAACTGCACATGCCATATGCTAGCATATGGTAGCTGTGAAATGATGTGTGATATATTCTGGTAGTGAAAAGGCTTTATTCCACACCAATTAGGCACGCCTGGTTAAAGACACACATGCAGTAAAAGAAATAATGGGTTCACAACAAAGACTGCTGTGATCATGCAAATCAGACACCTGAAGTTCAAGGAGCTAAGAAAAAGCTTAGAGAAAAGAGGTGGGAGGAATCAAAGAAAAACTGTTATAATGGGATGGTAATTATATTTCATCTCTGTGATCTGGCTGAGACATGGTTTCAGGATAAGTTAGCAAAATGTCATACAGGCTATGGAGTGGAATATGCAGTTGAAAATTAATAGGAGGTAAAAAATATATGTACTGAATATTTGACCTGAAAATGTATGAAAGCAGAGGGTTTAAAGAGAAATAAATGCTCAAACATCTGCTGTCTTTGTAATTTAGTAGATACTTTTGTTTTGCAGATCATTCAAATTCTTTCTGATTATTTTAGTCTTCTGTAATGTACAGCAGTAGCTGAAATAGTGAATAAATGTTTGTAAAATGTCAGCTTGTTTTCTATTTAAAAGGAGAATCCTTTTATGTTTCCTCAGCAGCTGCTACATTTAATAACTCTACCAGATGTCACATTTAAATTGTGTTTTGCACTTATGGCTTTGAAAAGCATTGGAACAGAGAAAGCCTTTAGAATTTCAGCAGCTATACCACAGTTTCTTAGAGTTACCCAACTCTGTAATTATAGGAAAAAAACCCTTAATGGTGATAAAAATGTAATGCTTAAATAAAATGTAAATATTCAACAGCATACTACAGATATGTTATAGGGTGCATTTTAGTTTAGTCTAGTTTTCTGAACAACAGAATTCCCACTTTCTCTGGAACTTTGGTAATGGTAACAAGGCTAAATACTACTAAAAAAATTAGCTGTTGTAAGGAATTGGTAGTATTCAGAGGATTTTTTAATGAAAATACATCACTCACAAAATCAATCCCAGCTGGCTACCATTTAAAGACCCACTGAATACAATGGAAAATGGATCAGAACACCACCTCATCCCACAGAATTTTACTAAATAAAGTTGCTGTACTTCAAACTCTTCAACTAATACCACAAAAAAAAGTAGAATTCTTAATTTTTATTTGAGACATTTTGTACTGGGTTTTTTTTGGTAAATTGTAACATTCACATGTATAAAAAATGAGCACTCAATCCTGAAATTTAATAGCCACTTTTGTCACATATGTTGAAATATACTGTTGAAATATTTTATGATTGTTTGTGGGTTTCTTTTGTGGTGGTGAGTTTTTTGGTGTGTGTTTTTTTTTGTGGGTTTTTGGTTTGGCTTTTGATTTTTTTGTTTGTTTTTTTTTACCATTCAGTTGGTTTCTAAGGCATCACCTATCAACATCAGGTATTGAAACCTCATTAGGGTTACAATAGATTTGCACTGTTTGTGTTAGCATTTGAAACAGTTATAAGCAGCAGTTTAATCTCCTGTTGTCAAGCTCAAAGCAGCAATTTCTTATCTGCTGGGGGTGATTGAATCCTAAAGTGTCTCTGATATCATCATGCAGGTATGACTGTCAGTTTTTTCATTGTAATAATAGGGCAATTAAAACTATGAGGTAAAAAGATAAATTTTTCAATTTCTAATTTTAAAGCAGTAAAGGAAATATTTTATTTGATATTAAAGTACTTCTGATAAAAGTATTTTCGGTGGCACAGACTACTCCTTGTTGGGAGATAATGAAAGCTATAGCCAAGATTATAACAGAAATTTGTTATCAAGCTGGAAGTATTTGTTAGTTATTATACTTTCAGTACAATTTTAGTTTTAGTTGCATGTGTCCCTGCAGGGACCATTACAGGAAAGACTTTAAGAGGGAGAAAAGAAATAGTATGAATTCAAATATACTTAATTTGACCCCTGATTTTTGATTTCTTCTATTATTTGTTTATGCATTCCATTTTTCTTCAAAGAAGTTTTTCTTAATGGTTGGTGATAGGAACAGTTCTCCAAGTGTGAAAGAAGGGTAGAAGTGCTAGAAGTGGAATGTTTACTATTTGTTGTGTGTGGCTCCCAAATGATGATGTTAATCGTTGCATGAGATCTCATTGTGATAGAAAGATGAGGTTCATTTCTTGCAGCCCGGCTGCTTGTTATCTCCTGTCACTCTACTGGCTGAGTGAACAAGCTGAGCCTACTGAAAGCTTTACATATGTATTAATATACATAAAATATATGAATGTGGCCATTTTACATGTGTGTGTGTGTTGGATTACAATTGGATGAGTAACCTCATCTCATCTATGCTTGTGATGTCGCAGTCCCCAGCGCAGAAGCAAAGAAGGGTGGCCTGTCCTTCAGGTCCCCTTGAGTCATCTGGAATCCGTGTTGGCCAACAGCAAGACTGTACCACAGGGGGAAAGAAGGTGACTCTATGAAGAGAAGTGAGAAAAGTGCTCCTTTTGTTTCTCAGCACTATAAATGAGCTCTGTGCCAGAGCAGAGATAAATACTAAATTCTTTAATCCATGTTCTGAATAAGCTGTCTGAAAGATTTCTTTGTGGATGTCCATTAAACTGCCAAAGCTCTGAATAGATGTCTAATTCAGTCTATGAAATTCTGAGTCCAGAATTACAGTTTAATATTTAAAAATACATCAAATGACACACCTGGAGCATGAAATTCTGTTTACATTTTACTTGAACTTTACCAGTACTATCAGCAAAGAAAGGATATTGTCCTGGTCTTCTGTTTTTAAACTGTCTCTTGTTTATTGGCAGAAACAAAATCTACCCATGAAACAATACCTATTTATAAGATCAACCAGAGGGGACAAGACTGTCCCTGGTTATTTTAAAGACCAGAACCTCTTCAATTTCCCACAGAACTTCAGAGCTGGGAGAGAATTTCGAGGTTGTTTGTTTGGTTTATTTCTCTCTGGTTAAATAGATGTTTACTTTGTAGAGGTACAGCTCTGGATATGGTAATGAAAACCTACTTTTACTTTTATGAATCAAAAGAGCCTTGTCTGGTTTGTATCATCCTAATGTGGAACATAAAGACAAGCCAAAATAATTATGCTCTGAAAGTGATTAGATACAAGAACCTGGGGAAATTACTTCATACAAACACCTGTGCTTTATATATCTTAGGTTAGGGGAGAGTAATACACTCAATAAAAATAAAAGCCTTCGTTTCATGAAGTATGAAATGTTTAAAATATGTTCATAAATTTTGAAGCATTGTAATATATTTAAATTTAGGATGACTGTTCAAAATGCTTATATTGAGAAACAAGTCCATCCTCCCCCAATCTTCTTTATTTTCTCCTCCTTAGTAGTAAATATAAAATTCATTTACAATTCATATTAATTTGAATGCTTTTTAGAGTTCATGCTTTTACACTTGTGGAAAAAAAGTATGTAAACTTTTTTGTCCAGCTGGAGTTTATGGTTTTAAACACTTCTCCACATGGTGGACAAAAAGAACTTGTTTTAAGACTACTGCTTCTAGTTTTTCATTTTTACTGTCAAGATGCTATTTTGCTATTACCTGAGAAGTTGTACATGGATACCACAAATGTGCTGGAAGATGACAAGTATAGACTGGATATGGAAAAATGCATTTAATCAAATCTGTTGCTCTGGTGTATGAGCACCAAGCTAGTCAGGTTCTGGCAGCTGCCATGGTTTTGGAATATATTAGACAATATGAAATCCCACAAACTTTGAGACTTCAGAACATTTTTTCATGATAGAGTAATGAAATACTAATTTTCATTCACATACTTCATTCTGTAATTTCAGGATTTATCCAAAAACAAATAATAAAATTAGCAGCCTATGCACTTAATTGGGTTTCTTAATCCTAACAGATGTTGGATAAGCACTTCAAATATTCCTCTTATAATGAGAAAGTAAACAATGTATTTAGCAGCATGCAAAGAAAACACTAGTTTTAGTTTGTTTACTGCAAAAGAAAGTCTTAGCACTGGAGTCTTAGGGGTATTTTCCTTGACAAAGGGGGTAGTACATGCTTCTAAGTTCAATACTAACACTAATTTCTATAGAAATTTTGTTTTGCTAAAGCTGTGGTTTTTCCCTATCTATGTTTCTGTTGGCAAAACAATATTGCTTTATATATATTCCAAAGACCTTATGAAGAGTCATAAAAATACTTTATACTCAATGTACAAGCCAAGACAGAATGATTCCATCTGTGTTCTGCCTCTGTGCATGGAAAAAGTAAAAACTACTGGAGGAAATGCAATTGGAGGAAAAGCTGGGAAACTGAAATCTTCCAAGTGTACAGCACAGAAAACATGTCAGCTAGGACCCTTATGACTGTTCTGTTGTCCTTACAGAGTAAGTCTGGGCATCTCCAATCTCCTAATAATGGTAAAACTTTACCATATACAGATTTTTGTCAACTACATCTCTACCCATGCAGAGTGCCACTCTTTGAGGGCTAAACCACACAGGGCAAATAGCAACACGTCTTATTAGCTGATTAATCAGCAATAAATAACTATAGATGTCTCTGTAAAAGTAAACATTGTGAGAGTCTATCAGGAAAGTCCTGCTGCTGTTATTTTTACTAGAGAAAACAGTGTATTCAGACTTGCCTGGATTTTGAAAATTATGATTTTGGTGCCTAGCTCCACTTGAAGTTTGCTTTGGTTTGCCATATCCTTAACAAGAAAAATTAAGTCACATGAACAACAATAATTGCTTAAGGAGATAAGTAAGCAAATACATGTGAGTTGAAGAGAGGAGACAAATATTCATTGAATATTCACAGCTGCACAAATTAGCATTGTACTTCAGTCATGCACACATCAGCATTGCTGCAGTACCCCAAGAAGCATAGACTTCATGTTATACAAGCCTCAGTTTCTAGAAAGAAATCTCATCATCTGCTCCCAGTTGCCAGCCACATGCTAATATCCTTAGGATTTTCCTTGTTTTTATAATAGTTGTGGGAAGTATCCTGTGTATCTGAGTCATGTGGTCTCTAAAACTGAAGATTGTTGCAAATCTATCAAGCACTTCTGAGCCACCAAATAATGCAGTACCGCTTGACAGGTCTGGTGGGGTTTCCAATACAACAAGCTGCTCAAAATGAAGAATTGTGTCTGGGGAGCTGTCATTGTAACAGTACCTGAACCATTACACACAACTCCTCAACATATGCATAGAACATAGGTCAAATTTATATGTAACCTAGAGAATGAAGGATGGATTTTATTGGATGCATTTTATATCATTTTAGTAGGTGATAATAAAATTGTTTCTTTTTCAAACTGCTAACCATGTGCTGCATCTACACGGATAATAAAACAGATACCATATTCTATATATGTACTTATTTGGGTTTAACTGGTTTAACCTTTTTTTAGGAGCTTGGACTTAATATTGTTTGGCTTTCAGTATCTATATAGGTGTTTTCTACACATAGGAGCAAAGTTAATGGAGTTTTTGTTCTCCTTGGTGTGTTCATAATTCCATGCCTTTGATTGTTCTTATAGTGCGCATAAAATTAAAACCACATGGAATGCATCATATAGAATTTATACAAATTGCTCAGGACAGCTGAATAAACTTCTAATTCACTTCCCAGATGCTACTGCTTAGGATTACAGAAAAGCCAGAAACCTCAAAAATACTGTGGAGAGAGCAAGAAGATAATGGAGCTTTTAAAAGAAAAACAAAAAAAAGGAAAGTTGTACTAGTAGTAGGTAGAAAGCAGTTCTTTTTTTTTTTTTTTTTTTTGATGTCCTCTGCTTTTTCCCTTTTGGCTTGTAGTTGAGAGATGAGCTTTCTGTATAGCAATGTGCATATCACAACACACTTCATATCCTCAAAGGAAACCACTACTACTGCTGTCAAGAAATTAGTTTAGCTTTAAGACCTGGATGGTAAAATAAATCAACATATTATTATTGCATCTACAAAGAGAAGAAAAGGGTCAGCAAAAAATAGCATAGGACTTAACATCCCATTTTGTGCTGGTATCTTGTATCCATGCAAAGAAACCTCTCAAAGGTAGCCTCTAGCAAATGGGATATATATGAGGGTCTTCCTCCTCAGGTTCCAAATGTGTACTAGAACAATGGTGTAAACATTTAGAATTAAGCAGAACAGGTTATAGAGACATAATTAAAGGAGAATGAAAGATATATATGCAAGAAAATATAAATATCCTTAAAAATGAAAGATATTCTTTAAAATGAAGTTATTAATAAAAATGCATTCCAAGTATTATCTCAAGAGAAGCTATTCTGGAAGAATCAGGAACATTAGTTACATGGGTGTTTGTCTTATGGAAGATTTGAAGTTAATGATAGCATCTGTGATGTAAATTAAATTAGGGTTTTAGTATCCCATTTATACTACAAGAAAAAAAATCCTCACACAGACATGGTTTTCCCATGTGACAATGGCTCTTAGTGATGGCATATTTTATAAATAGTTTCCTGAATACTCAATGAAACTTTGTGTTGCATTTATTTCTCTGTATTTTTACATATTTGTCCACCAGTACAGATAAACAAAATCAACTTTAAAGCTGAATAGAAGCAGAGGGAGACTTCTCTGTTCAATATAGAAGCCTTTCAAAACTTTTCATAACACCTGTTTCAGGTTAAATGCATTTTAAATTTGTCAACACAGCTACATACTGAGCTAATCCATGTAACGTTTTCATTGATATTTTGTCTGCTTTATGTGTGTTTAAAACACTGGAGATTTTGTGGCTGAACCTTCCCAAACAATCTCTGCAGTAGTTCTTTAATTTTTCACTTTTCTAATCCATTTTCTGAAATTTGCTTCTGGTTCCATCTGTCACTATTAGCAATTGAAGTTCTGTTGCAAGAAGGTACAAATGTTCTTTACAAAGTGATATTCTGACTGTCATTATAGTATTTCCACTTGATTTTTAAAGAAAAACTTTAAATTTGAGTAATATTTTAAAAAAATAGCCTCTTTCTCATTTGGATAAACCATTTTTGAGTTTGGTAAATAAACAACCTGGCTATTCCCAGTGCCTCTTGTGATAGACAGTCTGTATTGCAGCTGTATTGTTGTTTTTAATTAGTAACTAATTTAGCAACATCACTGTAATTTTACTTGGTAATTTTTACTATTAACATTAGGGAGTTATTATATTGCAAATTTTCATTTAGATAAAATATGTACAATTACATCTTTACCAGATGAGAAATATTCTGTAATTGTATTCCTGAACTGAAAATGAGTGGCATATGCTATGGTATTTGTAGTTTAATTAAAGTTTTTAGTAGCAATGGTGCTGTAGGCATAGTAATGAAATACAAGTAGGCTTTTGAGAAGCCTAGCAAAAATCTCTGCTTTTTTGTGCCTACTTTAACCAGTAATGGCATCAGCATTTAAGTTGTTATGGAATAAGAACCCATCTCTATTTTAGTTTATACTTATTTCTGTATCAACAGAAGTATTTAATCTTATAAAATCAGCATTAATATAAAAATAATCACATTTGTGTTTAATGTTGTGCCCTTTGGGGCAGAGCTTGAGGGGACTTATTTGGGGGTTTGGTTCATTTTTCAAACCCCCCTCTTGGGGGTTTGGTTCATTTTTCTGCCTAGACCATCATTAGACAGAAGCTTCTTGAGAAATTTGTTGGGAATTTGCATAGAGGAATTGGAAATTCCAATCTAGTGATCACATCTAATACATATAATTACTGATATTAATTTATTTGGTTCTTGACTCAAGGGAAGTGATTTTTTTTTTCCTTTTGTCCTCTGTGCAGTGTTTAGCAGATTTTTAGTATTCAGGTACTACTAATAATGAACAAATGTCCTTGTCAGTATTTTGAAGACACCCAAGGAGCAAATCAACCCTCCAGCCTCTCTCCCTCTCCTCCTGTGAAATTGAAATTGTGCTTAATGCCCACCATTCTTTCACAAACTTCATCACAAGGTGTAAAACACCTTGACATCTTAATGGATGTTTTAAAAATGTTAAGATAAAGGTGAAATATCCCAAATGTTTGACACTGTTGCCTTGTTATGACTGATCAAAAAAGGGTATATCAACATTTCCTGACTGGATTTATGTCTCATTTCTTGTCCATTTGCATTCCAATTTGATTGTAACTCAGCTGTAAATTCCAATTCACCTTTAATTCACCCCTCTATAAACCTTTGTCTCAGAGAACTTGGTTACTTGACTGATTATGCTATGGATTGTACAGTTACTTTATGTCTTGAATGAGTTTATTTAATTCAGGTTAATTTATCTTTTACATTTTGTGTTGTCACTTCAATTTCCTTTCTTTACTTTTCCCAGCTGTTTTATTAACTTTATTCCATTGCTCCCCAAACTTCAAAACAAATACATTCATTGATCCTCTCTATGGTCAAATGCAAAGAAAATAATTTATTTATTGTTGAGATAGGTGCAATATGTTATAAAATGTAGACTGAAGTGACGTAAATCAAGCAATAAATGAACAGATTATCTCTCTTTATTAGGAGAAGAAATACATTATCGACTATAGGAAATAGATAGTTCTAATAATTCTATATTAGGGAGGAAAAAAATGAAAAAAACCCCAAAAACCAAAGAACCCACCCTAACAAATAATGAAATTAATTTTTTACCATAGTTATGTCACATTTTGTGGTATGGTGTTACATGGTGTGTCCTATGGTGCAATGTAGATAGTCATAGTTAAATAAGGACTTGAACAAAAGTGAAGTGTCTTTTCCAGATGGTATCTACTACCCTGACCTGATCTTATACTTAGGAGGCGTTTTCCATAAAAGTGTAAAGAAAATGTATTTGCCCATGTCTCTTTTTTAGGCAGACACATAGAAAAGAATGGTTAAACTACGAGAATTTTTATTGGTTTATCACACAGTGTTACATCTGCTTCTGTGTTGTGAGTGAAGAAAGACTTCACTGCACCAAGCTCAAAATCAGCATTGCCTCTGAGTAATGTGAACAATTTGTAGGAAACTAATGAAGAGAGAAAAGATTTCTGTTTCACTTGGAGTGGCACTCAAGAATAACAGCTCTAAGCTGGTGTGATGCAGTGTTTCCAAGGTAGTGGTGTATTTTGGTGGTTTTTTTCTGTATTTGTAAGATTTTACTTTTTAATTAGATTTTATTTCTGTCATCGTATCTGGAGATGTATATTCGTGGAATGTTCACAAAGTGAAGTTCCTTAAAAAAGAATTTTAAATGTATCTAGAATATGGTTCTCATGTTCAAATTATTTACCCTGGCATTACCTGGTTTAGAGTTATATTGATTCTTAGCATTAAAGTAAAAATTGTTTTTCATAATATGGCCCCCATTCTGTAAATCACTCATTTCTTGCAACAGGTGCACCTTCTGACTGGATTAATTTACAGTCTGCACTGATCATTCACCCCACAGTTATCTATGTCCTTATCAAAAGTTGAATCTGCTATTGTACTCAGAAAGGCTCTGACCTGTGTTTTCATTGCCTCCTTAGATTGCATCTGAGACAGCTTTTATGATATACCTTTTCTTTTGGCCACACATGGCTCCCTTAATCTTTTCTCCACTCAAATTGCACATATCCTGTTCTGTGCTGAAGGTTTGCAGCTTAGAGCCCAGCAGGAGCAGATATTTCTCCTTTTAACCAAATTGAAGGTTGCAATTGCCTGAGTTGAGTTTGGTAGAGTTCAGCAGCTCAAGTACCTGCTGAAAAGGCAGACGTGCCAAGCATTCACTAAGCTGGAAAACGTACCTTGCTGTTTGTAAAGGAGTGAGGAAAGGCATACGTGTACCATAACCTTCAAACTAAGGAAATGGAATGGGGAATGCAGCACTGGCAGCTCATCTGGCCTTTCTTACTGAGTCAGGGTCACTCGTTGGAGGCAGAGATCTCTGCTGGAGCCAGTTTTCTGACACAATTGCAGAAAACAGCCCTGCCTTTCTAAGGCAGGATGTTACCCTGTCCTCATCAGCATTTCAGGAGAGCCTGAGGTGTCAACAAAGCTATTGTCTGTGACCAAAGGCTTTGTATTCACAAGTCTGAAAAAAAAAAAAACCAAAAAAAACTTTAAGAAAACCTTTAGATAACACTGCTTGACACGCAAGGAAGCTTCTTTTCTTAGTGTTTATCTTCAAAGTGCTGCTTCTGAGTATGCTTGTCTTATGTTCCACAAATCAGATAATCTCTTGAGTAACTTCAATGATAATAAAATCAGTAAGACATTACATTAAGGGTGAATTTGACCCAGAAGAACACAGAGCAGCCTGTCCTGAAACTGCATTCTCTAATTATGTTTTGCTTTCCTTGTATGGGTGTTGCTCAGTAGGCAGTTTATAAGATAACATGATTTTGAAACTCTGTGTATTTCAGTCCTTTCCATTTGAACATCATAGATGAATATGCAGTCAAAATGTCATATGAACACTGAAAAAAGAATTAATTTTTTTGAGTATTTTTCTAAAACACATAAAGCATGCAAATATAAAGATTTTATTGGAATGGAACACAATGTAGTTACTAAGCATTAGTCTAATGGTTATATTTAACCATATCTAAATGTGACAGCACATTTTAAGGCTAATCTTATTTTAACACTGCTGCGTGTTGGAGGCGATCAAGATAACTCTAAATCAAGATATCAAGATATCTCTAAAGCATCTACTAACTCCCCAGTTTATTTTCTTTTGGGTTTTTTTTGGATGGGAAGGACATTGGCTTTCTTTGTTTTATGTTCTCTGCACAAAGAATAAGAAAAATAAATACCAGGAGAAAAAAAAAATCTCAGTATGAGCACTTAAAACTTCCTCAGGTCTCACATTCAATCCAGCCTGAGAGTTGATACAGTAGGGGGGAGTGTGAATATGCATATATTTTATTGTAATATTGTTTAATAAGGTTATTAATCCACTCCCTCTGTTAGTCACACCTCACTCCAGCTATGATGGTAGGGTTATTTCAGTGTAGATGCCAAAATTGATGCTGCTGGTGTGTGTGAAATGAGACTTCTTGTCTCTAGATCACTGTTTCTGTTTCACAATCTACATCATGATCTTCTCTGAGATATTAGTGATTCTTTATGCTTACATGCAGTGCTTTTATAGCAGTTATTCTCCACTTGAGCACTGTACAACACTGTATTTAAAATAAAAGCTTTTATTAGTATTGGCATTTTTTTTCTTAGTTTTATAAATTGAATGCTTTAAATGGAATACACTTTCATTTTCATACAGTTGGATCCAGAGATATATTTGTAATGTCTTTGATAATCCATTTCTGCCTCTTGACCAGTTGATGCTTCCTTTTCTAATCAACTTCTATGTTTGATTCCCTCTCTTTTAGGACTGAGTTTTCATTGCTGTCTTTTGCTCAGAAATTTCAACTTCCTATCACCAAATAGGCTTGTTAATAGTTTATCCCAGGATTATTAAAACACAAATCTTTATGGTTCTTTGTAGGTCTCTCATCACTTTCTGTTCCTTAGCTCTGCTCTGCCCAGTTAAGACACATTTTGTGCTGTATCCTGGCAGCTTGAATCAGGTTTGGATTTAGTTTAGCAAAAAATTTAGTTACAGATGGGTGTCAAAAGGCATTCATTCTGCTTATTTTTCTTACTCTGAGAGGAAGATATTTGATCTGCTGGTGGAACAGGTGATATGAATTCCTTTCCAAGATTCCCCAGCTGGTGCACCTGATTGCTCTTTTTTTTTGCTACCTTTCTTACCCCAATATTTGAAGTTACAGAAAGCTAAGGGGATGCACAGAATAGTATATTTTTATACATAACTGTATCAAACAATTTTGCATATGTTTTTATATACCTGACTGGGCATTAGATATATAGATTGGCTTCTGAGCAGAGCAAATGGCTGTGGGGTTTACTACAGTAGTATATAATGAGGGAGTGCTGCATGTATAATCTTCCTAACTAATCTCCTTGACTGTGGGGTTCACAGTCAATAATTTGTCTAGTCAAACATAATTTCTACCATTTGTTGAATATCTAGAGCCTTATATGAAATACAAACTTCTATGAACTATATTTACAAGTTACTCAATTAAGTAACTAAAATATATATTATATATTGTTATATAAATAATTATATTGTTACATAAACAATTAGCTTTAACATAAAATGATAGATTATTATAATGTAGCACCCAGTTCTGCAGTTACAATACCCTGTGAACATAATATGTCTCTTAAATGGATTTCTAAAGTGATTAATATTTTAAGCCATCTGAAACCTTGAAACCTATATGCAAATAAAGTCTTGCTTTACAGTGTGACCTAGATTTCTTTTTGCATTAAGAAACTGAACACCTTGCTTATTCAGATAGTCTTTTAGAGAGTTTGTTTCATCTTTGTTGTTTTGGTTTTTTTTTTTTTACTTTTCTTCTTTTACTCAACTTGGATGATGCATGGAATGACAATTTTAAAAAAAATGGTGAACAGTTGATAGGATAATTTTTATGTCACTTTCCAGGACAGCATTTAGTAATGCAGTAACTGAACATGGCTGAGAGTATATGTGCCTTTATTTTGATTTTATCCTCATCATACATTTGACCTCTTTCTCTGTTTTGAAGATTTTATGTCACAGCTTTCAGAATTGCAAATTCTTAGTCCTTCATGTGAATAGGAATGTTTTGTCTTATGATAGCATAAATTGGAAATTTAACAAAACCCAGCAGTTTTCCTTTCGCTTTTAAAATAAAGAAGCTTAACATAATTTCTTATATCACTTACATTTCCATCTTTGTGTGTGGTTTTATAGGAATATTTTAATTTCTCTTTTATCAAAACAAATTAGCTTATGCTCTTCTGTATTTGGCATGTCCATTCAGTTCAAAATTAATGCTCTGAAGTGCTTTAAGTAAAACCATTAGTATACTCCTCATTAAGGTTGTGCTCACATCTGGCATGCTGGTTGTGTTTTGCCTAGTGCAGGCATAAAATATGTAATAGGTTTTTCAGTGAAAATGTTTGTGTTTAAAAAGTAAAGAGATGCTCGGAATTGTGTTTTTTTTTTTTTTTAATTCTGTATATATGTGTTTTGTGAATCAGAATACATTGATATTGTCAGGACACAGGAAGTTCCTCTATTTAACAGGTTTCTCAAAAAAGCCAGCAATGGCAGTTTACATACCTCTCCTATTTTAAAAACCCAGACCTCAAAATCAAGAGACATTGTGCTATTGTATTCTTTCCTTACGAGTAAATATTGCTTTTCATGTTTTATTTTTCTTTTCTTAGATGAGTGAAAAAAGGATTCAATCCTGAAAACATGGGATTGGAAAGGATTTCCCAAGAGCTGAAGAGTAGCCGTGGGCGCTCATAAGAAGCGCCTTGGGTAACACACAGCACTGCTTTATAAACTTCCATTTAGAAGTATAGTTTTTTATTGTACTCTTACCATCTCCTCCGTCTTTTGTAAGCCTGTAAGAGGTTTGTTGTCAGCTTAAATTTATTTATGGTCAATCTGTACACATTTGTTTCTGTGCCAGTATTGTTGTCTAGTTAAATAGTTTATCTCCCCTGCAGCCCTTGTGTGTTCTCAGCTGAAGCACTTATAAAACCGTAATCATATTCCCTCTCATTCATCTTTTTGCTGAACTAAGCAAGAGCTTTTAGTACATTGAGAAAGTAGGTTCCTGACTCTCCTTATCATGATTAACCCTTCATTGCTTTAAAAACAAACAAATTATATAACCATATGCAAAGGGGCTTGTTTTGATTTTATTTAATGTGTGATAAAGCAATAATATTGCACAGGATAATGAACTATGAAAGTGAAAAGTGCATTTGGATTACAATCACTATGTACACGTTTTCCATCTGGATGTTTGAGGAGACACCTGCTTATCTGTTTGCATTTTCTCTCTCTCAAGTTTTCCTTTCCTTTTGCAGCTAGACTCTTTGAATGGCACCACAGTGCAGTTCTATAAGGATTTCAGAATCCCACCCCACTAATAACCTTTTTCCCCTCTTTTCAGAAATATGATCACTGGTGGAATGCTGGTCAACACTCACAGTTTTCCCTCTTCCTGCTTCTAAGGCATACTAAAAGCTGTTAATATGTATTGCTACCAAAAATCAAACTGTCAACGTGTTGTAATAATTTTTCCTTTTTTTCTTTAAGGAGGTAGAACACAGTTATTATGAAGATATTTCTTGTTTTGTCTTCGAGTCTTTGGTTTTGTTTTTGGTTTTCTTTCCTTTTTTTTTTTTTCCCTAGCATGTAATAATGGAAGGCTAAACTAAATGTGAACTATAATTGTATTTTATGTCAGCTTTTATTTTGAAAATAAACTCTCTAGTTTTCTCTACAAACCACAAAGCTGCATGTTTGGTGAAGTGCAGGATTAGATATAGGGAAGGAATCTAAAGGAAAATTTTAAAATTTTAGTACAATACCTTGTTTGGTTATAAATAAGATGTCATGATAGATAAGTATCACCAACCGGGGTCTTGTGAGATTTCTTTTGGTGGTCCCTGCTGGTTTATAATTATACAGTCTGAAGTTAATGCAAGAATGTGCTATAATAGCACATTTTATCAAGGAAAGGAAGAAGCTGAGCTGCAAAATATGCATAATAAAGATTTTTATTCCAACAGCAGAATATTTATATTCATGACTAAATTAGTTCCTAATAAATTATGCAGAGCCTTTATAAAGTTAAATGAAATCCTGAACCATACTGCTATAGATATGTTACCAGAACCAACTGCTTTGCAGCAGTTTCCACAAACCACAATTTTTGTTTTCTTTGATACCATTAATATGAGCATTTATTTGTATTCTAAATGCTTTCTTTCTCAATTTTACCTTAATATTTTTAATATCCTAATTCAAATGTTTTACATTCCTTTCTTTTTTTCATTTGGGAGTAAGACTTTCAGATATTCAAATTCCAAGATGGTGTCTAATACATCTTATAAATTATTTTTATGAGCTTTTTTAATAAAAACAGCAAACCAACTAAATTGGGTTATATCTTAATTACTTTAAAAAATCAAAAGGGCCAGGGGAAAGAGGGCCAAAAGCCCTGTATCATCTCATGGTACAAGCGTTTTTTATTCTTTTTTAAGTTAAATTTTTCCTCATCAGAGTTTGCTAATAATTTATTCATTAATTAGACACTGCTGTCTATTCTTTTCATAACTAAATTAAAACATATCTCTACCCTTTAATTATCTCAATAGCATGCAAGAACCCAATTACATTCTGCACAAATATCCACTGGATGGTCCCAAAGTTTTATGGGGAAATAGTTGTGGCTTTACCCACGAATGGCTTTTCACCTTTACAGCATGACCACTTCTTGAGTAATGAGAATGACTCCAAATACAATGTTCCCTTTTCTTATATTTTTAAAGAAAAATTTCTTCTAATTTCAGTCATTCTACCAAGATATTATTTTCCATTATGTGCTTTTCCTTTCAAAGAAAATCTTTTTATATGACTTTCATAGAGAAATAACATACTCTTCAGTGAAATGATCCAGCTGTGAATAGTATGTCTCAGGCACAAGTAAGAAATATTGTTAGGAGTATTTAGTAGGGGTTTTGTTGTTGTTGTTGCTGTTTTGGTTTGGTTTGGTTTTTGTGGGTTTTTTTTTATTTTTTTTGGGGGGGGGTGGTTTGGGTGTTTTTTTGGGATTTTCGGTTTGTTTTTCTTTATTTCTTTAGTTTCTTATTTGGTTGCAACTGATGATAATATCGAATTTCAAAATCAGTTTTTTCATAGGTCACTTCACTGGTTAAATTTGCTAGGACAGAAGACACCTTTCTTGAAGTAAGATTTGGTTCTTGAAACTGAATTCAGAGAATTTTCTCTCGCAACAAAGCAGCTCATGTTGGCTTGTGGAGATGACATTGATGCATATGGAGCATATGCACAGAAAGTTAGAAAATTATTCTAAAAATTAAACAAGGCCATGTCCTCTGTTCTAAATTTCTGGGGTGTTTTTGTTACTGTTAGCACTGAACTGATGTTCCTAACATAGAGGGGATCTTCATAAAATTATGACTTCATTATTACTTAAAAGCTGTATGAAAGACGACTTTGTAGTAGGATTTGTGTTTTATCACTGGGTAAAAGAAAGGTTTGCATTTTTTGGTAATTTTTTTAAAGTAGAGTTTGTATTGCAAAGAGAGCACTAATTTAGATACTAAAGTGAAGGGGTTTGGCTCTTCTACTATTGAATTATGATAATTCATTCTGTACTAATACTTACATATTTTTTGAAAAAATGTCTCAGAAGATTCAAGGGGTAGAATTCCTGCCTTCTCAGAATTTTATATTGAATTAGCTCCCTTTTTGCTGTTGCTATGTAATGCTGGACTTCCATTTAAAACACAAATAAATACCATTTTTGTAAGTGAACATAAAAATGAGAGAGGTACTGAGCAATGACTTGGGCTAAACCCTGTGAGGAATAAGAAGAGAAGGAACTTAGAGAGGTAAGGGAAAGAATTCTTAATCACAACTTTCACTTTTTTTAACCAATATCTTTTAGTAAGAAAAATATCTGTGACGGGGAGAACATTGCCAGCATTTGTCAAGCTGAAGGGGCTGTAGAATGCCCACCCTGATTTTGCAGCAGGGGTTTAGACAGAACATTATGCAGCACATAACTCTGTCTGTTTTAATGTGGTTGGTCTGACACTTTCAGTGATAATGTTGCTAGCTCAAAGCAGCCACACTGCAGTGCCTGCTCTAACAACACTTCCAGTGGGTTATAGAGCAGGTTTCATAGAACAAACAGAACCATGATTTACCCCAAGCAGAAACAACACTTGCAGGTAACTACTTTTTTGCAAAGGAGATAATCTGTTGAACTTCATACTTGTTCTTGCTTTCACTTCATTATTTAAAGTGACATTAAGAAAAATATGTATTATTCCTTGCAGCTACATGTCTAGTGAGGCAAAGTTAATGAGAGATTATGAATTCAGGGTTTGGTTTCTAAAGGACAAAATGTTCTAATTTTGGTGGAAGAGAGAATAAATTTAAGAAGTATCATAGAATCAATATCAGAAGAGTTCTGTTTTTTCCTATGTAAAGTTAAGTAAATTTACAAGTGATGTAGTTTAAAGCAGAAATTAGATATTGTGATCATTTCAAGACAGTATTTTTTGATTAATTTATTTTAATATATCTCTATTACTCTTCTACTGCTTCCAGAAAACCTTCATGTCCACTTTTACTAATGTATAAAAGTCATTGATGTATTTTATGCATTTTAATGTTTTGGTGACCCAAAAAAAAAAAAAAAAAGTTTAGTCTGAAAGCAGTCTTTCTGGTGTGTCTGGACATAACTGAGAAAGATTAGATATTTCTACTGAAATGGGATTTACATAAGAACAATTCATGAATTTTCAGTTTCTGAATATTTGACTCAGGCCCAGTTAAGGAAAATGCTTTCAGGATTTAATTTCTGTCTGATTAACTCCTCATAGTTCCTTTTCAGTTTCTCAGTTCTAACCTGTGAAATGAATATAAAAATCTTTTCAGGGAGGGAAAAGTAAGTGATATGATGATGACAATGATGACGATGATGATGATGATGACGATGACGATGATGATGATGATGATGATGATGATGATGATGATGATGATGATGAAATGCTATACAGAATGATTTTTTTCTTCTGACCCCTGAAGAACCCTTTGCCATTTCATTCTAATCTTGCTCTGGTAATTATCTGAACTAATGCAAAGCACGCTCTGTATGTAGACTGAAACACCTCTAATGAGCCTTCTAGTTGTGAGATGTAAAGTCTGTACCCCATTTGCTTAAAATGAGTTAGTGCAATATATAAATTGCTGTTGAGCAAAAAGTGGTGCTCCTATGTACACAACCAGGGGCAACAAAATGTGTCATTAAGTTCCTGTTATTCAAT
This sequence comes from Dicaeum eximium, assembly GCA_013396995.1. Classification (NCBI taxonomy): domain Eukaryota; kingdom Metazoa; phylum Chordata; class Aves; order Passeriformes; family Dicaeidae; genus Dicaeum; species Dicaeum eximium. The sequence goes on along the minus strand of VWZP01001589.1, from coordinate 30,386 downwards.
AGTCTGGACTTCCACAAACAAAATTAAAATAAGCTGAAAATAAAAATTAATGCTCCCAGCTGTATCTAATCTATCCTTATTCATACTATTTGAATTCAAAGTAACTTCACTAAAGATAAAAATTTTAGCAGTATGAAACTCACATCAGTAAGCTCAGGTCAACCAGCCAAATATGTACATCTGAGTGAAAAGCTCTGTGTGCTTACAAATGTAGGGCAGGACCATCTGTCAAAGAAAAGGAAATATGGGAGACAGTGTCCTTAGAAATTGCTTCTTTCTCCCTGCTAGTTACAATCATTAGTTGGTTAAAGATGGTGAAAAGCACCAAGTTTTTAAAATGTTAGTCTTAAAGGGTGTTTCACTTTTGAGGGAATTTGTGGCTTTCTTTTTTGGAGGCTGGTGGGTTTTGTTGTGGGGTTATTTTGTTTGGTTGGGTTTGGTTTGGGTGTTTTTCAATAGCTCTGATTTTTCACACACTGAAGATTGCCTTGTCGTTTTCCTATCACAACAAGGAGAATATTCTCTGAGGTGACCTTCTGAGTAGACTGAGGGTAGAACATAAATTGTATATAAATATGACAGGACTCTTCAGGTGACACATTATGATACATCTGGTGTATTTACATAGTTAAATTGAAGCCTGTCACTTAAAATTCAGTCCTAATTGTCACCTATTTATCTGGATCAATCTGATTTGGGGGATTTAAAGTTCTATCTTTCCAAGATGTTGAGTGACAAGTAATCAAGAACATAGAAAGAAAGAAAATTATATCTAGGAATAAACATATTTACATCTGATTGTTAATGTTTAACAGTTATTACCGGATTTTTATAATACTTACATGAATATTTAAAATCAGACTATTGATTACTGTTTCTTATGGTAATAAGTCTCATAATGTCATGTAATATTTGAAAAGCAGGGAAACATACCACAGGAAGGAAACTGATTTTTTAAAGTAAAAAATTTAACTTGTAGCATAATTTATAAGTTGCATTCAACTTTATTAGTTGAAATAATAGGCAGCAAAAATGAACTCAAGATTCACAAAAGATAGCAAATTAGGTGCACTGTTTAAAAAAATGAACAAGGGAATAATGTGTCACCAAAACAACAATGTCCTGTGAAATTCTTGTGGAGAAAATATAAATAAAACAAGGCTTGATTTACTGTCTTTAAAGATTTAAGATAATGACAATGAGCACTTTCAATAAATAATGAGAATCAACAGCATGATATTCAGTTACCCAAAACATTACCAACATCTCGAAGGAATAAGATACTTTTTTTTGTTATGCTAGTTGAGCTTCTTCAATATGATATTTTAGCAATAGTAAAAAAATTAAATAATATGAAAGTGACTAATGTAATATTTAAATTCAATTTCATGATAGGTCTTTTCAGTAGTAAAAGAGTTTTTATTCAGTTAATACTTAAAAGTTTTATTTTTACAATTTAAAAAAAAATAGTATCTGAGAACTTGTCACATGCCATTACACTTGATTGGACGATTAGACAGTGCTCAGATTTTAAATAAAATATCATGGAGTTTCTTCTAAAAATAAAAATGGTGCAAAATATCCGTCAATGAAGGGCAAGAAAAGAGTTTTGTTGTGAACGGAGCTGAATTGCATGTTTTGAAATAGACTAGCAATTGATCTTAGAAATGTATATTAATTTGTCAAAGAACCTCTCAGAGAAGACTACCAGTGAGAGAACATTGAAAAATATCTAAACCATAGAAGACACTATAAATCAAAAATACATGAGAGAGACTAAATGATATCAAAGTTTATGGAAGTCAAGTTAAAAGTATTGATTCAAAATTATTCTTTTGGTTAAAATTTCAATTGAATAAAAAAAATGGTATTTCAAAGTATCTAGTTTTTATCAAACACATGCAATATGAATTATCAGGAATAATATAATGTTTATATTTCAGAGATTGTTTACCACAGGTTTCACAAAAAAAAATTCTTTAAAGGAAATGGTTCACATTGATAAGATCTCCACCTGGTAAGTCCTTAAGAAGAAAAAATTTGAACACTACAAACTTAATTTGTTATCTGAAGGTCACAGACTGTCATTCATTTAACAATATAAAACTCAAAATAGTTTTTTAATGCAGTAACTTGATAATTTCTGAGTTAAAAATCAAAATTACATATTTGGTGATCAAATTGTCCCATGCATTCCACAGATTAAAGGTCTCAATTGTTCACAGAAGGGAATCAACTCTTATTATGTAAATTGAAAATTTGTTTAACTCAAACTTTTTGGATTAATTTTGGTTTGTATTTGACAAGCAGGAGAAATGCACTGCACTAGACTGTAGATGGAACGTGTTTGTCTCTCCAAGTTTCACCTGGGTTTTGTATATCCCTTGTAATGCTCTGTCACAGAATGCAAACTCCTTTGGGATTTGCTGTAAATTGTGAATGCCCGTACACAGATTGATAGTGAGCTCTTGCAGGGCAGAATAGAAGTGAATGTGAAAAAACTTTTTTTTTTCCCCATTGTGAACAAAATCCTGGAAAGCTGTCTCATTTTTTGGCATGAGTTTTTATTTTTTCACTGCTGTAGTAGCAGAAAGACAACACATATCTCCTCCACATACTTATTGCTAAGCAGCTTCAGTGTATGTTGATGAAGGAACTTAAGAACTTAAATTACTTATGTAACCTCCACATTTTCATTATTTGGAGGCTGTGCCCAATCAAGAAGACTCCTGATTAATGTGATGCTGGAAAATAATATTTTCCATGTAAAAGTTGACATGCCAGCATTACACTGCAGGAGTGCTATGGAAACTTCTTGCTGAAAATTTAATTGCAAAACTATGAAACCAAATGACAATGAGGCAACCTAATCCAAAATACTTGAAGGAGTTCCTTATAACAGTGTGATTACTACAGATAGTTATATAATTAGGGGTAGAAAAAACAGTATTATTGCAGCAATGAATAAAAATATTATTACTCACAGTAAGTTACAAGAATGTGTTATATGTATACTTTAATGATGTTATATTTTTTTATAATTCCCAGCACAATCAGCTAAGGAAGTATATTTTCATTTGTAGCCTGTGGAGGGTCAACCACAGACAGAAGATAAGCCCCCACACACACCTGTGCACTCAGGCCCTCAAAGACTGGGATGGAGGAGAGAATAGGAAGAACAAAACCAAGAAAATTTTTGGGACAGTTGAATCCAATAAGGAAAGAAAAGAAATAACTGATACAAAGGCAATCCCTCTCCATTTCCACAAGCAGACCAGTGCCCAGACAGTCTGAGTTGTAGCCGCTTTGGGAGACATTCCCATCTGGTTTTTTTTTTGGTTTGGTTTTTATTTTTTTTAATTCCTGAACATGGTGTGTAGAATATCCCTTTGGCTAATTCAGGTCACCTGCCGTGTTTGTGCTCCTTCCCAGTCTCTTGCCCACCCACAGCCTACTTTCTGGGCATGAGGGAAGAGTGAGAAAACTAAAGATGGTAAAGGTGGTACTTCTGGTTAGAAAAATTGGAGTTCATGGCATCAAAATCTTAATAAATTCACTTTTTCTCTTGAACACATGCTTAAGCTTGTGGGAAAATGGTCTCCAGGTGTGTTATACCCTTTTTCTAAGGAAAGTGCAGATTTATTTTTGGGAAAATGAGAATTCATATATTGGATTCTAATGGAAATGTGAAACTCTCTCAGGAGCTGGGAAGCCAAATTGTTCCTGACTTTAGGAAATAACCATGTCAATCCCTGCAATGCAGATTGATAACAGCAAGAGTGCTGTCTTAGGGGTGTTTTCCCTAAATACACCTTCTGTGCATTGGTTATACTTTACTTTCAGGAAGCTGACACTGGTTACTTGTCCCTTCCCAAGGAGGATGGTTGCCTTTTCAGCACGTCCTGGTGTAGTGGTGGCTCTCACATAGAAGCTGAAGAAGGACTTATTTGAGGGAGTGAGTCTTGCCAAATATGAGTAGAAACTCCATGCCAATACTTCAAACCAGAAGAGACTCTGTGAAGGGACTGGAAGTACTGATTTATGATGACTATCTTCCACAAGAAAATTTTTAAATTATCCTGTCCTGAATCTAACATATCTTTATTTCTGAAAACTATATATTTGCCTTCTAGTATTTTTTAACTACTTGAGGTCAGAAGATATAATTAAATAGTTTCAGTAGTGGTTTTATCTCAGTTTGCATTAAACTAACTCCGACAGAATGTGCCCAGGTTGTTTTCAGATGGATTTACCACATGAATGACAAGGCAGTAGCTTTTCTCCTGTCTTGGTTTCTAGGAAAGAAACATACTGCTTCTATGATACCAGTTGGGAATGGTGAATTAATTTTTACTAGTGATTGTTCTGGAAAGCATTTGACCTTGCAGACAATTTACTGAGCTGCCCGCTCTTTTTCTATCTTCGTTTTACTTTTTATAAAGATATGTGGTCAGAATGAGTAATTTATTTTAGACCAGTCAAGAATTACTTATTTCTCCAACATCCATTTTCACATATTGATTAAACATTTTATTTTTTCTATCCTTGTATTTTCATTTAGCCTTTTTTTTTAATTCTCATAAATGTCATTTGTCTTTGTTTGTGCTGGTTTAGTTTGATTATTTAAAAACTAAATTTTAATCCAAGTGTTAGAAGCCTCCAGAGGTTGGATTTTCACCTAATAGAATGTTTTGTGTTAATGGAGTAGTGGTGGAGAATCAGTTTTCAGTTTCATTTAAATATTCTATTCTTGTTTGCACCCTGTTGTTCCTTTTGAGATAGCCATAATTTAAATAATTGAATCGATGAAAAAAATCCAGCAGTGTAAAGCTTAACAGTCTATTCCAAAAAGGTCAGATACCAATTACTGTAATTTTGCATAAAATGAAATAAGAAAGCCTGTTCTTTTCACTTCCGGAGAAAATGTTAGGATAATCAGAATTCTCATGGGGCTTTTTCAATCAATAAATTTTTCAGTGAATGATTGCTGCAGCAAAATTGAAAAGCATTGTTCTCGCTCCTGCAATTATAATAATAACCCCCTCCCTTGATCTCATTGGGAGGGGTGAAAGGAAAGATGGGCAGCACAAGAGAGAAAAGAAGAAAAATCAATGGCTTATGTAGTTTATCCCTAAGAAAAATTGGTTTTTGGTGTCAACAATGCTAGTAATTTTGCTTTTTTAACATTGTATTATAGTTGTTTTTAACCTTTGTAATTTTGTTTGTCTTTGCACTTGTGGTTTCACTTTTTCAAATATTTTTATATGGTTTGGCAGGCAATCTTTACCTAGTTCAGCTACCTGAAACATAAACAGGAGATAACATGTTTTGTAAATTTTATTTTAATCCTTCATGCCATTCAAGCCCAACTACACATCTCCAGGCAGAGCTATCTGGAGACAGCACAGCAAGCCTGGAGCCAGTTTGTTTTAGTTTCAGGAGCAGTCTGGTCACGCTCTGTGGCATTCTGCCTGGCTCATTAGCCCGCTGGCTCGTTAGGGGTGTTGTTCAGGTAAAACACTGTGCTAATGTAACTACACAACTTTCAGCATGCAAAGCATTTTCAGCATCTCAGAGAGGTGCAGGATTATGACATTAACACGTTCTGTGCTCATTCTTTGGGTGGGGATGGCCTCCACTGGTTCATGTCATACAGCCTGATCTCTGGTAATGTTTTACCTGGCCCAGAAATCCTACCAAGGAGAAAGTTGAATTTGGTCATCTGTTGGTTTGATTCATTAAGACCATCTGGAATTTATCTGCATCCCACAGCCCACCAGTAAAAGAAGCTTACTTGCAGCCTTCCTACTGTTCCTTCTTCCTGGCTGTCTCTGTTTCCACTCTCTTTCCAGAAACCCGAATAGAAGATTGGGTAATTAATGCACGGGTCTATTTGCTTTGCAAATAAGATGTATTGGTAGAAAGATTTAGCAGAGAGAGCTGCATAAAATATAGCTAAAAAAAATGCCAGATATAGTTTTAGGCTAGCCAAGGGTAATCTAAATATCTAAATAAAGATTACTTTGTACAACCTGTTCTGCCTGCTTCCTTCTGAGTGCTGTTTTTCAAGTGTATTTTTTTCAAGTTGATTGTCCTACATGCTGCACAGTATTTGTTGCAGAGAGCTGCCAGGACCTTGACACTAGCATGCAAATATGGCTGAGAGCATTTTATGGACAGTTTTTCTTCAACAGTGTATTGCATAGAAAATTAATGTGCTTTTAAAAAAAGGCCAAATAATTCCTATCAATAGCTGGCATGCTGCAAAATATTTTGATCAAATGCACTATAGTATGAAAATTCACACATTGTCTTATAAAAATGACCAAAAAATTATTTTGCCCTTCAAAATATTTGACTCTTTATACTATTTTCATTCTATTTCCTATTACTAATACTTTCCTACTACTTTCATTGTAATTCCTATTACTACTTTCATTCTATTTCCTCATGGATATCCTACTGGAAAGGAATTAAATCCTAAACAATGTGGTGGGATTTTTTAAAATTGTTAGTTGCATTAATTTTTCTTGCACAGCATCTGTAATGCTTGGTTTTATGAATACCTTCAATACAGCATGTTGTGTTTTGAAAACCATGTCTTCATTGAAATTCTTTTGATCTCTAATAAACTTCTGAAAGTTATCTGGTACCATCTGATCAATCACATGTGCTCTAACCATTTTATAAAGTCTTTTTTACTGGTTTAATTGTTGTTTTCCTTAGGTGTTTACTTATCTTCATCTCACTTTTTTTCCTCACTTCACTGGGATTAAGATCAGAGAGAGAAATAAAGAGAAAGTTACTGATTAAACAGCTCTAATGCAGCTCATTGAATGTACAGATTCTTATAGGTCCATCAATAAAATTTCTAATTTATACATGATTTATATTTTACATGAAAATCTTTCTGTAGTCTATTCAACCAACAATTTCTGGTCATTTCTAATATATTTTTTCACGCTTTTTAATATTCCTGTTCTAATATACTGACATATTTCTTCTGCACTGATTAGATAACATTTTTCTTTTCCTTTTCATTATTTCTCAACAGCTAACATCTCTGCTTAAAAACCTCCACCAAAATCAGATTGTCTGAAAATGTCTATTCTTAGGGATCCACTGATGTCAGGAAATATTATGGAAACTAGTGAGGCAATACCCATTTACTCTAGCTGTGCCTCATTAAACTTGTTTAACATGGATTTTACATTCACTTCTTTATTTGTGAAATCACATCAGTGTCAATGATAGCAGAATACACAAAAATGGTTTTGATTAATAATTTTCAAACTGGGAAAAAGAATTATAATTCTTAAAGTAAAACAAAGTTACAATAAATATAATGCCAAAAGTACTTTCCTCTCCAAGCTATGAATTTTTGGAAAGAATTTAAATCTTGAACCAGAGACACTGGGTGAAGAGTTGAAATTGGTAATGTGGTATCTATATCTCATTTAATTAAACAAATGTCCCCATTGAGGGCCTGCCGTGCATCTTTATATTTACAAGTAGTTTTGCCTGAAGAGATTTCTCTGTGTGTGTATCTTTTCCCTAACTCACAGTTTTCCTGTTCAGAGTGTCATTCAACTGACTTTTTTTTTTTTCTTTCTTTCTCCTGTTTCTACCTAAATCTTGGAAACTTTTATGGTATTCTTAGCTTTGTTATTGATACCCACTTCATTTCTTGTTGCAGGAAAAAAAAAAAACCCTCCTTCCTGCAGTTTGTGAGTGAATGGAAAAACACTCCATAAATGGATAGTGATAAGAAAAAAATTTTGAATTAAAATGCCACTTAAAGAATATTAAAAAATAGCGCATGAGTGTTGTCTCTCCCAGTAGAATGATTCTGCAGGTATATTTAAAGCAAGCCAGATGGAGGAAAAAACCCAAACCAACAAAGAAAATCAACCAATCAAAAAACACCAGCCAAGAAAAAAAATCCCCAACCTTTTACTGAAATTTTAAGATGTAGATTTTTTCTTTGTTTTTAAATATTTTTTCTTCTTTTCCAATTATATAAAGGAAAAAAAAATTGAAACAACCTAAAACTAACAAATAAGACTATAGCATATTTTCTTTAATTTCTTGATTTGGTCACCTGTCAGAATTTGAATTAATAATTTCATTTGCTTAGAAGGATGGTCTACACTTCTCACCTTCAAATATTAGCTTACAATTAGTTATATATATATATTGCTAATTCTCCTAAGAATTACACAATTCAAATGCTGTTATTTTAAGTAGCAATCCATTTACTGTAAGTGTACTCAAATATTAATTATTAGTGATCTTGGAAATCTGTTTTAAGGAAGTGGATCCATAAAAATTTTTGTAGTTGAATATACAAGTTGATATATGTTTTTTGCAAAGTGCAGTGGTAGTAATAACTGAGCTTGCCTACACGTAAAATAACAATAATATGTCTCTACCACAGGCGTAGCTGTAATAATTTGTTAAACTTAAAGAAAATATTTGTTGCCCTGTGTAAAAAAGGCAAGGTCCTCTGTCTTTTCAGACATCCCACATGGAAGAACTTATTAGAAAATAACCTATCCATGCCAGGGAGAGAATTGCAAGAGTAAAAATGAGAAAGTTTGTGGCTTGAGATCAAGGCAGTCTAATAGGGAAAGCAAAGGTGACTCACAAGCAAAGAACAACAAGAAATTCATTCACCACATCCCATGACAGGGCAGATGTTCAGCCATTCCCTGGAAAGCAGGGCTCCAGCACCCATAACAGTGACTTGGAAAGAAAATCATCCTCTGAACACCTTTCCTTTCCTCCCACCTCCCCAGCTCTATATTCTGAGCACGACCCCATGCTGTAAGGAACGTCCGTATGGTCGTGGTCAGTCGGGGTCAGCTGTCCTGGCTGTGTCCCCTCCCAGCCCCGTGTGCACCCTGAGACACCTCATTGGTGGGGTGAGGAACAGAAAAACACTCTGTGTGAACACTGCTCAGCAGTAATGAAAATTATTGTCATCCTAACTGCAAAATGCATCATTGCACTCACTGCTAGGAATAACACAATCCTAGCCAGAACCAGCATGGCCATTTCTAAGGATGATGGCAGCATGACTTCCATCAGGCTGCTTTTTCCTTTCAAAGGCAGAAAAACCCTGTTGGCTCTATGATTTACCAAATCTAAGTCTGCAATGCTAATTAGACCTATGTCCCTTAAAATCTTAAAGAAATTTTTCTAATTTACTGTCATTTTGATAGACTTGCTTTTTTAAAAAAAATTGTCTTGTTTTGGAATTTTTTTCTAAATTTACCTTAAATTGGTGATATCACAATAGTAATGCATGAGGATACTCTGAAAAATACTTCTACTTTGACAGGAAATAAACTGTGCTTGTGAGACTTGTGTCTGAAAACCAAAATTATGAACAAATATTTATATATGCAAATAGGCAGATGAGGCATGTACATTCACAATCAAGAAAATACTTGAAAACCTTTTGCAGAGTAATTATTTGCTGGAGAACACTGAAAACCAGACAGCTGCAAATTTTTATTGTCACTTTTGTAATCAAACCCTCCTAAAACATTAATGTTTCCAGTCACTAGCCCTGCAAGTTCTTAAAGGGACACATAGTAAGGTGCAGTTCCTTCTTTCTTAGACATCATCATAAATTCAAAGGCCTAATTCACCCCCTGGTTTTCACTTTTATTTATTTGACTTACTGGAGGATTCTTCAGGAAGTACAGGACTAGAGAAAGAAAAAGTGAAAACTTTTTATTCTCAGGAAAACATTTCTTGATGTCAATACTTAGTACCAGTAAGACTTGGCTGTATTATCATAGTTGGGGACTTTTCTGAATACCTCCTACACTCAATAACCTACTTTCTGAGATAATTTTCCAGCCTGCATTTGTGAGATAATTGCTGAATCAATTAAAAAAAAAATTCCCTCGTGGATTCAAGTTTTCTCTTTTCCTTAGTTTGTGAGAAGGATGTGTCATCTCTGTGCTCATGTGGTCTGTGTGAGTCACAGAAATGCTTAATTATGTTAAGCTATGAATTCTTTGGGCTCTGGTACAGTGCTATTAGCATGTTGAAAGTGTTGTGAGGCCCTAAATTATAAATTTACTGTGTTTTGGTAATGTAGAGGGTTATGAATATCTCTATGGCTGCCTTGGGGAATCCTTGCTCCATGTTTCAGGGATGGGGAGACATATCTCAGGATAGCAAGTTGGGAAGACCAATCACATCATAGGTGCCAATGAATATTAGGCATTAAGCATATTAACAACTTTGTAGGATATTCTTGTTATCCTTTGATTTCTTAATGTTGCTTTATTTAAAATGTTATCACTTATCATGAGGCTGTATGTACCAGTCCACACTTGCCCTGCCAAGATAAAATACTGCCCTGGCCTATGCAGGTGTGCAGAGACAAAAGACATTCTGTATAATCTGCAGACCTGGCTATATTTAGAATCTCTTTCTTCTTGGTATTCAGAAAGTTTCTAATTAACATCACAGTATGTGCTACACTGCAGCTGTGTATGTTCTAGGGTTTATGATTTTCTCCAAAACCATGAGGTATGCCGCTTCTTCAAGAAAGATCCATAAAAGCAGTGCAATTGTTGGTGAGGTGGCAGGCAGAATTCTACCTAAAAGTGTTTTTATTTTGTTTCTTGGTTTTTCAGTCCTAGACATGCTTCTTAGGATGTTGGGGGTCTTACACAGGTTTACACACAGTAACTGATGCCATTATCTGGCAAACAAAGTCATAGGAAGGGTATTTGTTAATTTGTGGCAAATAACACCTTTCTTTTTTGTTTTTTAATTTTTATTTTATTTTCAGGAAAAGAAGATTCAACATCTGGTTATTTGCATCCCTAATTCTTTCATATTTGAAGATTCTGCTTTAACTTATATGCAAGTGGGATAGCATATACTATGCAGTGTCCTGTTCATAATAGACTGTAAAAATATCTTTTTGCTTCTTCTGACCATTTGAAGTCCAATAGGAAAAGTACCTATTCCAAAATCTTATGCTTCTGTAGTTTGAAAGGAACATGGAAGCCTGTGGACTCATTTCTATTCCTAAGCAGAAAACAGCACTTTCAGTGAAAGCACTTTTGTCCTCCAACATCCCTGGGTGTTCAAGATTCTGAGCTCTTTGCTTTTTGTGATTCAACAGGACCTGCAGAATCATGATGGATGGCTGAAGCACTGTTCAGTCTTTCCTCCATATGTCTTGTTGATTGCATTGAGGTTCAGTTAGCACAGTCAGGAACTAGATATATAATACACTAGGATACAGCTGAACATGTAGCTATGATGATGAATAGTTATTTTTAACTTCCCTTAATAAGACAAATGAGTGAAATCTTCCTGGTTTGTACCTATTAGTTGACACTTTTTGATCCAGTACAAAAGACTGCATTGCATGTGGTCTTTTCAACAACAGTCTGATTTATCTTCTTTTGGAGAAAAGTGATACAATGGACTCTTGCAATGTAGAAGAATGACTGGCCAGAAATGAACTATAAGTGCTCTGCACAGGCAATACAAATATTGATGTATGTATGAAATTGTATCCCAATAATATGAAAACTGTACTCTTCAGTTTAATAGAAAAAATGACACCAGTAACAATGTTCTTCTGCTTACTTTTTTGTTAATCAGAATAGTCCAAGTAAATGAAAGCGTTGTTGATGGTGATAATATGAAGCAGTGACTCAACACTGTATTTTTTGAACACCTTAGTTTTTCATGAAAAATTAGATTTATATTGTATTTTTTTGTTTGTTTGTTTGGGTTTTATTTGTTCTTAATTCTATTCATATAAAACTTGTGAACTTCAATCATTGCCAAGACTAAACAGCTGCAATTCACAGAATCACAGAATATTCTGAGCTGAAAGCCACTCACAAGAATCGAGTCCACCTCCTGGCCCTGCAGAGGAACACCCCAAGGGTCACACCATGTTCCTGAGAGCATGGTCCAAACACTTGAACTCTGGCAGGCTTGGTGCTGTGACCTCTTCCCTGGGGAGCCTGTTCCAGCACCCAAACAACCTCTTGGGAAAGAACCTTTTCCTAATATCCAACCTAAATCCCCTCTGATAAAAGTCCAGGGTATTCTCTTGGGTCCTATCACTGGTTTTCAGAGAGATCAATGTCTCCCCCTCTTCTCCTCATGAGGAAGTTGTAGACTGCAGTGAGGTCTCCCCTCAGTCTCCTCTTCTCCAGGCTGAACAGACCAAGTGACCTCAGTCTCTCCTCATACAGCTTCCCCTCAAATCCCTCCAGCATCATCATTGTTGTCCTTTGGATGCTCTCTAACAGCTTAATGTATTTCCTATATTGTGGCACCCAAAGCTGCTGCCAGCACTCGAGGTGAGGCTGCTCCAGCTCAGACCACAGCAGGACAATCCCCTCCCTTGCCTGGCTGGCCATGCTGTGCCTGATGCCCCCCAGGACAGGCTTGGCCCTCCTGGCTGTCAGGGCACTGCTGGCTCAGGTTCAACTTGCCATCAACCAGGACCTCCAGGTCCCTTTCTGTGGCACTGCTCTCCAGCCTCCTGCTCCCCAGTCTGTAAATCCAGGGTTGCCCCATCCCACGTGCAGTTGCCCTTTTTAAACTTCATACAACTGGAAATTTTCCAGCTCTCTATTTTGTCAAGGTTTCTCTAGACAATTTTTCTGCCTTCAAGGGAGTCAACAGCCCCCAGTTTTGTATCATTTGAAACCTTGCTTAGTATTGCTAGTCCTGTGTCCAAGTCATTAAAGATGTTGAAGAGCATGGGGCTGAGGATGGAGCCCTGCAGAGCCCCACTAGTGACAGATCCCCACCTGATGCCACACTCTTCACTATAACCTTCATGCCTGATCCGTGAACCACTTGCTCACCCATCACATGCTGTGTTTATCCACTGAATATTTTGTCCTGAAATATCCTGTGAAAGATGGTACCAAAAGCTTTTCTGAAATCCAAACAGATTGCATCAACTGGCTTCCCTTGGTCATCTAAATGGGTTACCTTTTCAGAAAAGTAAATAAAATTTGACAAGCAGAGCTTTCTCCTTGTGAAGCTGTACTGGCTGTGTTTTCCTTCAGATGTTTCTCAATATCTCCTAGAATAATCTTCTCCATGACTTAACCAGCCACTGAAGTGGGACTGAGAGGTAGTTTCCAGGGTCATCCTTCTTGCCCTTTTGAAAACTGGGATATTTTTCAGTTCCCAGTCCACTGGGACCACTCCAAATTCCTGTGAAATCCTTTTGAATGAGGGAGGAAAGAACAAAAACATTCCTTTTGTTTCCCCAAGTCCTATAAGCTAAAAACATGACATCTTGTTTAAAGAGCTCTCACATTTTGAAAGCAGCAGCTCCTTGTTTCTTAAGCCACTGGTATATCAGGTAAATTGTTGAGAATAAGTGAAAGTTCTGGAGTCAACAACTTTACTCCTCGATAAATGGGGTATCAGCATCAACTACTCAGCTCCTATGTCTTCACAGCAATCCTTCTTCTTTTTCCATGATGCACTGAACTAGTGCTCTTTTCTGCACAGTTACTTCATTTCCCCAAGGGCAGTGGAGCGTGACTGGCTCAAATGAGATGATGTTTAGGGAACTGTTGTCAAAGGCATGAAGCATCTCAGGTGAAAACAGATTTGAAACAGAGCTGCTCACCTTAGGATAAATGTTCTGACAAATAGATCTATCCTCCATGCTTTCAAGAGTTACATTTGGAAGATGAGAAAATTCAGATGTTTGCTAAGGAAAACATAAAGCTCTAAAGATCTTACAGAGGAAGCAAGTCATCCTGCCTCTGTGCAGGTAACAAATAATGAGCTGATTTAAAAACAAACAAAACTAATAAAAAATATTTTTCCTACACCAATTTTACTGTATAACTCCTTAGATGATGTGGATAGTGTTTTTTACGAGTAATTTTAAAAATTATTATCCCTACATTGTCTGGAATGTCTCATTTTCATTTAATAATATTTTTACTTCAGTGGCTACAAAATCAAACCAAAAAAGGACATGCAAACATGCAACATTTTTTTTTCCTGCTCTTTGTTACTTATACTAAATAAATTTACACTTTTTTCAGTTGCTAAAATAATTTCATTAGTGTACTAAGCCTTGAAATACAACACTTGCTAGGAGCTTTTCAAAACCAGAATAAGGACTACCAGTTGTTGACTTGGAATTGTTTTATCTCTCTATAGAGTCCGGAAGACAATTTCCTCTCATTTTTATTTTTTCTTATGTGTTAGGGGCATATCTCTAGTTCCACTGGAGTGTGGAATACTCTCTGTTTAGAAAATTGTTACGGTTCTGTTGTTGTTTGCACTCTCCTTTAACACCCTGAAAGACTGAGACTTACACCAAAGATTGGATCAATCCTAGATGGATCTCCTTATATAAATCTAACTACATGCGCTGTTTTCAGCTGGGGCAGAGTTAATTTTCTTCCCAGTGGCTGCTATGGAGGTGTGTTTTGGATTTGTGCTGAACACAGGTCTGATAATCCAGAGATATTTTTGCTATTGCTGAGCAGGGATTGCACAGAGCAAAGGCCTTTTCTGCTTTTCGTATTGCCATGGTGGCTTGGGAGAAGACACCAGCCGAGACAGGTGACCCAAACTGACCAAAGGCATATGCCAGGCCATGTGGTATCATGCTCAGTATAGAAAGGGGGGAAAAAAGGAAGAAGGGGGAGATGTTTGGAGTGATAACATTTGTCGTCCCAAATCACCGTCATATGTGATGGGACCCTGCTCCCCTGGAAATGGCCAAACACCTGTCTGCTCTTAGAAAGTGGTGACTCAGTTGCCTGTTTTGCTTTGCTTCATGTTCAAATTTACTTTCCCTTTTAAACTGTCTTTCTATCGCCTCTTGAGTTTTCCAGCTTTTACCCCTCCAGTTCTCTCCCTAGTCCTGCTGGTAGGGGAGGGAGTGAGCAGCTGTGTGGGGCTTGGCTGCTGGCTGGGATTAAACCACGGAACCACGCTATGTAATAATTCACACATTATTATCAAATTTGTTTCTAAGGAAGACTGTGCAGAAACATTAAGAACTGTGTGACTTCTAGAACCTGTACTTTATATAGTAGTTTTGTATTAAACAAGAAATATTAATTTAGTCAGATACATACACCAAGACATCACAATATTGTAAATCTGTATTTATAACTATAAACCCTTTGAAATAAATTAGGCTTAATTAGAACTTCAACTCAAAATTGCTGCAACGATATTGCTTGTCTAAAGGGTTGTTTACTAAAATGTAGCTCATTTTGTAAATTGAATTGTAGATGACATTAGGTTCCATTAAAGTCTTTTTAATAGTTGCTTTCAGACCACTTTTTAGCGTGAAGAATTCTGGCACTGGCTTTACAGTGAAAATAGAGATTTGCTCTGAATTGATGCTCAATTTCTTTGACGATTTTTTTTTTTAATTACGCTGTGATTGAAAGATGTTGTAATTTTCTAATACTTAAGTCAAGGTTGATATTAATTCTGTATGAAAAGCCACAATTCAATTGAAGCTTGAGGGGTTTAAAATTTCAGATATTGACTTTTAAAGACTAAAACCCAAAAGACTTGACAATAAAATTGCAGCAACAAAAATGAATCATGCTATTTATAGTCTCTGAAGGTCTGAAAAATTTTATATCAGGTTTTCTGCCATGGTGAGAATTCTAAAGACACAATTAGTCTAAATGCTTGTGAAATTTAGTGTTAAATATTAATATTAGATTCTGCCATGCTCATGCAAAATCTTATCCAAACAATATTTAAATAACTAGAGAAGACAGACTTCTATGGTTTCAATAGTTGTGGCTTTTGTTATTTGTTTGGACTGCAACTGGGTTGTTTTGGACCCACTGCTTTTAAGTGCCTATTTTCTTTCCCCACCAAAAAATAGTTTGCTTATCAAACTGCTTAAACAGTATTCAGTATCATCTGAATGTGTTAGGATTTGGAGGGGGTGTAGGAATCAGATGTGCTGAGTCAACTTGTTTTGGAGTTTTTCAAAAGCCATTTCTAATTTTTATGTTAGGTTGTGCTTACAAAGTGGAGCATGTAATCTTGATATTCTCCTTTCTGTGTTTCAGCTCAGTAGCTAACACGCTAGAGGATGGGATGGGCAGGGCAGGTACATGGCATGTGTGGGAGCTTTTAGTCCTCATCCATTCTCCAGGATTCACAGCCAGGATTTGAATTGCTTTGTGAAGATCTCGACCACTGAATTTTGGATCCATGGGGTCTCTAAACTTTTCCAAGTTGTATATGTGTGATTTGTTTTTTATAAGACTGCCTTGAAACCCACATACAAATCTGCACTGTATAGTCTCAGAGAACATAACATGTTGATGCTGAAAGGCTAAGTGAGTAATTATTTATTTTCTGAAAAATAGGTTATGAATCATTAAAATCACTACAAAAATGGATGTCAGGAGAGCTGGCTTAAGAGAAACCATTCTGAATGTTTAAGTTATGATCCTGATACTTTTCACATGTGTTCAGAGAGAGAGGATGCCATGAAGAGTGGAATGGAGAGCAGATCTCTTTGTCTATTGATGTGAATTAAGTAAAATTGCATTAAATACTTGATAATGTATTGTTAATGCTGAAACAAAGAGGTGTGCTTGATGAGTGATTTTTCTTATGGCAAGGAACATTTTTGCTCAGGCCCACAATTGCTGCACTGCAACTCAATTGGTTTTCTGTATCTCCAGAAAGCTGAAGATCAAATAAAGGACACTGCATTAGTTTGCTTAACTGCCAGCTAATTTCTCCTAGGGGTGATTAGACATGGCAAATGTGCCTATAGCATTTGTTGAAGCTGTCCCCAAACTAGCGTGAGTACCAGATTTTCCTCTGTTCTGTGCTGAATGCTTCAGCCTGACCTCAGCAAATGGTTGAATTGCTTCTGATTTTGGGCAGCCCAGTTCACATGTGCAGCAGCTCTGAGAGGTTCAAGATGGTTCAGGAGAACTCAGCCTAGCAGGTTGAAGAGCAGATAGATGTCAGCCTACTGCACCTTGAGTACATCTGGTGTGTTTGCATGTGCCATAGCAAGGATGTGAGTGAACCAGAGCCCGGGGAAGCCACAGCCTCCCCTCTGCCTTAAGGCAGTAACCTCTGGATGGAGATCATTGGAGCAATGCTCCAAGAAATCTCTCTTAATTGTAGTGGCGTTGCATGCTTTGGCAAGCAGTGGTAAAAGCTCTTCAGTGTGGTAGCCACATCACTCATAAACTGAGCGTTTATAAGGGTGTAAGATATTGTGGAGTTTGTAACTCTTTCACTACTGAATTGACTCTTGAGATGCCTTAAAATATCTCTACCAGTGCAGGCAGAAAGAGAAATAACTTTAAGCATCTGCATCTATTAATTTTTACTTATGTTTACTGTTACCTATTGGCCTGAAGCACTTTCAGTGCTTTTGAATCACTGACTGATACCATGTCTATGGCCTTTAATGTTGCAAAAAAATCAATAGGACTAAATGTATCTGTTCAGTTTTCTTAGAAGCATTATTAGGAAATCATGCAGTCTGATGTAGTTGAAAGAAGCTCTTCAAAGGCAAAGGAGAAGTGGAATACCTTTTAAAATATCTCTTGGAGAAAATGTATATTGGTTGGGTTTTTTTTCCTGTTTTCTAGAGAAGTTCTTTGCTTTGGGTTAGGGAACTAAGTAGCTCTTAGAAATGAAAAGACATAAATGAACTCAGTAGGTACTGGAGTACCAGTCAGTTATTTGGTGTCTTATTCTGCAATTTTTTTCATTCAGTCATCATTGGTAAGGGGTAGACTATTACAGTCAAATTGATTTTTTTAACAGCATAGCATCAATAACTCAGTACTTTTTACGAGGGGGGAAAAATAGTCTAAGCAAATCCTACTGTACACGTCAGTCTTTCTCAGTGCCTACTCCTTTTTTTCCCCCTGGGATTGTAAAATACAATTAATGGCTACCTTGTGTTTTGCTGGCCCTAGGGAGCAAACAGTGCATGTACTAACAGGTCCCCAGTCCTCTCTGAGATGGTTTGAATTCCAGGAATAGATAGAAAATATGCAACGTGGAGTCATTGCCAACATCTTGGTCTACAAACTGCATAAGCAGTTGAGAGAGGGGAGTTTGAAAAAGATTTTATCATCTCCAGACATAAACAGGAAAACAGATCTAGATTTGAGCTTAAAAAAAAAAAAAAAAAAAGATAACTTTAATTTACCCAGCCTTCCAGGTAACAGTTTGAACAACATCCTGCATGGGTGCAGTAGCTAAGGCAGTTTGGGGTCTAGTGATTCAGGTTGCTCTGTAATTTGGGTATTTGGATCAAAACTCTCATTGTTGAGTGAAATTTGCCTGATTTCGATCAAGAACAATAGAAAGGTCCATTGCTTAATCTGAATTTTTTTTTTAATTAACAAAGCTGTATTTAGAAAGAATGCTATTTCCAACAGTTTCAAGAGGCTCTTTTCACAGTCTCTTAGAAGTGTCACAATAATACTTAGTGAATGTCAGTGTAGGCAGATTACTCTTTTTGTGTATTAACCTGATGAATGCTACAACAAGTTAATTAACCCATAGTCACCCTAAACATCTGTGGGAGCAAAGTTAATTACCCAAGTTGAATTGATGGGTTTGACACCAAAAGTCTTGAATCATACTGGCATGATCAGTGGAGCAGCTGATACACTGTAAGATACCATCATCCTGCATCCCTGTAAAATTGTCTGTGAGCTTTCAATAAGGAGAAAAATAAATGAGAAAATACTTCATAATTGCTTCTCCTTCTCTTAGAGACAGTTTATGTTACTGTAGAATGTATATGAAACTTGCCAAATCACTGTGCTTGAAGTAATAGAGCTAGCACTTTGTATTAGCAGAGTGGAAGATAAAATTGAATTTACACCGGATATTGTGGATATGATTGCCTCAGCAATGACATTGGTAGAGAACAATATGAATCTCTGAGAATTTGATAATTACAAATATAGTTTTAAGTGTATTTGGAACTTAACTATTTTCTAATGCATTCTTGAACCCTAGACCTTCAACATTTAGCTTCCTATACTGATTCAATTTCTGGTGTTCTAATTGCCCTTCATCACTCTCCCTGGGAGAAATTTCTTCATTACATTTCACAACTGTAACATGGATTTTAAAAAAACCCCACAACCCTAAAAACTCACCCAAAAACCCCTTGAAACCAGGATTTTTAAGGATTTGGAGTCCAAATTATGAAAGACTTGTGGAAGCACATAAAGTACTTATGCAGATTAAAACAGCCCTCAAAGGGATTCTTAGAAGTTAAAAGAACATGTAAAGATAAAATTTAAAAGGCCCCGCAGTCCATTTCAAATTAAATTTGAATTGCTTTCAAACTTTTAAAACCCCTTCTTTGTTTCATTTTCTGAAGTTTAGTTATCTCATATACTGTTTAAATTGCACGTTTTTCCTTCAAGATATAGTGTGTTAAGAATCTGACTTTTTTCAGGTGAGATGACCTTTGTATTTGCATTGTCTGGGAACATGAACAACCATTGATATATGCTCTCATTTATCCATTCTAACCACTGTATGGTCAGGTATTCAACTTATTCCAGTTTTAGATATCTCTTTCACTTTCCTCACTAATCTAATAGCATGTCAGGAGGCCTCTACTGCAGTAAAACATTGAAATAAAGTATTACTGTTTCTGTAGCAAAAGGAAAGTGCCATATTTTGCCCTTGAGTGTTCAAAACAAATAGAAAAGCTGAACAGAAATTGGGTTTTGAGACATGATTTTGTGCAAATTTTATTGTATGTTGAGGAAAAAAATTAACTACAGCTTGTACATAATTGGTTTATTTTGAGGTGTTGATGTCTGTTTGTGGGATTTATTATAAGCAGTAGTAGTAGTACATTAACATTTGTCCAAATGAACATGAGTAGTCATTAACGATTGTTCAAATGAAATACCTGAGTGACTTAGAGGATGTCCAAAACAAAGTTTCCTCATAAAAGAGAGGGTTTTTTTTACTATTTGCATATATGAAGGTTGGAATCCTAAAATATTTTATTTTATTCATAGTTGACATAGGTTTATTGTTTACTCATAGGTATTGACAATCACTTATCTCCTACAAAGTCCTTTTCCCATTATGTCTTTCCTACAAGAATGTTTTCTGGTGCAATAGCAAGAATCTCTCCTGAAACATTTAAGAAAAAACCTTCTATCTAATCTTTGGAAGAAAATGAGAAAGTGCCATGATGTTTCCCTATAAGTAGCCAGATATTTTGGTAGTAGAGCAATTGCCACTCTAACAGCCAAGAGAATTCAAGAAAATGTTGAATAATTAGAAAGTTACTTGGGTTTTTTTGCAGCAAGGGTTGTAATAACAAGATTGGAACTTGTAATGATGACTGACACAGAATTTTTTCCTCCGTTATTTAACAGAGTCTTCACATATGAATATCTTATGTAGGTTTACTCACTTATACTGCTTTATATTCTCTGGGAGCTTGTATGTCTGACAGATCTTTCATTCTATTCTCCCAGTGGCAGAGCTTATGCAGATGACAAAAAACGGTTTTCTTTAAGTCTCTCAGAAAAAATAGCTGTGATGAAGAATCTCTGCACAAAATTACTCTCTGCAGGTGAAGAGTCAGCCTAAAAGTAAAAACTTATAAACATAACCTGGATGATGTGACATTTTAAGCTTTCCAAAGATTAATTTTTGAACATGGGTGAGGGTTTTTTAGGAAATCGATTCCTGCTCTCAGAAGAGTGCAAAGAGGGTCTTTATTTTGAAACGAAAATAAATTTACAGATATAAATACATCATATGTCCAATGTCAAACAGAAGATGATTTTACTTTAAATGATTGCCATTCTTATCTAGAAAATTGTGCAAAGAATGAGGAAAACATGAAAAAGCACTTTTTGATAATTTGAAGTTACTGTCCAGTTTTTATTGTTTCTTTTGAATGAAGAATGACAGATTTTCTTGAATGTATGAAGATTTAAAAAGAGATGCAAGAATTTTTCATGTGGGGTCCAATTGTGTTCCATTCAGTATGTTATGTGTCTTTACCTTCATTTTTTGAATTAGATTCAAAAATGACAAAAAATTTCCTTGAGTTTCTAAAGACCAGATTTTCCCACTACACTTAAGTCGAATTTCCTATTGAAACAGATTAATTGCAGATATTTTTTCCTTCTGCTGTAAATGGAAGAGTTTTTCTTAATCACATGTATTTGATCGTAATTACCTTTACTAATGTGCTTTATAATGTTCATTATTATAAAATTGATGGATGAAACATATCTATCTGAGATGTAAGTACATGCATAGTTTTAATTGTTAACTTGTAAAAATTATAGTAAAGTCCTCTTATCAGCCATTAAAGGTATCCAAGCAAAGTCAGAATCTAAATAATATTGCAATGTACTATAATTACATATTCTAATCTTTTGGGTTTTGGTCAATGAACAGGATGCAACTGTAAAGAAATCTGCAACTTGTGACAATCAGATAATCAGAGATGAGTAGATTCTAAATTTTTTTTCTTAAAATTTTTCCTTCACCATCTCACCCACCCGGGATTTGATTTTTTTCCTGTAGTTTTAGAATTCCACAATGCTAGTTTAAAAATACATTTTTAAAAAATGGCCACAGTTTTTAAAAGATATTACCCTTTCCTTCAAAAAAAAAAAAGGTAAAAAAATTAACTAATGTTTGCCTGAGGTTTACAACCACCCTCACTGAAGTACATGGTTCTGCACTATATTAAATTGCTTTGTCTACTTGAAAATATAACATCCAAAACCAAAATAACATCTTACATGTGTATAGTCCCAACTAAAAGACAGGGAAAACTCAAACAGTTCAAAATCTCCCTCTGCACCCATCCCCCCAAATTAAAAAAAAAGTAATTAAAATTGAATAGATGACAATTAATTACATAAATTGTACACCCATCTGATTGACCAGTATTCCATCTCCTCTATATAGGCAGGCAAAGGAGAGATTGCAAGTTTGGGTGCACAGAACTAAAAGATAAGGCAGAAATCAGAAGGACCTTGTAGTGATGATATGCAATGGAGACTTTATACAAAAGGTTTCCTTTTGCAGCTGCACTAATGAAGTGTCAACAAAAACAATCCAAAGGGCCATGGGATAACTATTAACACTTTAGTACTTGGCATGTAACTTACTTACCACATCATACACGAGATAAGGATATTCTTGGAGCTAAAGAAGAAAAGGTGTATTGCGCAGAGTTACCACTTTTTTTTTTCACAAACTAGTTCTGAAAAGAAAGAACAAGGAAAGTATAAAAGGGAAAAGATATCACTTATAATATATGCCAGA
Source organism: Dicaeum eximium (assembly GCA_013396995.1). NCBI lineage: Eukaryota > Metazoa > Chordata > Aves > Passeriformes > Dicaeidae > Dicaeum > Dicaeum eximium. The sequence goes on along the minus strand of VWZP01001589.1, from coordinate 8,045 downwards.
TGTAAACATTTGAATTAAAAGTTTTGCTTGACTAGGATGCTGTTCATGCTGATTCTGCTTACCCTTTTTTCGGTTCTGCTGAGGTGACCTTACCACACAACTCTTAAGCTTAGTCTCACTGATTGGTACAATCATGTACCATCAACTCTAATTATTAATATTTTTTGGTGAGTTGCTCATTGTCTTTCTTCTTTTGCAGATGAATCACATAGCAAAAGTTTTAGGCAGCTGAAAGAGATGTGCAGAATAATAGATTCCACTAATGTGAAAAATGAGCTTACAGCACTGAACATCTATCCAGGAAAGATGAAAAAGGAAACACAGACCCTTGATTATAAATTTGAATCTCTCAGAAATAAGGAAAGGAGTAAATTCTTAACCTTAAGGTCTTGTTTTTGTCCAATTCTTTTGATTATTAAAGTTTTCTTTATACTTATTCCTTATTAATATAATTATTCAACTCAATGCTATTATCACATTACTCAGTCTTGGTAAGTTGCCTTACACCATTCTTAACCCTTCTTTCAGAGTAATGTAGATTGCACATATATGAGTGACTTTTATAAGCAAGACTCTACTTCTTTTATAGAATTACAGTAAGTTTGGTACAGTAGGCACTGAAGTGATGATTGTCTTGCCTTCAACTTCAGACACCATCCCCATGTGAGATGTGTTTGGTTCTGCTAGGTAGAATATGGAGCAGATATGATATTATATGGTGATATAACATCACCTGCCTCAGAAGACATGCTGAAAGCATGTATAGTCTTTGTCACCATGCAGCATTTCAGAGCCTATATTAGGCTTTTGTTCATCTATCATGCTTTTTCTGCTTCAAGAAAAAAAAAAATTAAAAAAAAAAACCATTCCCTGTAGTGCATTCCTTAGCTGAGAAGCTCTGCTGAAAGACTCTGTATGAATGTCTGTGAGAATGCATTTTATATAGTTGTACTCCTTGGAAATAATGTAAAAGTTTCCAAACAAGGAGTATAATTTACTACTCCTTCTATAGTGGTTGGGAAGTTACCATGTGTTTGTTTACTGCGTTCTTAATGCTTAAAGGTGGGTTGTAAGAAATTTAGTTAAAGGTATCACTACAGGAAAAACATTATCATACACCAAACAAACAGTAAACTGGTTGTGTCTAGGGTCATATTCAAAACCAAATGGATCATATAACTCTTCTGAAATTGGTTTCTACCAATTGAATTTATCATTTACCAATGATTTATATTTGCTGAGTATCTGTCTGCTCTATCCCTGACTTAATTTACTTTCACTGCATTTTGAGGGCATATTTTCTCTTTACATACAGAATGCTTGCATAGATGAGAATGGAGATGATGTCATATATAAATACTATGAAATAGGTAAAATATACATATTTTTAATTTAAATGTGGTTTTATGTTTTTCCCCAAAAATATTGTACACGAAAATCTGCTCGATTTAATGAAAAGCAGAGAAAATTATGAGCTTTATTTCAATGATACTTTGACTATGGTGGAAAAAAAAACTGTGCAAGAACCACTAAGACAGTAAAAAAGCAGCTTGTCTCAAAATCCTCTTAATAACATGTTAGGACTGCTGCTTTAAAGGATGGTACACAACCAAGACCATTAATATAATTCTGCAGTCATGTTTTGATATGAGTTGGGATAGTGATCAGTTGTCCTGAAAAGCATTAACTGAGCAAAGTTTTTATGGAGTAAGCAGAAACCTGTGCTACATCACAAGAGGCTCATCAGTGGAGTACTAGTACCCACCAGGAATCAGATTGTTGAAAAGGGATTTTGTATATACTGAAACCTGTAGGGAAAGTACATTAATGCTATCACAGGTACCTTGGATATAGCAAAATCTTTGTTTACCCTTCCCCTGGCCCATCTTCTAAAATGGCTATTTGAGTGCCAGACAGGCACTACAGAGTTCAAGACCTCAAAAATATGTATGGTTGACTCAAAAATCAGTGGCAATATTTTTTCCAGATATGTGAATTCCAAAGATTTCCCTCTGACATTTGTTAAGCCCTCAAAGTTTTCAGTAGGGCTTCTAGTTACCTACAAGTTCTGTCCAATTATAATTCCATTGATTTCAGTGCTTCAATCAATACTGAGATATATTGGACCTCATGGGAGATATCGACCTTGGCTTCACTTAGTCCGTGTGTAACTTGTAGCCCGATGAATCATAACAGTTAAGAAGGATTTTGTCTCTGTAGGGTCTTGAGAATATTTATGAGTATTTGGTTAGAGGAATGAAAAAAGGCTCTACTGCCTGCATCTGATCATGGAAGTTGTTTACATCTTCCAAGATCAGATGCAAAAGTAAATAGTTATTCCCGGAATAAATAGTGCAGAATTTTTTTTTTTCTTCTTTTCATCTACATTTTAAGTAATTCTAAAAGTAAACCAGCAAGGACAATTCTGAATCTTAGAAATGTTACCTGAATCTCACCATGTGATAGTCTGTTTTATGGGTCAAGGAGAAGAGACACTCCCTACAGCATAAAGTGAGCTGTTTGGCAATCCTCCAAGAAGTGAAAATCCACTTTTCCTTAGCATTAGTAAGAGAACTGTGACCGAATTCCATTCATTGCATTCTGTGCATCTTCACTCTTTCTCTCTTATCAAGCACAGGTCAACTCCTTGACCAGAGATAAGAATAGCTAGTGAAAGGTACATTATCCACCTTTGTTCATGCAACAGAAAAAGAGGATTCTGATGTTCCAGCTTCTTGAAAAGAGTTATTTTTTTACTGATTTTTTTTTTCTGTTTCTAAAAGGAAAGGATTAGCACGTTTTTAAAAGTAGTTTTGTTTAGGTTTGGGTATAAAGCTGTTAATGTTGACCCTAGAGTAATTGTAATCAACTGTGGCTTTTGACACTGAATAGTATTTTGTGAAGGATGAATATGACAAAAAGGAAGAAGTCAAGCCACAATATATAAATAAACATTTACCTGATTCTCTGTTATTGCTGATTAACAGCTTTTCTCTCACTGAGTCCTTGCAATAAATGGGAGAAAAGTATTAAGACGATTTAAAGTACTATAAAATTTTACAAAGAATTTTCAGAGTATTTGACAGAATAGTAAGTATTAAGTAGTAAGACAAGAGGCAATGGGCAGAAACTGATGCACAGGAAGTTCTACCTGAATATGAGGAAGAACTTCTTTACTGTGTGGGTGACCCAGCACTGGAACAGACTTTCCAGAGAGGGGAGCCTCCCTCACTGGAGATATTTAAGAACTGTCTGGACACAATCCTGTTCAATGTACTCCAGGATGACCCTGCTTGAGCAGGAAGGTTGGACCAGAGGACTGGTTCCTTTCAACCTGACCCATTCTGTGATTGTGTGGTTGCATGATAGTGTGGATATGTTTTTTTTTTTTCCTTTTGCAGTAAATACTGTCAAAGCACCTACAGAAACATTTACTTCCCTGAGCTGTGTTCTATTTGAAATTTCTGCTCGCTTTTACATATTGCTTTGATTTGTTGCGGATGATTTGCTCTAGAGAATACTCAGTTCTGAATCAACAGCAGTGTGATAAAACTCCACTAGTTGTGTATGATAACAGCAGCAATTGGAATTATAGATTTATAGCAGACAGAAATCTAGCTCCTGTTAATAAAAAAAGCAATAAAGCAAAAAAACAGACCCCAGGTTCTGTAACAGCAGGTCCTGCTGGAGGGATGGTGGTAAAACTGTGCGTGTGTGAGTGCATACACAGGTATGTTATAGACAGAGAAGAAACCAGGCAGTGACAAATGAATCTAATTTCCTTCCATGAGAAGGAGAAGGGCTTATGGATTAAAGACTGACAGAAAATACAGAGTGTTTTGACTCAGCTTCTTGATACTCTGTCTTGATTTCCAGTTAGGAGAAATATTGTCTACAAAAAGAATGTTGCAAAATAAATTCACAAGCATTTGGAGAACTGTACCAGGAGAGAAGTAATGATTGATTTGCTGTCAAAATGAAGACCAGCATTATATAACCACCTGCGATTCTTTGGGGTCGTGTCTGGTAGGTTTTTTTTGGTTTGGTTTGGTTTTTTTGTTGTTGTTGTTTGTTTGTTTGTTTGTTTGATTTAATTGCTGTTATTTTCTGGATAAGTAGGAGAGGCTGCCTGAAATGTTGATGCAAGTGAGGAAGAGCAGCAACCATATTGGCTTATAAAAACACTGATAACTCATTACTCAACTGGATGGGTTAGAAGAATAAATGTACAGTCCTGCATGCAGGTAGGGATAACCTGGCTTATAAGTAGAAAGGTGAGACAAAGGTGAGACACAGCTGACCCAGGGAAATAACATAATTATTATGGGCAAAGTAATTAATAAATTTTATTTTAGCCACTAGTACATATTAATAATGATGCTGTTGCTAAAGAGACAAACATTCTTCTGAGTTATATAAATAGGTGCATTTTTTTACACACACATGGAAATTATCTTACTCTTGAATCCATACTGGCAATGCTTGCCTGTAATATTGTGACCACTATAAAACACTAGTATCCTAAGAAAAATCTGGATCAAGTAGAGTCCCTGTGAGCCAAATAAGAATGACAGAAATTTGGGAAGTAATTATCCAAGAGAAACTGAAGTAACTGAGGATGTCTAGAGAAGAGGTATTTTTGAAAACAACCAGATAATACTTTTCTATATACACAAAAAATTCTTCAAGAAAATAGGAAATAAGCTGTTCTTTGTGTTGTCTTTATAATACAAAACCACGGGGTTTAAATTATAATGAAGAATGATTTCTTGATGGTGCAGAAAAAAATCTTCTAACACTAGAGTAGATGGATTAGGAAAACTTTGAAATATTAATTCTTTCAGGCTATTTAAAACAAATTTATATGTCATGACCTTCAACAGACCAATACATTTGGACAGTATTTTTTAGGTCTAGTTTTCTCAAATTCTGTGGTTATAATCATCATAACCTCAAAACAAGCATTCTGAACACTCTGAACTTGATGGGTGTTGTGGTTTAACCCCAGACAACAACCAAGACACAGACAGCAGCAACCCCAGACACAGCTGCTTGCTCACTTTCCCCTGGAGGGATGGAGAAGAGAATTTGAAAAGTAAAAGTGAGAAAATTTGTGGGCTGAGACATAGACATTTTAACAGGTAATGCAAAAGCCACTCAAACAAGGAATTCATTCACCACTTCCCATGGACAGGCAGATGTTCAGCCATCTCCAGAAAAGCAGGGTTCTATCACCCTTAATGGTGACTTGGGAAGGCAAATACCATCACTCCAAATGTTCCCACTCTTCCTCCTCCTTCTCCTGGCTCTATATGCGGAGCATGATCCCATATGGTATGGAATAATCCTTTGTCTGTTGGACACAGTCCTGGCTGTGTCCCCTCACAACTCCTTGTGCACTCCCAGCTTTTTCTCTGGTGGGGTGGGGTGAGGGAGAAAAGGCCTTGATTCTGTGTGAGAAGGGCTCAGTGATAACTAAAACATCCCTGGGTTATCACCCTGTTTCCAGCACAGGCCAAAATCACAGATCCGTATTAGCTGCTGTGAAGAAAAGCAGCTCTACCCCAGCCAAAATCAGGGAAGTTGCCGAGACCTTCTGACACATCTGAAAGCTTAGGAGGTGAACAAAGAGTGCTGGCAATGGATAATTCTAGGGATCAAAGCAAATTTATTTTACAGTAGCTTCCTGAAAACTAGTTTCTGACTCTTTATATTTAGATGCTCAAGAGAGCAAATCTAAAAATCTCCAGATCGCTGTAGTAAAGGCTATGCATTCTTAGCCTTGTCTAATAAGAATATATAGGATTAAGATACTTTATTTGATTGTAGATTGAGCTTTGAAGTTTAGGGAGAAATTCCAGCCTTTCTTTTTGCTGTCTAAAAATACCTTACGTTTCCAAAATTCAATCCGCTCTAAAATGCTTTTTCATTGCAGATGTTCATACCCCCATGTTAGCTCTTGCTTAAAAGGCAGTATCATACCTGTTTTATTAATCAGGTGGGGTTTTTTTTTTAGTTTATTATATATTGAGAATGTTGTCCCATCTAATTTATATTTCTATTTCTTCTAACTTCAAAAGATATATCTTTTCTTTACTGGTTACATTCATTCCACTACTCCTCAATGTGGATCTAACTTTGTTTTTTTTAATATATGTTTCGTCATAATTTCTTCTATTCATTTGAAAATACAGTTACTGTTTATAATTAGACCATGTGTGAGAAGAGTCAGAGCTCAAAATCTATATAATGTTCATTTAAATTGCAAAATATTGTTTCATGAACCAAAAGCAATCCTTTTCTTTTTCCCTTTCCAAAGTCACTGTCCAAGAAATGTCCTTTTTAATTCTAGCACTGTGATAGTGAGTCTCCTAATTTTGCATATTTCATTAATTGAAGATAATGATTAATGTTTAAGCTAAATAATAGGCAAATGAAAAAATCATTCTCCAATTGACTCATTGTGTTTATTGATTTATCCTATAGACATAGGAATTATTATTCTACCAGAAATGGCAGGATGGTCATGTGGACTCTTGACCAGTCCTCTTCATCTCTTATTCCTTCTTTTGTCACTAAAATCAGATACCGGTAACAGACAGATTGGATCTGTAACAGAGACAAGAAACAGACATTCTCTTTTTGGTTTATCTGAGTGTAAAAACGGAAGTTCAGAAATGGAGATGTATTCTGCATTGTATATTATCCTTAGGAGTTTTGAATAAGGCAGAAATGCAGTACCTGTTTAAAAATTAATGCTTTACTTGAAAGCAACTTCCAAAACAGATTTTTTTACAGTCAAGATAGTCATGATTTCAAGTGCCATTTTAAATAGTGCGGTAAAATATTGGTTTATAAACTGTGAATTATGATTTATATGGGATACTAATATAAAACAAATAGCAGTAATGAAAAAAAATTTCAAATCCTAAAATTTCATTTTAATCTAGTAACAGTGTAATTCCTCAGTAAAACAATGCTACAGAAGTCCTGCACATTTATAGGGTATTCCAAGTGCTCATCACATTAATTAAAAGTAAAAATTCATGAAGAATTTAAAAATATAATTTATAAATATTTTTTAAAATCTGAAGGGAAAAATTGGGGATTTCACAGATACTATGAAATTAAAAATTTGGACTGTTGGGTGTCTACTATTTTATTTTTCATTTTTGTGAAAGCTAACTTAAACTGGTTTTATGTTTACGACAATTGTCTGTTTCCCCCCTTTCTTCTTTCAAGACTTTGATCTTATTTGGGGGGATCATAATTGGGGGGATTTTTAAAATTTTATTTTATTCTAGCCTGATTTTTCCCCTTAGTTTTCTAGTTGCACTTTGGATTTACCATACATCTGTAATTTTGCTGGCATGACTGTCTTTTCTCATGGAATGAACTCATATTCTCTGGATAGTTGTGTTTATTGACTACATTTTATGAAGCATGTTGTAGTCTATCTCTGCTGTTTTATTTCGAAGTTTATTTTTTTTACTTCAAAGCAAATTAGCTCTCTGGGCTGACTTGCTGAGTTTGCTGCTGCCAAAAATTGCAGTCTTGTTTTGTTTATCATGGAATTCTCCAAGGCTACAATGTTGTGCTACTGTATTTACATCTCAGTATAAGGTCTTTGGTTACTACTTTCTTGGATCATTTGCCAGGAACTTCATTCAAATAAATCTTTGATAGTGAGGCCAATGCATTTTTGATAGCAACTTCATTCTTGCTGTTTACTCTATTTTCAAATAACAACTTTCTGCAGGGTTTTGTATTGCTGTCATACAGTTGGTCATTATAATTTTTTAATTATTACTTTCAAAATAGAACCTATCCTTTACTTTTTTGATTTATTTGAAAGTATGAATTATGAATCTCTTCATAATTCTTACAAGAAGGGCATGAAAATGGAGTACATAGAGTTTTTCTGTTTATGATAGAGTATTATGGTTGACATTTTATTTCCATGTAAGGTTTCTGTAATAGTTTTTTATGGGCTGGAATGTGTTTTCTTCAGAATTTGTGACTATAATTGTTGCGGTGCGTTTTTG
>VWZP01001547.1:0-23237 GCA_013396995.1 Dicaeum eximium | reverse complement strand
CTCTTATCTCAAACTATGACACACACTTACTAGGAAGACAGCAACATACGGAAGAAACATCTCAGTTTTGTGGATAATTTTAAACTAACCTACTCAAATTCTTTGTGAAATGTCATAACTGAACATCAACTTAGAACAGGAAATAAAAAACTTTTTGCCTTTTTCAATGATACAAATCTCAAATCTTCTTTGAAAACTACTTCATATAATGAGCAATGAGATATTCTGACAAGAAAATAGCTGACAACGACTAACCTGCCTATGATTAGTCTAATTTACAGACTTCACATTTATCAAGTCTGTAACAGCTTGTCATTTCTCTTACATTAGCCATAGTATAGCTAATACAGACATAACATCTATCTTTTGTGTCCCACCCCTGCCTTCCCCTTTTCTAATCACCCTTGACTGAATCTTCTGTACCCATCTCTTACCCTAATTCTTCCTTACGCATTAGCTCACTAATATTCAGGTTGTTAACATCTCTCATATGATACGTGCTTTCAGCTCATAACATCTGAGCATGTTCCTCTACTGCTTCATGTCCTGTCTCTCCTTCAGTTTCACTTCCTTTCCACTGTCACCATTACTTTCAACAACTACAGCAACTGCCTTACCTCTGGCCACATCCCCATAGCCCTCAGTGCCAAAAAAGACCACTGCTCCTGAAATTTACTTTCTTGCAGCATCACCCGGCTGCAGATGAATACTGTTATTAAAAAGACTGGGTTTTTTCTGCCTACACTGTAACTAACACACACATGGCTTTCTTTATCTTAATATTAAGCATCTTGGTTCTGTTTGTATTGCAAGTTCTTTGAGTAATAGTCATGCCTCAAATATTTAACACAATGTTAAGGTTTCTGTCAATGAAAAAAAAAAACAAGAAAGGAAGGTATCTTTAGGTATTAGGTAACTTATCCTTCCCCCATAAGCTGCCCTTATACTTACAGCTCTGGCCACCTGAGAGGACATTTCTATCAGGTGACCTTACAGGAACATAGGACTCTAATAAACTAGCTGGGTCACCTCAAACCCATAGCTACCCCCTCTCAGTTCAGCAGGGTCCACAAAAAACCCATATCAGAAGCCTCAAGTCAAACTCACCACCCTTTAACAAACACAGGTTGCTCACAGCAAAAATAGCCATTAAAATCATGTGCATCTGAGAGAGCAGAAAAGATCAAGACCTTTGCTATGCTGTAACTGCTGCAGCACCAACAGGAAAAAAGCATCGAATACAGTTTTTATGTGTCTTCTGACATCATATATAAACCAAATCCCAAAACTTAATAGAACTATATTTAAAGAATGAAAAAACAGTAACATCTACCTGCTTTTATGCTTAGCCGTTAAAACAAAATTCCACAGTCAAAGTGTCAGAAAACTAGTACAAAGAACAAAATAACAAGACACCATTGGTAAGCTGACAAAAGAGCTCCTTTAAGTAATATAGCTATATAAAGACCACCACTACTCAGTTTTTACTAGCTGGAAAACACAAGCATGAAGCAGAGCAGGTCACTTATTAACTGAACTGCTGAAAACATCAAGCTCATTGCTGATGAGCTCCTTCCTCTATTCCAAAGAATACCGTCTTCTAAATATCTTAAAATTAAGGTTCAGTAGAAGAATCCTCTTTAGTAAACACCATTGAACCATAGAATAATTCAGCATAGAAGACAACTAGGCAGGTCACACTCCTGAATGTACAAAAAAAAAGCTCAAAACCTATGAGGAAATGAAGCAAAAGGAAGGACAAGTATCAAACTCNCTACATTGCAAACAGTTTCTGGCTCCGATTGCATTGCTGGCTCTGTTACTGTGCCACTCAAGTGGAAACCTGTGTGGGGAAAAAGAGAACTTAATGATACATGTAAAATATTATATCTCATTATCAAGAAGTTTTTTTAATGAAAAATTATACATCTTAAAGAACTTGCTTTAATTACAAATATGATTAGTCCTTTTTTCCATACATACCTCTTTCATCTCCAATAAAATCAAAACGGGAGTAAAAAGTTAGTTTACAAGCCCTCTGCCATTCCATCACAACATTCATAGAAGTTTGACAGCAAGAGAACAATTTATTTGCTAAATGACAGCTGCAGAAGCAGAGTAACATCTCATGAAGACCAAGATGAAACTATTCAGTAAACTGGCAGTGATTTTCCAAACCCCCCCACCAGGGAGCCTGCAGCACCTACCAGCAAATTTAAGCATTCTCTCAATAAGTGAGAAGGAAGTAGTGCACTCTAGTGGTATGAACTCAGGTCCTAGTCCCAACTGACTCAGTGACAAGTCCTCTTTGCTTTCACTTCTCCCACCACTGAGTTCCTGCTAAAACTCAGCATCACCCAAGTATTCCAGCAGAACGACTATGTTTATGCAGCATTTTGGACATGCAAACTGCTGCAGTTACCAAAACACAGCATGTCAGACTTGTAACCCTGAATGAGACGCATGCACATGCGCTATTCCAGATGCATATACAGTCTGCATTATGGTCCTATTTTTCAATCAGCATAATAAAGCACAAGGCAAAAGAGTTAGGTCTGCGTGTACCCTAAGAAGACATGGTATACCCTAAGCAAGATTTTCGTTCAGCAAATATACTACATGATAGCACAGCACAAAATCTCAGATGCTGAAGATTCAACCTAAACCCACCTGTCTGTCCAACAAAGCCCAGGCTTGGCTCTCAATGCTTTATCACTGAATAGCAGAATAAGGGGGTTTCTTTTTTTGTTTTTACATAAGCATGATATTGATTTCAGCTCAAGCATTAAATCAGAGACACAGATACAGGACAATGAAACTGAATTTCATATGCCATACCAGCATTAAATTTGGAAAGTACATATAAAATCTGAGACAGACACAAGTAAAGTGCTATATAACAAATACTTAAAACAATCTAAAACCACAGTCTCCAATGTGAAATACCGATCTAATATTCCTGAAATACCAAAGAAGTGTACTGCAGGAACCAATATCACATGAAGATTACACATGGGGGGAGAGGGGAAAGAAATATATACATAGCTCTAATCCAAAATGCTGTATCCCAAATAATTTTTAAAAAGCTCTTCATTTTACAGGAAACAAAAAAGAAAATCCCTTTTTTTTTTCCATTTGTTTACACTGTATGTTTCAGAGCAGGTTATGCAGTCAGCCTCACTGCAGTACTCTCATACTCTACCCTGAAGAAGGTCATACACACACACTAATATTGACTCGGCAATGGGATGTTTCCCAGGAGTCAAGGCAGTGTAAAGTGCACACAGAACAAAGGCAGTGGATGAACAAGACCATGTTCAGGCAGTATTCTTGCTCGCGCTCATCCCTTGTTGAGAGAAAGGGAATGGAAGTGCCCCTCACATCATGAGCTCCTTCCTCTGTCTTTCCTTTTGGTTTTGAAGTAGTCACAGCATGTTTCCTTAAATGCTTTCTCTCAAAAAGAAAGGCTCTGTTAAAGTTTAACCATGTCTATTTATTTCTGGTTCATTCCAAGTGGAAGTTGGATTGGTGGTCCCAAAGAAACTGCATGCGAGATTATTTTAATTCCACTTTTCTGTGAAGCATACATTAAAAAAAAAATCTATAATCCATGAGCTGAAGAAAAGTCTAACACTTGAACACAGAAAGAGCCTGATCCTACTCTTTGTAAATACCTGGACTCCTATTAATTACAGTAGGAAAACACCCAGTGAAAGCTTTTCTTTTAAACTGACGCAAAGTAATAATAAAACAGACTTACCAGCTACTCTAACAATATTGCCACTTTCAATTCATCAGTACATTGTTCAAGCATTCAAAAAATTAAAACCCTCCTGGAAACATGAAGATGTCCAGAAATACTCAGAGCTAAGAGCAGGCCTGCCCCTAAATCCCTGCACTGCTTTGATACAAATGTCATGGCTCCCTCTCCATTGAGGGCTTTTTATTAAGAATTCATGTTACATGCACCAAAATTTAGAAACATATAGAAACACAGGTACTGGTCTAAGCAATGACAGCACTAATACAGTCACCTTACTTAACCTACTCTTCCTAAAAAACACCTGCTAAGGACGTAGAAGCTCTCTGTTAACTATCGCACCAGGATATGCATCCTAATTATGGAACACTGTTTTCCTCCTCTTTATCTGTTTGCATTTTTAAAGAAAGAAATTGTTGTTAGTAAATATGACCCTTAAAAAGTTTTAACCATATCAGAAAAAACAATTTAGGAAATTTCATTTCAAGCGTTGAGTAATTTAACCCACCAGAAATCAAATGACAACTTCACCACTGACCCTTGACACAGCGGAGTACTGAACACATAGCTTCATAGCTTTCTTTTTTTTTTTAGCCTAACCATCTAATATTCTCCTGCTAAAGTATGGAAGGTTGGAACTGGTAAAAAGTTGACACACCGTGCTTTGCTAGAAAGTGTTCACCAGCAATAAGTTACAGCTGGTCAAGAAGCAAGATGTTACACACTCCTGGAAAAAGACAGAAGGAATGACCTATCTGGGGACTTGAAGAAAACTACATTTCGTTAACAGGTCCAAAGGAGCAGAAAAGGTATCTTCAGCTAAAACCTGCAAGCCCTCACCCTGAACAAGTACTTCCCCTCAAAGGGAAAATTTCTTTTACCCCAAGTTACAGAACCTTTGTTTATCCATTCCAAAAATATTTATCCATTCCAAAAAACTCCAGGAACGATATTTCACATTTTAGTTAAAGAGCTCATTCATTATTAGCTAAAGACAGCAACAAAAGAGTTGCAGGCAGAAAGTGTTCACTACAGAAGCTATTTATAGAACAAGCACATTTCACCTTTTCCTTTAGTGATGGCAGTTTGAAATGTTTTACTGTTCTTAAACCAGCATGTGATCAGTAACTCAAGCTTGGTTAACATGTCCAATGCAGATGCTTTGCGTTCTGCAAAAATGTGTTTAGAAAAGCAGTTGAAGCATTAAGACAATATATAAAATAAAGCTCTTTTACAGAATGACTTTGCTTCTGTTGTACACTCATTTCAAAAACACCCAATGCTATTTAATAGCCAATAAAATAGTGTTCCCAACTGTCATACTTTTGGAAGGGAACTTGCCAAAGTGCCATCAAGAAGAAAGCATTTTAAAAGTCCGTGATTTTACAAAGCAACTTTTGTCAAAATCTGCTAGACAGCATTCCATTGACTAAAAATATTCTGGGACTTTAATTTCCACTTCCTCGGAAGTGGAAATTCACACTTTTACAAAGTAGTATTTGCCAGCACAAGGATATATACCTGTCATAACAACAAAAAAAAATAAAATTACCACTTTAGAGTAAAACAAAAGCAAGTTCAAACTATAACACACTAAGGAGTAGAAAAAAAGTGTCATGTGGAGAAGCAGCAGCAGGTAGGCTTTTAGTTACTCAAGCCAGAAGCAAATTTTGAAACAGTGAGTTTCACTACCTAGTAGGGTAAGTAGCAAAGTTACTGCACCAAATAAGCATCATTAATGACATCTCATGAGCTTAATTCATCTCTAATGCCAGTATTAAAAAGCATCATCCCCAATATGCCCAAGAGGCATTTTGAAAACAGACGAAAATGAACAAGAACTATCAGAAGTAGTCATGTAAAATGCTGCTGGTGGTGTGGTCTATGTCTGTGTGTGTGTTCAGTCAACAATTCCAGTGACGTGAAAAAAAAACAAACCACCAAATCAAACAAAAACACCCCCCCCCCACCACAAAAATATCAGAACTGGATTACAGTAATAAACCCCAATAAAACCCCAGTAATAAAACCCCAAAGCTTAAAAAATGGTGCTCTTGATTAGCTTCTTGTCATGTGCCTTTTGACAACATTGTCCATGCCTCATCCACTATGTACACATTCTCCTAAAATCAAGAAGTATATTACCAACTGTATTTGGAAATGAATGTTCTCCTTAACACTGATCCACTGACTCTTTTTGCATGTACACATACTGCCTGCTAGTCAGAAACACACAAGAGCTGTTTCACTTTCACAGAAGAAGCCAGCAGATTAAGTTACTTACTGAGAAAAAAAATAGAAGAGCTTGTTCTGGGAGCTGGGTAATTCAGCATGCAAGACCTATGCAGGTACCTCTCCTGCATATAACTTTACACTAGTTATCAGAATTGTACTCTCTGTCTTTAACAATCTTTAAAATAATTTACAGGCCTACCAGCTCACATTTATTCAGACTACTATATTAATTGGCAAACACAATCACTGTGTAAAGTATAAACACCTCTGTTTCATCTTGCCTACCTAACAACAGACTGAAATGCTTCTGGAAAGTAGTTTCCAACCATACCCATTATTTTTTCATATTTACATCAGTGGTTACATTTTTCCCCAAGACAAGCAAAAGCCTAAACCATGTTTAGCTCATTCAAATTTTGTCTTTTTAGAAGTGGTTTTCCTTTGCAATGGTAAAGTACCATCCTACATTCAATTCCATCTGAACTTTGGAACACTCTAAGAACACATCAACAACACATTTTGAAATTATTATGAAGTCAAAACTTTGTATGCTACCTTAGCCTGAAGCTAATTTTAAAAACCTTTTCATAAAACACTGATTTAAAATGAAAAATATTCACCCATCATATCTTAAACATGCCAATAAAAAGATAACGATTTGGAAAAGAAAAGAAGAGCAGTACATAAGATGTTTACTGTTTCTGATCAATGCATAGGGTATGAACAAACTTATGTTTTGACATCAGTGTCACCTATAATAAAATTAGCATTACCTCTCCACCCAAACACGAACAGAGGATCTGTCTCAACTAACCACCTGGATTCCACAACTCGCTTCCATAAAGATAATAATCGGGATTTGGTATTTCAGTACTTTTGCAAGCAAGACAGTGGGAGTAGCGCTAAGTCCATGCATACTAGGCACTGACAATTTGGAAGTTCACTAGCACTGGCACACTTCCAAGAACAAGCACACTGCAACAGAGGCAGCCCTAGTAACTTGAACAATAAGATTTATTTGTCCCAACACTGAGTTCAACAGTTGCATTTAAGAACAGCAATACTCCAGGTCTTCCAGCCCAAACCTCCAAGTCTGACAACTGGTCAACTAATTATGTCTGTTAGAACATAATTAGAACAGAAGAAGACAAAGGTCTGCACTAACACTCCAAGCCAAGTTTGATCATATCTCTGCTGCTCAAAAGCAGCCACATATCACTGCAGCCCAAGCAGGAGTCATGGATGACTGTGGATAAATACATCCTATTACTCTTCCCTAAGAAGAAGGAAAGGCTGTGCAAACGGCAAATAACACAGGAAAATGCCTTCCACTGCCCAACAGCTAGATCAGATCTGGACTGGTTTAAGACAGATGTACACTGCAGCAGCTCACGCTGTCTGGAACAAAGCATGCACTAAAAGAACATGGCCGGAAGGGTCCCTCAGGGTTTCACTGCTATCTCTGCAGTTAAACAACTTGCAACCCACCCCACAGGAACACCATACAAACTACAGAACAGCATTCTCATCAGCACTGCTCACAGCCTCATATGTCTGTACAAAAACTGAAAGTTGTCTGCACTTCAAGTCATTTTGTACAGATATAGTCAAGCCCATTTTAGGTGTTTGTAGCATTAGGCTTTGTAGACAAAGGGAAAGCAGCAAAATCTTGGTATAAGAAAGAGATATATTTAGAATGGTGCTTTCCAGAAAGCAGTAACAGAGCTTTCCTCTAGCACAGTGATGCTCAAACTGTGATCTCAGATGTTGTGGCAAATGATGCTTATGGCTCACAAAGCAGAAGCAGAGATGAAGCAGACAAGTCTCCTCCGTTAAAGGCTAAACACAGTGCCAGGAGTCACTAAAACTGTGAATGTTGATAGTCTTGTGAAGTCACAAGGCTACCAATCCATGGCTGCAGGTCAGCCTCCCTCAGGTACACAAATCAAGCCTTTTCAGTGGTTTGTTGTTTGCTTTGGTTTTGTTTTCCAGTTTTGCCATGTTGTTTTGTTTTCAAAGTGCATCAGTTTGAAACAAGCTATGCTTCTCCATGCTACAAGCTTAACAGCTCCTCTCTCAGTACCACATATCCCAAGACACCAACAAACAAAACAAAAAATCTCAGTGTGGGCCTGGAAACCCCAAAGCTGATGATAGCTAAGTACAGTTTACTGTGAGAAACCCGCAGATAGGAGATTTACGTATATACATGACATTTTTTCTAATAATACAACTCACAGAGATCATGTGACAGCAATTTACAAAAACAAGAATGTTAAGAAATCATAATCTTCATAGAATGTGGGCAAATTAACATTTTGTAATTTAGAATGCATGGAATATTGTAATCCTCAAACTTTTGAGGGAGATTTAATAGGTTAGCTGAGGTGAGAGGAACTGCCCGGATGTGCCATACAGTGCTGTGCTGTGCTACAGCAAAACTGAAATCAGTCACCAAAACTACCCTGATGCTGAATAGAAACTGGAAATAAATTCAAAATTAGGGCAAGAGGAACAAAAGATCACCTAACATACACTTAAATGTTTATAGGTAAATTTTAATAGAATATAAATACAGCATCACACTCAAGTTTACATTTATCCATAATGAAGGCTAGAAACAATCGTTTAGGAGAGATTACTAACCTACATTTTAACCTTTGATAAACAAACCTTCACTCTGCTGGCAAACTTCACAGGCCCATGTTTATTGCAAAGGGAAATGCTTGAGACGGAAGGATGTCCCAACAGTGTACAGGGAGCTGCACCTAGAGAATGCACTGGGAGTGCCTAAGAACAAGGACTGATTATAAGCAGGCTTCACAGGATCAGTGCAGAGGTATTTGTTACTAGCTTTCCAGGAGGAATTCACTCCTGCTGAGATGGGGAGAAGCTGACATCTTTCCTGCAACCAGGAAGCAGAGATTCCTCCCATAGCCCTAGGGATTCATCTCCCAAGGTGATACCATTTCAGCTTTTACTACAACTTTGGATTTTAATCACATTTGCAGGGAGAAACTATTATTACTTGCTAGAGACAAATAAAATATCACATATAAGAAAGTGACTGCAAACAAGTAAGAGAAACAAAACAAAGCAGACTAAACCTTTCATTAAAATATCCTTAAAGCTATACAAGAAATAGGCTGCTCCTGCTTTCAAGAAGGTAAACATCCAGAGAGTATCAGTTATTTTGAACAACTGAGAAGACCTTCCGCCAGGAAATGTTATACTTTGCCTAAAAGAGGAAACTACCACTCCCATTTCCATTACTAACTGTGGAATAAATAATTTTCTTTTGTTTAAAAAGGGGAGGGAAAAAACCAGCTCAATGTTGCACTTGCGCCAAATGAAAAATGGCACTAAAAGTCACAGAATGTAAGGGAAACCCTTTATTTATGGCCATGATTCTATTTTTGCGATTTTATACTAAATATTCCCAATGACAAACATTCACAATGTTTTATTGCTTTATTTTTGTAACAAATGCATATGATTACTGCAGGAGTCAGGTTGTTCACTGAACTGCTATTTTATCCATAATCAAAGCAGAGGAGAAAACAGAAAAATAGGCTTTTAAGTGTGAAAACAACAGTCACTAAGTAGGACTTTCAGAAGGGCTCAGTTCATTTTGGGCTATAAATTTTACATGAGAAATGTTTTCAGCAACTTTCTCTGGTCACCAGAGCATTACAAAGGATTCCAGCAAAAATAATGAAGTATAACAGAGTATTTCCTGACAAAGCAACAGATAAAAAGCCTTGAAAACCATAGTGTTGAAAGAGTTCCAGAACTGAAGTCTAAAAATCCACCAATATCACAGGTGAGTCACCCTTCCATGGCGGAAGCCAACACTGGTGGAAGCTTTTTTTTTTTAGCTCTCGAGGGCCAACTGCAGCTGCGTCACAAATGAGGACTGGAATCCCAAAAATACTACTGTGATAACAATAAAAGTGTTTTAAGGAAAAGGTCATAAAAGGTCACTTGTATTACAAACCAGAACATCCTTGATAACACTGGCATACAGCCTAAACCCATGCAAGCTCACATCCTCTATGAAATCATGTTCTTGTGGTTCACACTTTTTCCATACTGTTGCTAAGTTAGATCCTAACCATTTCTCTCCATTGAATCCATTTCAATTATTATTCAATAAAATCAAATCAATATACAGTAGCCATGGCAAGTGCACTCCATTGCCAAAGCTGGCTGGCAAGCCTTGCCATAGCAGTATTCCTCCATACTGACATGCACCACCTTTCTCCAGATATTGGAGGAAGAATGAATAGATTTCACATAACAAAAATAGATTTCCAAAGGCAGCAACAATATCTGTTCAATATTTATAAAATGGAAATGCGTGCTACCTCAAAGAGGAGGAAAAAGTATAGAAGTATGTTCCCAGGCCAGAATTCCTCAGCATTTCTCATTTCTGGGAGCTGTGTGCACAGCAAGGACTTGGAACAAGTAAGAGTAGGTGTGTGTGGGTGGGACATTCTAAGTGAATGTGAGCATTCATGGCACATGGCTGTTCTTCAAACAATACAAGTAACACTAGTACACCATTTTCTTTAAGATAAAATTGAGAAGCCTACCCCATCCGCTAAAGCCACGCACTACTCTCCTTGAATTAGCAAGGCCTACCATTCTTCTTTTCAAAAGGCAAGAAGCCTTTCAGTAATATTTAACTCTAACCTGCGGCCCTCAGAAGTTTAAGAAAATGCACTTATTCTGCCTGTTAATCAAAGGTTCTTGATAGTACATCAGCATGTAACATGCATGCTATTCAAGCCTCCATTAACATGCACTGGGTTGAACGATAAAACACAACGTATGACTTGTTTTTCCTAATTCGCGCCCCACACTCACAAAACCATAAAACTTTCTAGACACCAACAATGTGATAGTGACAAGTTTTGAAAAGAAGGGCCATGAAGGACAGAAAGAACTGAACAAACAAGAAAACAAAGCTTCCATGATAAAGTAAAGAAAACAACCTAAGAGAGGAGGGCAAATTTATACAGCAAAATACAATTTAATTTGTCCGTTTTTAAGCTAGTTACTGGAATTATGCACATTGTATTTCAGCCTAAAAGACCAGGTTTTGATAGTACATAACCTATCAGACTGACACAAAAAAGCACGTTTGGCAACATGTAACATTTCTAACTTTCACTGACAAGCCACGTAACACCTTAGAATTACCTTTCAACAGAGAAAAACAAAAAAAGTACACCACCACTACCATTTATTTCACTTTTATAGTACAATTCAGGGAGACATGAAAACAAAGTGACAGAAAGGATGTCAAGTGTCTCTACCAACAAGCCAAATAACAAGCTGCTTTCATGAGACCTTTACATTTTCTTGGTGTTAATTTTTTCCTGGGCCTCAGTTTCTGATAACCTATCTAGACTAGAAGTATTTGCATTTGTGATAAGCTGCCAGGTGCTGTACTTGTGGTGGTGTGGTTAATGCCTCATTTTGTTAGTTTTGGTTGCTTACTAAAGTAGTAAAGACCTGTCCTTGCTGATGAACATCATACCCAAACCAAAAGACTAAGAATACTGCTGAGTATTTTGTGACTCAATGTTTTGTGTTGATTTCACGTATCTCAAATCAGACAGTGCTTTTGTAGGGGTACTAAATATCCCTTTAGATGCAAGTCTAATGCCTACAGGGCCACCTTTTGCAATAATGGAAGGCTCTCTGTCTATGCTCTTAACTTTTATCATAAGCTACCTAAATATAATTGGGAGGGGAAAAAAAAGGAAGACCACTCCAAGTTCTTGAAGAAAATTGTATCTATTTGGACAGTGAAACAGATGCAAGTAATGACAGTGTCAAAAGCTGAACAGGAATCAGGCCTCTAACATCAGTTGTTGATATTATTACTAAATTAAAGATTGTTTTCCAGCTTAGACTAAAGTAAGCCTAAATTCAGTGAGCTATTGGATTATTACACAACACCACTGTCACCTAAGGTTATACTGTCCATTGAAATAGCAAGACACTGACAAGATTACTTATCAGTTTTCAGTGTTGCTCAACATACTTCGATTGAGAGACTTACTACTATCTGAAGTAGTTCTGCATCACAATAAGAGACAAAAATAGAGTAGTTAAATTCAGTATCTGGCCTCTCACAGTGACAAAGAACCATAACCCGAAAACTTGGCTTAAGAGTCTCAGTATCCCAGTCTCAGCAAAATAAACTCAAATTCTTCAAAAGTCAGGCCCCTTACATAAAACCAGATAGATTTATTTTCTTCGTACTTGAAATAATTCAAAAGAAATTTGAAGTATCTAGAAAGAATGCTCTCATCTTGTCCCCTGCAACAACATTCCCCACCCCTTTCTGTAAATGTCCCCTGCTTTCACGGCAGTAATTTGAAAGAAGGCAACTGGTACTGTGTCAGATTGTCCAGATTTTAAAATTATAATGATGCCCAAAACAAGTCGATCCATACCCTCTCCAGACAAACGGGGAAGATAAGAACTGTTTAACTAGCACTATGCTTACTGCAAGTCAGCTACGATTTAGGTTGTTTTATCTGTTGAGAAACGGTTAAAAAATATCATTCACTATACCATGACAGACTATGTAGCAGAGATTACTATTCCCTACATCTGGCCTTTCCTGTTTACTTAGTCCAAAAGGAGACCTTCCCCTCTGATAAGGAATGAGACTGGTATCAGGAACTACAAGCATTATCAGCAACTTCCTTAGAAATGTGTCTTTTCTCTATGTCATCTGAATCTCTGGATGAGAGTGTGCCATACACCCTATATGTTATCCGCTCCCTTCTTAAATTCTCTAAGCAAGTCTTAAAAGCTAAACTAAACATTCACAGACCTAGCTTGGTCCTAACAAGCAACGTGGATATTTTGATGTTAAATGGGGTCCATTTCCTACCTTCATATTTAAACATTAGACTGACTCTTTTTAAAATATTTTGAAAACATGTAACAAAGTCAGCAATGAACCTGGAATACTCAGCTTGTTGGCCTCTGCTTACTCAGCAAGAAAATCCTGTTTCTCCTAAAGAAATCTCCTAGTTCTCACCTCTCAAGGACAAACTGTGCAAGTGCTGGTTGAATCTTTCAATCTGTGACCAACATTAATCAGATCAAAAGGCATTCTCACATGGTCTGAAAGAGGGATGAGCGAATTCATTGCTCATCTTTTCAGTGTCCATTCTCCTGTATTTGTTCACTTGGTTTTAGTTGATCTTGTTGCACACATGAAAAGAAGCAGAAGACAAGAAGACATCTACCATCCCTGATGAACCACCTGAACCAATCACCATCTCATCCCTGCACATCCCTGCAACAGGTACTTCACATGCCCACTTGTCCCTCTGCCACAACAATTCCTCAATCTGAACACAAACCGCTGAGCATCTGTGCTGGTTTTGGCACAGTTAATTTTCCTAAGAGGACTGGGTTAGCATGGGGTATTATTTGGATCTGCACTGGAAACAGTGTTGATAACACAGGGATATTTTAGCTGTTCCTGAGCAGTGCTCACACAGGGTCCTCACCCACCCCACCAGCGAGGATGCTGAGGCACACAAGGAGCTGTGAAGGGACACAGCCAGGACAGCTGATCCACACTGAGTATAAGGACATCCCATCTGATATGACATGATGCTCAGCATACAAAGAGATGGGAAGAAGGAAGGAGGAGCCATTTGGAGTGATGGCGTTTGTGGCCAAGTCACAGTTACATGTGATTTAGTCCTGCTTTTCTGGAGATAGTTGAACATGTGCCTGCCCATGGGAAGTGGTAAATGAATTCCTTGTTTTGCTTTGCTTGTGTCTTTGGCTTTTGCTTTACCTAGGCTGTCTGTGCCCCAATTCACAAGTTTTCTCACTTTCACTCTTCTGATTCTCTCCCCTATCCCACAGGGAGCAAGTGAGCTGGTAGCTGTGGCTGTGTGTGGCTTAGTTGCCAGCTAAGGCTAAACCATGACAGCATCTCTCTTTATGAATTTACCCTCAAGAGCTCAGAAATGTTGCTCCATTAAAAGCACATCTCAGCACATCCTGCTGGTTAGGGCTGCTGGAACACTCTACCCCTCCCTGATCCCCACCGGTCTCCCATGCACTATCAAGCTGAAATTAGCTATTCATTACATGTGAAGAAGTCTCACATCAAGCAGCACCCTGCTGCTAAAGACTGCTATTTTACATGGCAATTTTGCAACTATTCTGCTACCTTACTAATATGTATATTTAATGCCACTGCATAGTGTGCAGAATTATATGCTGTTCACCACTGTTTGTTCAGATATTACATGTTCATAAGTAGCACTATTCCATTATTCCAAAAACATTGTACTTTTTTTATTAGGTCTTCTCCCTGGTGTTCCTTGTAACAGAGCCCCAGACAAGCAGCTTCTAGACTACTCTAGACCAAAAAACCCTATGACTTGGGGTGAGACAAGCTTCTGGCCTGCACTACTAATGTAGTTTAGTTTATTTCCTGGGTCTCACTCACCAAGCTATAGGGTTTTTTTGTTGTTCTAACTGCTCTAATATGAAGGGAACTGGAAAGAGAATCATATCTTGACAACTGGTCAGATATGTACTCCACACTACTCTTGCCACTGGGAATATGAATACTCAGAGCAGTGGCCTTTGCAAAATATTTTGTTCTTTCTACTGTAAGACATTTAAAGAAGTAACATTAAGTTCTGTCACATGCAGTTATTAATCATTTTGTTTACAGAGCAAACTACCTCAGATGGGGAAAAAAAAACCCTAAGTTTTAAACTAGAAGGTTTAGGAGTCAAGTGTGGGACCAACTGTCAGGTGTTTCATGCCCTACAGGAAAACCTTCAGTATGCTCTTAGGCCAAACATCATCTTAAACCAATCTCATCAGTCCTCCCCTACACCTAATTCAGGGAAAAGTGATTATGAACATGGTTACGCCAGGTGGCAAAATGACTGTCCATCTAGTATAGAAGGCAGTAGCACTAGCACCTATGGTTCCAGCTCAGATTTCAACTTGAATTACGTACCTCCAAAGCAACCAAAGTACTGGAAATTAATCTACTCTGCGTAAGTGAAGTGATGCCCTCTGGGAAACACAACTTTAAATCTGATTTTGAAGAAGCGATAATCTGCTCTCCGTTGGAAGGCTAACAAATTCAAAGCAAAGGAGATTCCATTATTCTGAGCTCAACTAGGCATTTAGGGTTATGCAGGTAGACATTTGCTCTAGAATTTATCTTCAGACCATTTTGATGTTAGAAAGATTTGGGAGGTCTAACAACACTTAAGTGCATTCACAGGATACTTTCAGAAACTAAACTCTAACCAGTCCATTCTGCTTGTTACAAGCTACAAATAAATCTAGGGGTGAGTAAGGAGTAGCAGAGACAGTCCTTACTGTCCAGGCACAGCCTCAGTCTAGTAATCTCTTTTCTGATATGAGCACTCAATAGTCAAATAGCCTGTAGTTTTGATACGAAAGGGTGACAAAGGCTTTCCTAACTCTGCTTTATTTACAAAGTAGACAAGCTTCACTCCTAAGAACAAAAACTACTCCAATGGATTGGGCCTTTCTACTCACCCAATACACACGAAGGCTGCTCTGGTGTGCAACTAAAACCCTGCCCTGAGAATTTTGTAGAACTAAGCATCACCCTAATTTTTGAGAGCATAAAGGTATCAGGAGGCTAACACAGGTTGCTGCCTGCGATGCGTTGCTGATGACAATAAGGATAGCACAGAAGACTGTACCTGGAAAGAACTCCAAAAGGAAAGACATCTGTTCCTTACACACATATGCAGGGTTTGTATGCAACCAGAGCAACAGGAAAATTCTCAGCTAATCTTCTACTTCACTTATTATACAAAGTAATAAGAATATTTTCATTTTGTGCGTATGTGTCTGCTGCTACTGGAATATACAAAGTTTCTCCTTTTGGAGCAGTAAGCTATTCAAACAACCCATCGATACCTCACAAGATGAGGCAATGATTCTTATATGAGTGAGGAAGGACCATCACAGCTTGACCTTTATATAGTATACGCGAGTGAGCATAGTAATTTCTCAAACTATGCCAGATTCAGAACAAACAAAAACAACAAAATCTGTTTCTTCCACCACAGACATTTAACAAAGGCACCCCCCATGTAGTACACATGAAGATACAATGTGAATAGCAAAATAATGAAGAAGAACCAAGACACCTCTAAAAAAGATTAATATATATATTTGGTTTTTTTAAATTCATCTACACAAAATTCATAAAGCAGAAAACTGACTTTTTGTATTTTGGCATGGGAAATTTACTATGATTTTAAAATATCCCTGCCAGTGATAAAACTGGTTAGAAAAAGAACTCATTTTCTTTTTAAGAATAAGCATGTCACCGTATGAACATTTTGTTTTGAAAGGTGGTGTTTACTTTTTATGTGAGAGGCCAATGCAAATTACAAACCTTCTAGACCAAGAAAAACAAGACAGCTAAAGAAAACACCATTTAAATTTCTGGAAACATGCTGAACAAAAAAAAATAACTTGTCCGGTTGTCCAGGATATTAAGAGAAGTAACCTTTGTATTTTTCCTTCAGTCTGTCTTCCAAATAAATAAACAGTAGAAAAGCCACAAGCATTATTTCTGTTTTCAGGTGAGTTTCAGGATTTTGTTTCTCATCTAGCTGTCCCTGCAACCTAATTGTTTACCACATTTAGACAAGGAATTTTTATATGACCTCATTTTCACAGGTAAAGTATTTCTGAGGACATTCAAGGGATCTGTTGCTGTAATGAAATGGTGGTTAATTAAGCAAAGAAATTAATACTTTTAAAATGCTCTACAATCTGACCAGGCTGAAACAAATACTACTATATTATTCCACTTGTAGTTATTCTTTCAGAGATAATACAGAAATCAGCAGTACACTGACCTGAACACAAACTACTTAACCAATTTCTTTCCCTAGTGTAATTACTTTAAGCAAGTAAAAAAGCCTTAATAAAGATAGAACATTAGTTTGAATTCAGAGCTCCTAAATGGAGCTCTCCAGTAAGAGAACATCTTCATTGATACATCTTTCCTTCTTACTGTATTTTAAGAGTAAAGAAGAAACAGAAAATTACTGTAATATCTCTAAGTACCTGTGCCCTCAATGGCATTATGAAGTTTGTTTTGCTCTCTTTTCCTCAGAACTCAAAAGGCTTTGCTGGAAGGAAGCCTCTCATCCCAACATTTGGACGCTGCACACCACTAGTCACTACCACTTCAAAGGGCAGAGAAAAGCTTCTAACACACCAGAGGCAGTTTGCTAATGTTTGCAGCGACAGAGTATTATTTTTCATCATAAACCACAAAAATCATCTGCAGAGGGTGGGGTGGGCAGAGGGATGTATTTCTTGCTCTATCATGGACTGCACAGCATCCTATTGAGAATCGATGGTGAGAAGGCTCGACAGCAGAGTGGGCTAAGCCACAGCCAGGCTGACAGCCATACTGAAGGAATGCTTGTGCCCCTGGGCCCAGACAGGCATCAGGCTGCAGCTGCCAAAAAACTACTTCCTATCTGGCACACTCTGAGAAGCAGAAGTCTGTATAGAAATAGTCTGCAGGGCAGACTGACCCACCTCAGACAAAGGATGTCTAGCACAGCAGAAGATGAACAAGCTAACAAAGAGAGGAAAAGAGCCCACACTGCCGCTCATGGAGGAGAGAGCAGCACAACCTGTGAGTAATGCCAGCCCCAAAGAAGAGCAGTGCATGAGGAACACACAGTCTAGACAGGATGGGGGGCAGGGATGTGCAGCTTGTTTGCTTCGACTGTTCCACAATGCAGACTTTTCTCACATCAAATGGAGGGGAAGGAGGGGGAAGAGACAAGCAGCCTTGCAGGAAGACCTATTCCACTTTTAAAAAAAGACAGAAAGAAGTCTGCCACCAGTATTCATTATACTTACTTCATGTCTTATTAAGTAGCAAATCAGCTTTTCTAACTGAAGTATTGTATTTTTCCATACATGGGTCACCAAGAACTGAATCCGATTCATTATCACCCAGTAAGTCTGACTGTGTCTAAGCTGATGCCAAGAAACTTCTAGTCTATAACTTACTTTCAGAAACTAGATAAAACCACTAAGCTGACTGCTTTAATGCATCATGGTAAACAATTACCCAACAGATTAAAAATACAAAAAGAACAGCAAGCTACCCTAAGTATCTATGCCTTGTATATCATCTTCTCTCAAGAGCAGTTCTCCAGTCATACAGCAGCTAGCCAAATGTACCAAGTCTCAACCTTTCAAGCAGGAAAGTGGAAGAGAGTAAGCGTGAGGCAAGGACATATTAAAAAATTTAAGTCTTCAAAAACACAGAAATTATTTGAAACATAGTACTTAACAGTTGTTTAAAATATGCATAACTAGGTTTGGCATAGTTGTACTCATTTAGAGCACAAGCACATTTTTTTATATATAAGTAAATACAGTCTGACAGCAGTTTGGATCACTTATCAGAATAAATCAACTGCAAGTTTAATAAGCATTATTTGTATTCTACATAATAGTCTATGTGTTCTTTCAAGCCACTGCAGTGATAACACATTTAGAAGTCTTTCACTGTGTACTAAATCTATGGTACCTAGCAAAACACAGCATATTCCAGTTGGATGCTTCCCAAACTATATCACTCAACTTTTTAAATATTACTGCCATCTGGCTACTAGGCTTTGTTTACCAAAACAGTAGCTCTGCACACATTTCTACAGCAGCTGTAGTCAAAAAAATTAGGTAATGCCATTTGGCAATTCACATTAAAAATTGAAGTCTAAAACTATTTTAATCGAGCCAGTTACAACTGTGCCCAGAAAAATTAAATATAGGTGGCTTTGTGTTTCACTATGTTTTCTATTTCAATGCTTTACTCTTCTTCAACTCATTTCCCACTGGCACTCTCACAGTCCAGAAGTAGCAGTGACTGAAGAACATGTGAAGAGCAAGTAAGCAGTATATCTTTATTATCTGTAATTCCGTTCCAGATAAGTACCAGTGCTACAGAAATACAACATGGAAATAATGTCATAGTAGTAACTCTGGTCATTCTTAGGGTACACAGAAAATCATAGAGCCTTTTCAAAGAGACCCCAAAACCACACTGAAGGCTCTGATTTATTCCAGGGGTACCTCCCAGTGTCCAAGCCATAGTAAACAGAACAACTATTTAAATTATGACTAATCTGAAGCAATGCTCAATGGAAACTGGAGAAGTCCTGGGAGCAGTGAGAATATTTAAATTGGAAAAGAGCCTGTGGGTTTTTTTTAATTACAGTACATTATATTAATCAGGCCTGGAAGCCACAAATCCAAGGTTCTTTGTGACTGAGTTGTCAAGGCAGCACAGAACACATTCAAGGCCGAACAGATGAAGAAGCATTTTCAGCAGTTTACTTTTTGGATATCTTATAGGTTTATGGCAGAGTTCAATCTTTAAATAAAGGCAGTGACCTCAGAGAGTAGATAAGCTTTGGCTGGATAAAAGCCAATGGCAGTATAATTACAGAAAGGTGTTTTTCTATGTTCTGCCATGCTGAAAACATCACTTAAAGCTCCATCCACATACTTACTCACTTCAGTACCAAATAAATATAAGAGAATCTAGCAGTTGCTTCACATATGCGTAACTAGAAGTAAAATAGTTGTACCAATTTAAAGCAAAAACACATGGGTTTGTGTGCAAGAAAATATCGTCTGACAGCAATCTGGATCAACTGCAAACTTAATAAGCTATAGGGTAATTAAGAAAAGTTGTTCATACTTATGTCAATAAGCTGAGTTATGTGGTTTTGTCCCAAATGTTCCACCAGGAATTCTATATGGTTTAGTACATGAGTACACATTCCTTGTGGTAGTAACAGCTTGTTCCTACATCTGAATGAATTCAGCAGATTATCAAGCACTTTACAGCCCAGAACAGCTCTTCAGGCTGATCTTGCAGAGGCTTTAGTAGAAGAGTCTTTGTTCCCCTCCAGAGAGCAGTATTCTTGACCTATAAATTGTTTACATGTTGACGTTTTAGAAAAAATTTCGTATTTTTAGAAACAATAGACTAGACTTTTACCTGTTTTCTCCTCTCTCTCAAATCACAGGCACTGAGGTTATCTGAAAAGTGACATGGTACAATCTGACTGAAACAATTACAGTATCTGGACAAGTTTTAGCCTGATCTGACATAAGCACTTTATAAAAGATTCCAGGCCATAACTACAGACTCTTACTTGCTAGAGATCAAACCAAAAAGAGCTATGAACCACAAGCAACCAAAACGCACAGTATCATGCAATTTTATTATAAGATCACACAATATGCGATCAGTCAGTCTATCAAAGTTAAATATCTTTGTGAATGGATCCCGAAGTGTCAGGAAAGTTATCATTAGGGATTATATATGAACCATCTACTAGGCCAAAGAGAGAAATTCTCATCTTCCAAAAAATAACCAGCTTTCAGAAGGTCTTAAAAAATGAGGGAACCACATTAACTTTCCTCAAATACTTTCATAACACACTTTTCAACCCTAAGATAAAATAACATCTAACCTAAAAGATTCAAGCAACCGCATATTAAGGAACAGTACCAATGTGATCCTGAGATGTTATGATACTGCTCACCTGCTGAGTATTTGAAAATGACAAGTGTTGCATTCCCACATCTGTCTGTGGCTCTTACAGCAGGCTAGTGCTGTAGATAAACAAGGCCAGTACAGGTTATAGAGCAGAGAATGCCAAGTAAATCTCTGAACAGATAAGTAATGGGGGGAAAATAGTGAACAATTAAAGGACATATTTCAATTTCTGAAGTCAGAACAAATTCAATAATTAGATACACATTTTTTGGATGCAGATCACTGTTAGCAAAGGCAAAAAATACAGATAAGCAAAAAGAGACAAGCTACAAGAATTGCAACACCAGACGACTACTCAAACTCTACTCATTGCCTAGAGAAAAAGCTTGTAATGTGGTGCTTGCTTCAGAAACGTCACTCTTCCAAGAGATTACTTTCAATTGTTACAAACAACTGGCAGAGAAGACAGTTATTCAAGTACCAAATTTAGTTTATTTTCTTTTTGGATAGAGGTAGAAAAGAGAAAACATCTTGCATAAAGACATGTATTTTTTTAATATTGCTTTCCGTCTTCCACCTTGACCTTTTCTATATATGTTTTATCCAGTAAAACTGATAATGACAGAAATGTCATTGATGCACCAAGTGTTTTTGCTGTTTGTACAGTATACATTTAATCACAGTTCCAGTCTCAATGAAATCCCTAGAAGTTAAGAAACCTTTTTATTCAGTTTTTAAATCTGACCTCCAAGGTGTATATAGCAATCCAAACATTTAAATGAAAGATTTAAGAAATGGTGATTGTTTTATTTCTCTTCTCCCTCCTCCTTTCTTCCTCTCTCCTTAGTTCTGAAACAAGAAGAAATCCCCTTTTAATCCTTACCTCAGCTTCTGACACACACTTAACTGCTTTTGCAGTGCTAAGTAATACCAGTTGGGGTAGCTGTGAATGAAAGCATTAATTTGCCCTGGGTTTCAGGAGGTAAAATCCATAGGCAAATTTGCACAGGTTGTCTAGATTCCCTCACTATCTCTCCAACAACACATACACATTTAAATTCAAATTTAGCAAAGGACAAAGTTTAATTTAATGTAATTGAGAAGAGGGAGGCAGAATTGTTTAGAAATTCTCCCTGAGAAGCAGCCTGTCGAATAAGAACAAAGCAGCTTATTTCTATTGTTTCTTTGTTTGGGCAGGTTAAAAAGGTCATTTATGCCTCAAAGCATCAAATTAACATTTGATGGCATGAATTTTAAAAATGCCTATTTGCTTCTCCTCTCTAAATTGCTAATGACTTTCTTTAACATGGGGAAGACGTAAAGAGGAAAAACACAGCCAGACCTCCAAAAGAAAAGGAGCCTTCTTGTCAGGCAAATGAGGCATTGACTTTACATCCATATCGGTATAAGGTGACTATGTATTAATTACACCTCAGAAATCAAACATATTTTAAAAGGCGTCTAATAAAACTAATTTTTAATTACTAAATATATTTTACCAGTTCAACTCCAGTAGCTTGAACAACAGTGGCTGACAAAGTCAGTGCCAATATAGTTGTACCAGAGAGGTGGGGAAGCTGAAGAAGCTCATGGTAGCGCGCACACAGCGTTTATATCAGCAATCTTTCTGGGATACTTCCCTGATTGCCAAAAAATATCACCTAGAATTCACTGGGAATTACGTTTTAATGCTTCCTTCAATTAGTAGTTTTTATTTAAGGAGAACAAGCCAACATTCACCATTCAGAATTGTCCAGCTCTTACAGCCAAAAAAGAACCACCTGTTGAACTTTTTCAGATTCAGGAACAGCTCAAATATCAATTACCAAATGCAACGATGCACTTCCAGCCAGCGTGAGACTCAGAGAAACCCAGATACTGCATGGTATCTTTACCAATGCTGCTTCACATAACAACCAGATAGTAAACACTCTGTGACTGAGTAACCTGTCACAAAACCTGGAGCAAAAGCTGCTAGATACTAGTTCACATTAAAAAATGTAAATTGCAAATGCAAAACACAGCTGTTGTTTTGAAGGCAACAAAAAATTTCAGACAACAGATTCTTACCCAGGCAGGTGAATGCAGAATTTTCATGTTCCCACCTGTCAGTGTGAAGAGTATCTGCCAGTGCTTTTTGCCAAAGCAGGAAAAGGAGCAGCAAGCAAAGAAAAAAACTCAGCCTGCATAAAGCTGCTTATAAAATGTTTTGTCACTTTTCTTCTATGATTGTTTTTTGCTATATTTGTTGAAACATCAATGCACAGAAAAGAGAGCGTTATCACATAGTTACCCACAGAAGTTGTTTCTGAACAGAGAGGACTTATTTTTTCTGTGTCATTATCAGCATAAAAAACCAGATATTGTACTTCTACGTTATTCAATTTGTAGCTAATAGGTTTTTAATAGATTCTTCTTAAAATATTATTCCATTCCAGACAGGCAGGAGCAACTATATCAAAACTAGTGAATATTTTTTCTTATTATTTTTCATTTCGGTTACCTTTACAACAACACGCCAATTATCAGGACCTGCGCAACAACTGTCACTTCAAAGACCATAATTTCAACAAGCCTCAGGAGGAAGTTTCCAAAATGTCATGAAGCCAGTTGAAACCTGTCCTGGGGTGACAG
>VWZP01001537.1:1366-30894 GCA_013396995.1 Dicaeum eximium | reverse complement strand
ATAAATAAATAAAACTGTGCTACCAGACATATATCAAGAAATATCAGGAGGAAATAAGAATGGTATTAATTATTTTTTTAAATATGCTAACTTGGAATAAGTAGAATAAGTAGAGTTATTATGTATAAGAATATTCCACATTCCTAGTTAATTCTGAAAAACACAGTAATTTCTTAGACTGTGACTCAGATTAGCTTCTGTAATTTTTAGTTTCAGTGTTGCAATAACTTATATAAAGGTCCTGCTATCAGCCTTTATAATTTTAGAGGCTTCAAGCAGAGAAAAAAAGTATTAAGACTATAATGAATGCAAGACATCTGGATTTCTATTATGCAATTTAATAAATTGTATTTGCTGTACTTTTTAAAAAAATTGTGAAATAAGTATTTTGTCATTAAAAGAAGGAGAAAGAAAACTCAAGAAATTTTCATTAATATTTTTATCTATGTCCTCACTATTTCAATTTTGGTGTTATGGATTAATTCCACATTTCCTTTGGTAGTTAATTACTGCGATTTCAAGTAATGAAAATTATTTCCCCAACTTTTCATCATACAATGTATAGTCTAATAAGTTTTGATGCAGTTTCTTACTAGAAAGGATAAAAATACATGTTCAGTGTTGTATTGAGAATTTCTCTAATGTAAAAAAAAAAAAAAAAAAAAACAAACCAAACCATATATTGGATTATGTAACAAATTAAAAAATATCTGAAGCATTGAAAAAAAACTCCAAAAAACCAATCTCTCTCAAAATCTTTCTACCGCAGCCCAGAGAGAAACACAGCAAAATCTGAATGTTGTGTTCAAGATCAGAAACCAAGTAACTTCAGATCTGATTGCAGAATGCTGTTTTTGCATTTTCTGCTATCTCTCCTTCATAGACTTTAGGGAAAATATATTCAGATATTACAATCAGTGTTACATAGATTATTGCAACAATTATTTTAAATAGTAACCTGTCAGTCTTAAGGAAAGGCCATTGTTAACAAATCCATTCCTAAGTAACAAAATCGAACCCATCAGGGTTCATTTAAATAAATATATTAAAGAAAGAAAAAAGAACACTCTTCTTACAGATTCAGAGAGAAAAAGAATGGGTCAAGGCATTTACATATAATTTTTTAAATTGGAAAAAAATAGAAGATGGGAAAAAATGCCTGATGTTCTCTCTGTAGAGTGTCACTAAGCTTCATATTTATACTTTTATGTAATACTAAACATACTTTTGTCTCTTAAGTATTCATTTTATCATGCATTTAAACAAAGTAACTGAGGCAGCCTCCAAAATAAGTGATGCAAGCAAGTGAATCAGATGAATTTATTGTCCAATCTTCCTTTTATGTAGAATATTCAAAACAAACCAATCCTATATGCCTTAGAAAGAAGGCAAGACAAAGTTTAATGGAACAGTGTATCCATTCCCATAGGACAGGTGCTTTTAGAAGTGCCTTCTCCAGAGTGTACTGTTTGACTATTAGCTAGATATATTGTACCTAGTGCAAAACATCGTGCTGTTCTTCTGCCAGAAGGACTGGGTTTTTCCCTTCTCAAATCACTTGCTAAACTCCTGCTGGCTATAAACAAACTTCCACTGATATTCTCTGAACAGAACTTTATATGAAAGACCTGTCCAGCATTCATAATAATAGTATGTGGTAAAAATAAATATTTCAGTGGAAAAATTGATTTTTAAGACAAATTTCAAGCATGTAAAATCAACAGTAACTAGTGCTCCAAACATTCTCAAAGGAGTATATTCTTAAGGGAAGGGAAAATAAACTTTGCAAAACACAGTTTTCTCTGAAGAGAATTCAAAAATTGAAGGCAAATAAGATTTTCTTTTTCAGTTCAATTATACTACCAATATATGTATTAGGAATTTTTATTAGGGGGGTTAATATAATATAAATAGTACTTGATGACGAATTAGGAAAAATCTTGTGAAGCTTAGTTCTTATTTTATATAAAAATATCTTAAAGAGTCAATCTTTAAATTCTAAATATTTTCATTTAATTACTATACAAAGAAACACACATTTTTATTTAATTTCACATGCAAAACCCCCAAATAAATCTGATTTTAATTTTCTTCTACTCTTTTGAGTCTTGTAATGTTGGAAAGCTTTGCTAACTCCATTAATCACTATGAGTACAAATTAAACTAGTTGCACATGTACTAATAAATCCTCATGGATTTCCGTAAGGAAATGTTGTCCTCTAGCAAAATTGCATTGTCTCTATAAATATAAATTGATGTAAATATACCATCAAATATCTGCTTAAGGTGCAAAATCTTTTACTGTAGTGATGGGATGCAACTTCCATCACTGTGAGTCATTCTTTGTTATATTTAGATTTCAGTTTTTAAAAGTCTACTGTTCTAATGTTTCCTTTGGAGTGTAAAAGAGCAAGTAGATGTCTTTATCTGATTTCTGAACTGCAGTCACTCTCTTTTTTCGCCCTGTTTTGCTCTGAGAAAGAACCAAATGTCCAGTGCTGTCAAAATACAGAGTTGATTACAGATGTGGATTGGCTACACCTTGCATTTCTTTAGTGCATTAGCCCCAGATGTGGTGGTCTGCACAAAGAAAAAACAAAAAAAGTGAAATTATAAAGCTTCAGAATATCTTAAATTTGGCTTTAAGGAAAAGGCTAGCTATTTTGATGAGGTTGTATCTTCACACTGGTCAGGCATGAAAACTATTGAAAAGCAGGTTTGAAGAATGCTGAGTCAGACTACAGGTTATAAATCTTCCAGACTGACTTTCTTTTAAGTGACCCTAACATTTCTGTAGTTCATTTTGAGATGCTCTGATATCTTGATAGCTCTTTTTGCATTTGTATAGGATTGTGTGCCTTTTAGTTTCCAAATATTAGTCTTGAATTCTAACATTCTCAGCCACAAATGTAATTTTGTGTGTAAAGGGATTTCTCAGCTATAAGCTAGCATAAAACTGATTTGATTTCCTAGCCTTTGTTTTGCGTGTCCTATGGGAAGACATTACCAGTCAGGCAAATTAAATGGAATTACATTTAATAGTTTTGTAATAAAGAAAAGTTTTCATTACATGATCTGAAATAATGAGCCTATATAATTTAATATTAATTCCATCATCATAGAGATAAATCTCATTGTGATCTTTAAATCAGATTATAAGACCCTTTGTCTTTATATTAAAAGTTATTATAGTTTCTAGTTAAGTGCCACCTGTTCACACTAGATTTGTAATTGCTCTGATTATCTATTCCTATTGAGTTCAAACAAAGTGAGCTTATTTTTAAAAAGGTATTTTTAAAAACACAGACTTCAGGGTTTTTTTAATAATTATATTTAAGCTTTTAAATATGAAGAAATAACATTTTACAGAGTTCCCTGCACTCTTGATCATTCTAGTGCTTATTTTCTCCAATTTGTCTTATCTCATCACAATATCCTTGTTTGATTTAAGCTCTGAGCCTGTCAAAGCTGGTGCACACCTGCATAGCTTTAACTGGAAGTTTGTAAGAATTCCATATGGAATTGCTCAAATAGAAATTTTCTAATTAAATAGGAAGCTCAGTATGGTGGTGAGGAGCAGAGCCATCTGGCCTCCTGCGCGGGGTTGCTCGGCTCCTCGGCAGTGACAGACCAGGCCGATTCTGCCCCATTTACATCTGCTCCAACTCTCTGGAATGGTGAGGCTGCAGGCTCTGTCTCTGGAGGCTCTGGGGATATGTGTCACAGGCAGACGGGCAGGAGGGAGCTCCCAGCACAGCCCCTCGGTGTCCACAAGAAGAACCTGTCCACAGCCCTGTGAGCTGGTCCTCTGTTCCAGCTGATCCCCTAGAGGCACAGCAACAATTTGAAGCCACAGATTTTGGCTGTCAGCTTCAGATACTGGTGCCAGGTCATCCTAAGTACAAAAAATGGTGCTAAGAGACAATATTGATTTATCTTGAATAGTGTTATGTTTAAAAACTAACAAACTGAGAAGCAAGGAACAGTAACTTCATATAAGAATTTCAACTATTAAAAAACTTGGATATTTACCCTTGATGTAATTTCTGTCTCTCCAGAATCTCTGGATTCTGGAGAGACAGAAATCTCTGTCTCTCTTCAGTTCTAATTATCTCCAGCAGTCTACATTTTTTCTGTTAAAATCAAATGTTAAAATCCAACATTTTTTCTGTTAAAATCCAACAATTAAACAAGGACAAATGTTTCAAATTAAACACATACCTAACTAATTTACTGAAAAGTGCATATAACTTCTAGCTCCCTAACAATAAGAAGATTTTTATTTTTGAAGAGATTATCTCAAAATCAAAAATCAAAACAGATAGATCCACCTTCTTCCTTCCTTTGCTTCTCAAAAATTAGTTTGTTACACTGTAGAAAAATAAGCATATATAGTTCATAATAATGAAGCATAATAATGGAAGAAACAGCTGCAGCAGCATTACAATTTAACTCCATGAAGACACTGCATCACCCCTTTTCAATTTTTGTCATTTCTGTCACAAGAGAGGCTTTGGGTAATAAATTCAAAAGCTTGATTTTTTCACTGACTTCAAGGTGGCATGTATTTCACCACAGGATTTTTCTGACGAAACATGTCCAGCTTGTACTGTTTTGAAAGCAGACTGATATGTTCCCATCAGTTATAGTTCTCTTGAAAGCACTTTGGATTACTGTGAAAGAAATTTATCATAATTAATACAACTTTTGTCCTCGCTTTGCTCCAAGTTTTGTGTATTAGAAATGTATTCGTGTTTTAAATGACTTACACATTTTGGAGACGTAAATAAGAATAAATATTTTTCCTGTGTGTTTAAAGTTTGCAGACCAGTAAGTTGCATTTCTAGAGTTCCTATATTTTCATATAAATATTTTGTCATTTATTTGATAAATATATGAACTAATTTAATTACAGCAGCTTCTCTCCTTACATGTCTTCCTGTACATCATGTATTTTTAAGGATGTGTAGGAATATGATCATTACTATGATGCATGTGTTATCCAGGCTAGTAATGTGCCTCTTAAAAACTCATCATTTGGACTCTTGCACTTTTCTAATGACAACTAGTCTCAATTTAAAGCCTTGGGCAATGGAGAGTCTAGCAGGATCACAGACAGGTTGTTACGGTGATAAACTAGAAAACATTCCTGTCCATACTTGAATTTTCATCCCCTAGTTTCATCTTCCAGGCAGTGGATCTTATTGTGTCCACCTCTCCCAGATTAAAAAGCTGTGAGAAATTTCTTCCTCATGTGCTTGATTGTAGCTGCTGGTCACACCATGCCTTAAACTTCTTTTCTTCTTATTAAAGAGAACAAAATAAATTTATTAAATCTCTTGCTTGTAAAATATCTTTGAGAGATGAGTCATTGCTGGAGCACTCCGCTTATGAAACCTATTTTGCAAAGAAGTGGAAAACATACCCAGATAACTGCTATACAGGTGTGAAGAAGTTATGAACTTGCCTTCTTTACCTAGTCATCACCTTGATGCAGAAAAAAAACCATAAAAATGTTGTAGTTTTAGTTGAATCCTTCTCCTCTGTTAATTTTCAAGATATCTGTTTGGTGCTATCAGTCTATTTTTCAAACAAAACTAATCCTTCCTTTTTAAACCACTTCCACCTTACTGTATTAAAAATACCAAAATCTTTAAAAGTATTTTCAAAATACTTTCTAAATTTACATGAAATTTAAAGAGCATTACTATCAAGTAGCTTATGTTTGTTCTTTCTTGCAGTCACAGATGCGTTCTTCTCTGCTTCAGTTTTCTAAGTAATTTTCTCAAACTGCTACATATATATTTGTATGATTATTTGTTTTATGACATCATTTTAAGTATTATTTATATATAGTGTGTGTTTAATTTATACTATATAGAGTATACTTACACATAATTATGTATAATTATATAAACAAATACTGCACATATTACATTACTAACACTGTTATATGTTAACATTTATAATACTTCTAAAAACAAAGTTAATGAATTATGAATGAAATAAGACTGTTTTTGAAAATGTGCAGGAATTTCAAAATAAATTTCTGAAATATATAAACATTTAAGGACAATCAGTATTTTTACTCAAGTTAAAAAGTCTTACTGTTAATTATTATTTCAAACATTCCATTCCTAGATATTATTTTTTCTGAAAAACTATTGTAGAAGTGGTTGTAACAAAAAAAACCCCTCAACCAACCAAGCAAGCAAAAAAAATGTAATTTCCTACATGGTACTGAACATAGATTTTTCTTCTTCTGAGAAATGGGTAACATTTAGCCAGTATTAAATGACTCTTTCAGCTTTTCAGCTCAGGAAAAAGTTCACACTTAAAAGACACAATTGAAAATGTCACTATGTATTAATGTTTCTTTGTTTCTCCCCACACTAATCTGCATAAATTGACATACGCATGCACACAACAACATATGTATAAATAAATACACATTATGACATTCTAATAACTACTGAGATTTTTAAAACACTTGAGGTTTAGAAGACAGAGACAGTAAATATTCTAGTGAGGATTAAAGGTCAATTGTAACATTCTTCCTTTAATACAGTACATCAAATGAAAGACTATTCTAATTTCCATCAGTGTTAGACTAAAATATTTGAGAATAACTGAAAATGACAGTCACCAACAAAAAAACCCTCAACAACAACAGCAAAACAAAGTGAAAAAGCAATCTGTAAGAGATTTGGACAAAATATACTGAGAAATATGAGACTCATATAAGGAAAAGTCAGCTGGATAAGGAGAAAAGGGAAAGATGAAGGTATTTATTATCCTCTGTAGAGGGTCAAGGATAGATGCTAACTGAAAGGAAGCAAAAGAAATACTAAATAGGTGGTTCTATGACAAATTATATATGAAGTGGATCTACAATATATTATCCTGAAGGAGATGGCAGAGGTTTCTAAAGCAAAATGCAAGAGTATATCTGTGAGCAAAAAAATTCAAAATTGTCTTTAAAAAAATTAAATATAATGCAACCTGGTTACACAAAGGAGCTGCCTCACATGAGCTCTGAATGATACGTTAAAATACAGGACAGAGAAGAGGACAAATCACTGAGCTGCAACCACTATGGCAAACCACAGAGATACATCAGCAAAGTGTTTAACTATTATCAGAGAGGGTCAGAAAGTTTCACAGAACAACCTCTCAGCCACAGCTGGGAAAACTATAAACATTGTTGCACACAAAGAAGAAAATAAAAGAAAGCAATTTCCTCTGAGATTGCTTCAAACTAGAATCAAAGGGTCTCATTTAACAGCTGTGTATAGAATAAATCATTCTCTCTTTTATCTTTTTAAGTGCACTAGAAGATGCATTGGGCCCTCCAGAGAGGAGTAATGAACAGAGCTGGGGAAAAAGCCCTCTAAACACTTGTAATACTGCTTGTGATCATAGTTTTAGCATTGATTTTAGGAATAAGGATTTTGGCCCTTTGACAGAAGTTACATTTACAAGAAATTATTTTCTGAAACACATATTGTTTTTATAACTAAACAGCTTTCTACTTATCCTTCCCCTTCTTACATTCTCCCCTTCAGAAACACCTAAATAGTTGCTGTATAATTAACACAGTAGCAGCTGTATAATTAACAACAACTTCTCTAGTATTCACAAGGAAATTGTGAAGGCTGCCCCCTTGACTGTGGAACTTTTGCACGGATCTAATAGTAATAAAATTGAACAGGGTATTCACACTATGGAAAGGGAATGCCACCTGTTATGTTCCCATTTATGGAAACCTAGTGGTTTCTGGCTTTTGATACACATCATCTTCCTTTAGAAACATACCAAGATAGGATAATGCTGCAGAACAGTGAGGTACACGTGCAACACCAAATGTCTTATATGTAGTCAATAAATTCTGTATGATCCTACCTCTTGCTCACTTCTTGCATGACCTCCAATACCTGGTTAATCATGAAAATCTCTCTAAGACATACAAAAGGATTAATACCAGCAACATGGTGACAGTTATCACCTCCCTGCTCCTTCCTCCCCAAATTCTCACTGAATCCCAAGCTTTTTACAGGCTTTTTGTATAAACCTAGATAATATGTATGTCTCAAACACTGATATTTGGATGGCTGTGGAGCCAGCCAAGAACTGTTGGTAATAACAGGCAAGGATTGTAGATAACAACATATTGTAAGAAATTACAGGATGTGGCTGGAGATGTGCACCACACACATGTGGGGCAGCACTTTTCAGGACAAGGTAAGCCTAACACAGGACAGTGCAAGGGCAGGAATGAGGCCAATGAGTGGGCATGGACAATCAAAGGCTTCTGAAGACCTTGAACCCACTTCTGGAAAGTGTGGAATTTACTAACCAAGCTTTGTAAGTTTTTGAGGATTTTGTTGTTGTTGTTGTTGTTTTTTGTTGTTTTTTTTTTTACCATGAGTATCTACAAACCTTGTGTTTTCCCTTCCTCTTAAGGTCAGGACAACACACCTTCTGCAAGTGAAATATTGTATACTTTAAGAAATCACTCCTTATTTGATTATAGAACAGAAGCAAGGTTGAATTATGATAAGCAAAGTTCATTTACTTGAAAAAAAAATTAACAAGTTCTGGGGCAGATACAGTGATACAGTCATGGTAGTGTCAAAATGATTAATGTTTCATCAAATCAAAATATTAGTATTTTTAATCAAAGACAGAAATATTATATAATTGAATAGAATAGTTTGTTAATTTGAGATTTTACTGGGAGTGACATTTCACTGCTTTGCTTTCTGACATTTAGCAACTAGTTTCAATTAACATAATTTTCAAGAAAAGTAAGACCCTCTTTAACCATACAAATATTTGTAGAAGATTAGTGGGTTTTGTTTGGTTGTTTGTTTGGATTGCTTTTAAGGCCAGACTTGATATTTCTTAACTAGGATGTAATTAAAACTTAATGTCTGATGCCATATGAATTTTCCATGTTATGCAAACATGAGGAAACACATATTTACATCTTTAACATTTAATTACAAATTTGAGATACACATTTTAGTCCATAAGCCTGAACTAACTAATGTACGTCACTGAAACAACTGAGAATAAAAACAGCATGTTTTTTGTACTATGAATTTCATAGAAAAAAAAAGTACTCTCATGTTGGAGTCTAGGGCACAGAGGGTGTTTCTATGCCTGTTTTGGGGGATTCTGACCCTCAGCAGAACACTGCTTTTAATCTTTGTCCCTGGGAAAAATTGCCAAAACTTTAAGATGAGTTAGAGCACACAGGTGGTGGTGTGTGGTGGTAGTAGTAGTGTGTCACAGAGTGTAGGAATTAGGATTTTAGGATTTTAATATGAGAGTGAATAGGACACAAGATGGTGGAATTTGGGTGTTACCCCTTCTTCCTTCTTGTCCCTTTTCAGCTCCATTTTCTGTAGTACTTGTGGTAGCAAACTATTGGTTAGAGTAAGTAGTAATGTGGAAGTTACGTGTATAGATAAGTAGAAGTTATTGGTAGAAGAGTAAAAACAAAATATGTGTTAGAAAGTAATTGGGTAGAATAGCTTTAAAAGACCTTGGTTTGGAGACATTTTGTCCACTTTGGTCCATTTTGTGCCTCGCCTTTCGCATGCTAAGTCTGGTGCAGACGGTGTGCTGAACTTAAGATAAGATAAGAATAAACAAAGCCCTGAAGACCAAGAAAAACAGTGTACAGCTCGTTCTTCACCCCTGGAAAAGAACTCGGCAGGGGAGCTCCCTCCAAAGGGCCCTGGGGGTTGGGCTCCCATCTTTGTTGTGACCAAAAAAGAAGAGAAAAAAAAACAACAACAACACTCTCGTAAGTATTTTTTGAGTGATATTTTAGTATATTGGTCCCATTCTGTTGTTTCATTCTTCCACTTGTAAGGCATACTATTTTAGATTATTTTAACCTCTAACATACTCAAAGTAGTACTGGATGAATGTTCACAAGAGTGAAGAAGCAGGTGAATTTACAGGAAGAGGAAAAACCAGACCCATCTGCATTTTATCCCATGATTATGGACACCACACAAATGAGAAATGGGTATGCAGTTAGTTCTTTGATGGACTAATAACCACCTGTTATCATTATCCTGTATAGACTACTGTGAAGGTTTTATTAACAATTAGGTGATTTGGCTTCAGCTTTCGGGGCCTGTGGAAATAGGCTGGAATTGTTCCTGCATCCTCTTACACTGAATCTCTGTACTCCGTATTTTTCCATGTACTCTTCTCTATCCTGTCATTCTTTGTTATTCCTTAGACTCTTTGGTAAAAGGATAATAGCCTTTTCACTGTTCCTGGATACTGATATTGTAAACTGAATGGGATCTCCGTATATTAGGGAAGTGCAAATAATAATAGATGAAATAGCCTTTTTAGTAAGTAGACATGTAATTTTAAAGTAATGAATGTTGATTCTCATAATTTATTCATGCTTAAAAACATTTGCCTTGTGCCAAGGCAAAGTGGACCCGGTCCATGTCTCACATCTCAGTTTTTATTCAGTCCTTCTTTTAACCATTGATATTCTCCAGTATTCCCAATGCATTTAGATGTAAGTAAGTAGTATTCTTTGCTTGGAAGTGATCTGTTATAGTGAATGATGAAATAAATTGTTAAAAAATATTTCTACATTATTTAAAGTATTACAGCAGGGAAATTCATCAGAAAGATGTCATATTTCTCTTATTTAAGATCATATTTTATAAAAGTATTAACAATTTGAAACCAGTACTCTCCCAAGAAAGATACACAGAAACAGGTGATATATCTCCTTTAGTAATTTGCTTCTTTCTTCTTTTTTTGGGAAATAATTGGCCAACTCTTGTAAAAGCAAAACTTGTGCACATGGGTGGCCTCTTATTGCATAGCTTTGGAGATGAAGGTCATTGTTTCACCTTTAAAACCACCTGAACCTTTAAAACCAAGTCTCAATTTTCTAAATTAATATTCTTTCTATTCTTTCTATTAATAGCTTTAAGGGTTTATTATTATCATCATTATTTAGCACTAAGAAGCATACGTACCACAAACATTTTTGTTAACTTTTAAGGAATGAAAAATAAATCAGTAAACTCATAATGAAACATCAAAGTAATTACAATATCAGAGAAGGGATTTTCTGCAAACCCTTTTTACTGAGGAAGCGGAAAGTATACCTTTAACTGGATATTGACTGTAATTTTACTCAACTGCTTTCTTTTT
Source organism: Dicaeum eximium (assembly GCA_013396995.1). Taxonomy (NCBI): domain Eukaryota; kingdom Metazoa; phylum Chordata; class Aves; order Passeriformes; family Dicaeidae; genus Dicaeum; species Dicaeum eximium. The sequence continues at coordinate 19,689 of VWZP01001537.1, read as the reverse complement.
AGACAGAGTATGGTTCTTATATTTCAAAGAGGCTGCAAAACGTCTTGAAAATATTATGAGTCTTCTTACTTAATATAGGATAATGAATATCTTGTCTCATAAAATCATAGGGAATGCATCTAAAAGATTGGAAAAGTTGTGCAATTATGCAGATTTCTGCAGTAAGGAGCAAGTCATGTTGTGGTTCTGCTATGCACGTATTTTGCTATGAAGATGATTTCTATAATGCAAATACTGACCTTTTTGGTTTTCTGGTCTAATTTAACAATCTGAATACAGTTGTTCTAGGTTCACAAAAATTTAATGACTTTACTTCTTCTCTTCCCCCATTTTCTCAATAAAATATATTTTTTGGGTCAAAATCCAATTTGTGCCTTTTTAAAATTTTACATACTGGGTGTTATTTCAAGATATACTGACAATTTTAGAATGCAAAAGAAAAATGCTTTTATTTTAAAGAAAAGTTTTGAATATATCAAGCTAAAATTGAAAAGGATGAATAAATTGTTATATCTGACTTTTTCCAATTGTACTGACTGTAAATACTTATCTGCATATCAGTAGAAGTAATTAAAGATTATTATTTTGTTGATGATCACTGATATATGTTAAACACCTGTTACAATGAGACTAGTGTTTAAACCAGGACTATGCTAATTAATATAAAAAGAAGAAAAAAAGATTGATATTAAAGGAATATAACTTTATTAGACTTTATGTCTTTATTCAGACGAGCAGAACAGTACTTTGATTTGTTTTCATATGTACTATCATAAGACAGATTTCTTTACCCACTTACAAAACTATTAAAACAAACAGGACATAAAGTGTTAAATTAATTGACAGTCATCTGCTTTTTTTTCTAGTGACCCTCCGTGAATGCAAAGGTGTCAGGTTTGGCTTCTGAAAATTTTGAAGGCTTATAGAGGTTAAAACAAAAATTAAATTGGCATATGAAACCAGTGAGAGAGCAGTTAAAATAACAATTGGTGTTCGGTCACAGTAAATAAATAGTTTAATATGGTGAACATAATGGCACCTCCTGGTGGGTCTGAAGTTTCAGCAAGAGGAGGTTCACAGCTTATCACAGTCACTGGTCAAGACTATAACAGAAATCTAATCTGCTAGAAATCAATGTGACATACTTCATGCTTGCATTTTAACCATGTCTGATATAACAGTGAAATCCATTTCTTCCAATTCAGAAAAAAAAAAACTGGAAATATTTTATTCCAGTAATTTAAGAACTAGCTCAGTTCCCTCAGCCAAAATGTACAATACATTGCCTACACATAAGTTTTCAGTACAAACCCTACAGGACTGAAAGACACAGAACTTATAGGAGAATCTTTTCAGTCACCTGCTTGAGGCCAGACAGCATTGTAGGACATGTCAGTGAGCATTAAATGCAGTTCAAGTACTGATTCATATTGGGTAACTAAAACGCCTCCAAGAGTATCTTGGAAATGGGATTGAAGTGGATGGAGAATAGATGCCTAAAGAAATTATTAAACCACTACCACTATATGCAAGCAAATGTCTAAGTGTGTGTATGTATGCATGTACAATTATGATAGAGGATTTGGCAGTGCATTGCTTTTATATAAATTCATATATTTTTTGTTTAAAATATTTATTTTAAATAGATAGAATAATTTTAATCAATGAAATTGAAATTGTTTTTCAAAATACTCAGGGAGATTGAATTACAAATGTAAAACATAATATTCTGAAGAAAGAAACAAAAAATATTTCATAAATCCCACTTCATCCAAACCTTTTAACCAATTAGCCATTTGGAGCAGTAGACAGCATTTCTTAATCTTGCATTACTATGCACAAGGATTGCACAGTGATTACATTATGATTGAAGACAATGAAAGACTTAATTTTGTACATGACTATCTCTACTCGTTTCAATGCAGTGACTCATTTTCCTCGTGGTTATGGAAAGAGGACAAAAACGAAAGACGGTCTGTTTATTAGAAGTGGACAAATAAGTAGTTCCTCTAATTTGGCAAAATTAAAATATACACAGGATATTATTTAAAATCGGATTATTTTTTGGAATAAAGGATGGAAGAGCAGAGTGAATTACTTTATTTACTTTTTAAGCTTATATGATTACAGGAGAGAAATGTTGTTGAAACATTAAAAGTTTGAAATCAGTTTTTTCAATATATTTAATATTTTCTGGTGTTTTGCAGGAATTGTTTGTGAGTTCTTACTGAGTTTTCATGAATTTAAATCTAAGCTTCTTCATATGGTATTAGAAAACTGTACAGTAACAATGACAACCTCTACCAACGTCTATCAATCTAATGAGTACTTTTATGAAATAGGAAAATTTTGGAATTATTATAATACTTGAATATTTTTCTGTTGGTTGAAATCTCTATGTTAGTTTAGGGAAGTATCCTTCAAGATAATACCACACAAATTGGCCAAATTCACATTTTTATTCAGAAGCATCTTATTTTGTGTTTAAAAAAATAATCAAAAGTAATTTATCTTCTTTTAACAAGGTGTTGGGGTTTTTGGTTCCCTATGTGAAAATCCAATATCGAATTCATCCCCTTCTTCAAATCACTTGACTTCTGCAGATGCTTTCTTCAGACCTTTTATAATGAATATTTCCAAAAAACCAATATCCTGGGTATTTAGTAGAACTTCCGGTCTGCTCTTATAGAGAAACTGAAAATTGTCTGACATAACAATAAAACTTGAAAAGGTTGTTTCCTGCAGTTCTTTGAACCTTCTGATTGCGTCCTCAAGAGGAACTGAAGGACAGATTTAGGAAAAAAGTTATTTGACCTAGGAAATTCATGACCAGCTGAGAACTTGGGTTTTCTGAAGACTGAAATGGTCAAATTAAACCAAGGAATTAACATGTTTTATTTACCTAGCATCATCAGGGAATGAAGTGGGGTTTAGATTGTATTTTTACAGACCATATGAAATAAATTTGCTCTCTAGTAAGCAAGAAGCTGAGAAAAATCTATAGCTCACAAAGACCTAGGTAATCAGTGATATTGAGAAAGCAATTTCCCTCAAATACGCTTTTGATTGACATGAGATTTTTCTGGGACAAATGCATTAGAACACTACATCTCCACAATTAGGTAAGATACAGAACAAGGACTTTTGAAAAGGGGTTATAAAGCCCATTAGTTTTGTCATGAAACTGGAAATTATTTTTTATTTGCTTTACATTAATGGATTTTACATTTTAATTAAGTTGTTGTAGTACATGTATTTTCATGCTCTATTTACAGGGAAAGCTGTAAACGAGAGGAGAGAAAACAGCACCATTGTTCATACTAAAAAAAAAAAAGTTTTATTATTTATGATTTATTAATTTCATGTAAAAGTTTGTTGTTAATTGGCCCAGACTCTGAAATGTATACTGTGAATTAAACACTATGTGTTCTATCCTCATCATAACCCTGCAATGTGTTGTTCATGTCTGAGACAAAAATATATATATCACAGTTTCTATAAAGTAATTGTCATTCTGCTTTTCTAACCAAACAATCTTAATGAATCTAAGCAGCTTGATCAATTTTCTCTGTGGTAAAAAAATATCCTTAGCCTCCAGGTCAAACTTACTTTTGTTAGCCAGAATATATTTCATCAGAGAAGAGATAAAAGTGGAGCTTATTTGGGGACCCAAATGTCTCTTCTGGGATTTATGAGCATTGCAGTTTGGATGTCTGTTTGTTAAACTGCATAGGAACCTGTCACAATACACATTAATACCCAGCTTAGTACAGGGTATTTCCTTTTCTACATTCTGGTGGTTGTGGGCACCTTTTACTGTTTAAATGCAGCTACTTTCAGAATAAATCAGATGTGAATTATTTTATAAAAGACAGGCAATATTTTCCCTTGTTCCCTCATCCTCAAGATTCCATGATGAGGAACAATGATTTTTTGGTTATTTTTACTGGTAACCTTGGTTTACCAGTAAAATGGTGATATGTTTTCCCACTTCAAATCCTGTGTAATAGTAGCTGCTTAGTACTTATAGTTTTCACTTACTAGAAATTGTTGAAATTATTAACACAGACATCAGCAAGATCTAGTGTCTTTTTCCATGAGACATTTATTTCTTGTTCCATATACTGTATTAATCTTAATTCCAGGAAAACTGATGAGAGAAGAAATAATTTCATTAGCAGAGTGGTTCTTGACTAATGTATTGAAAATACATGATGGGGTCATTCACTAAATGTTATGATGGAAAAGATATGGTGGAAAAGCTGGTCATTAAGTAAGCATCATCATTTTGCATACAGAGGGAGATGGTTATTCTCTGGAAAATATAGTGCATGATCATGTAACCAAAACCTATCTTACAGTGCATACATAAGGTGGGCAATCAAAGGTTGTTTCAACTCCTTAGTTCTACCATTCTTAATTCTCAGCACTTGATGATGAATTCCTAATAATAATTTAATAGCACAGTATGTTAATATTTGTAGAATAATCTTATTCAACCTTCTCAAAAATGTTGCTTTTCTATTTTAAACTTTCCCAAGTATCTTTTACTACATGCAATTTTCCTAATTAATATAATGCATATTTCGCCCAGCAATTGCAACAATGATGTCTAAGTGAAGAAAAAGGCATCTGAAACAGACAAACAAAGAACGTCCCATTAAATATGTTTCAGTGCTTGTCTTTTGATTTTAGAGAACACAGAACACAATGCTATTGATTTTGAAAACAAAGCAAATTAGTTTCCTGATTACTAATACAACATAAAGAAATTAGCCAACTATTCAGCTTGATAATCTATTTCCTTTATTTGGCAACCAGAATTGCTCTCTGCTTTTCACATTACACAAGTGCTTTAGAATTATTTTGCAGCAAATACTTCCTTTCATGCAAATTTTATAGTGAAGCTGCCATGTCTACAAAAGAGTGTCACTTTAAAAATGTGCAGCCATATGCTATTAGTTATGAATGAGGTACTGTGTGTCTAACCATCATCAGAGACTTGTTGTAGACTCCAAATAATCCCTTTGATCTTTGGTTTGGACACAGGTCATCTAAAAGCAAACAGAGGTGAGGATTTAAACTACAAGCTGTGACTTTACTAGCTTAATGTATATAGCAGTTTCAGTGGGCATAGTGTTGGGATACTAAAATTTCTCTTTGCTTCTGACAGTGACTGAAATAGTGATTACAGGTGGAAGTGCAGGTGAATTTTCTTTTTTGGACTCAGGTCTCAGATTTCAGCCACATACCAAAAAGAACTAATATGCAACAAAACCACTAGAATTTACATTTCTGTTCTTTAACAACACTACATACCTGGGATTCATGAAGGTGGGAAAATTCCTTCATGGGAAGGAGAATTCCCACGAGAATTCTTCTTCGTGGGAAGATTTCCTTCTTTAATTCACAAAAAGCAGCCATCAAGCAGATCTTCTGTGTCTTTGTGAACATCCTCCAAAACTTCATTTTCTTGAGAAAGAGAAACTTGGCAGCTAGAGCAAGACAATCCAAAAATGTGATAAATGGGAACAAGGAAGGTTAGTGGCCATTTATTGCTGTTTTCCTTTTACATGTTTTTTGGGGAAGAAAACTTTTTGTTAAACAGGAATTTTGCAGGTATGTCCCAGTCCATGTGTTCCTTATATGATACTGGTGATCTGCAGCATGATCAAGCATTCCTAGACTTTGGTCAGGTGCATATTTTCTGAGAAAGGTAAGGAGTTTGTAGAACCTTCTTTAAGCACAGCCTGTATAGGATATGCATTTCAATGTTATGTGAGAATGTTAGGTCAATCTATAAACTGAATCTAGTCTTCTTCATCTGACTGGTGTGCAACTTATTTTTCTATTTTGAAATGCAAACTAAAAAATACCCAGTCACATCACAAAACACAAGTAATTTGGTGGGTTTTTTTGTTTGTTTGTTTGTTTCTACAGAAAGATTTCTATGTAGATGTCATAAAGCTCAGATATTTTTGTCCATTGGATATTATGTCCATTGATATCCAGTAGTCATGGTTGAAACAAAGAGGAACTCTACCTATACAAAACTAAAAAGAGAAAATCATATGGCACATTTTTCTCATGATGTTCAATCATAACATTAACCAAACCCTAACTAAAGCAAAAAATTCAAAACAGATAATTTAATATAATCACAGTTCAAATTTTCTTTTAAGACACAATATTTTGTCAGTTTTCTCTTTGATAACATGACTCTTTTACATAATTCTGATGGATATTATTTGTATTGAACATACTTTTAAAGCCTACACGTCCGCCAGTGACAGTACTCCCCAAATATGTCTGTTCTATTACAATTTGAAAGAAGTGCAAAGTAGCACAGAACTTTTATCTTGAATAGTTTGTAATCAATAATCTACAGTTGAATAACAAAAATTTTGCCAGCTCCTGTTTCAATTTAGAATGCTATTTTTTATGGAGAGGGTGATGTGGGGTTGATGGGGTGGTGGAGAGAAACAGATGGTTTTGCATGTTCAACTGCTTATTTTAAAGTGTGTATTTTACCTCTGATCACAGTTTTTAACTGTCATGTATGACTTGGTAAAGCATGTAGGACGTCTTAAAAAATCTGGAAATATTTGACTTAGTCTATGTCTTTGACCTTTTTTTCACAATATAACGACTGTTGTAAAAAAAAAAAAAAAATAAAAGAACCCCACAACCACATCCCCACCCCCTCACCCCCTCACTGAACCACAAAAATACCAGCAGTGATAAATCCAATGTGAAATATGCCCATTTATAGTGACTGAGTCCTGGCAGGAAAATAAAAGTAATAAAAAATAATTAACTGTGACTGAGTATTTGCCAAAGATTTGCCTTGAAAATATTCAAAGGGTTTCCAAAATAAAGTAAAGCTTTTTGAATAAGAGTGAAAAATAGGCTAATTAAATTATTACATTTATCTATAGTATTTGGGTATTCAAAAATGTTTAGTCAATGATTCATTTAATATTTGTGTGTAGAAATTGGAAACTACTGTACATTTGTATGTGTCCTTGTTTCCTTTCATAGTACAGTGCTATGAAACCTTTCTCCAGCTAGGAAATATTTGGCTTTAACTTAATGAGATTAAGTGGAAATTTTCCAACGCTGCAAGGCACTTAAACACCTCCTTCCCTCAGTATCCTGATTTCATTTCAGAACAGAAACTCCAAATGCTAGCCTTTATTTTGTGTTGTAAATTTTTTTTTCTGTATTTGACAGATTCATTTAAGGAACAATCAAATCATTATAGTAATATATTTTCTGAATGCCTGTGAGTGACAGAATTACTTAACCATCTGCAATAGCTTTGCATTTTGATATCTTTAGGTCAGGTTAGTTCTGAGTTATGGTTTCATTCTTTGATTTCCCATACGCCTACTAGTTGGTTTAAACAAGAGAATCCATTTGGCTATTATATTTATTAACCTTACTGTTCAGGAGTGGCATGGGAAGGGCAAGTAGTCCACAGTTCCTAAGAGGCCAATGCAGGTAAACAGGAGCTATCAGTATTATTGATGGCAAGACTTTTGCCAAACTACAGCGAACTCAGCATATTTGTAGGTGAAAAGGACAGCTCATCAATTGCAGTTAAAAAAAAATTAAAATCAATTAAAAACTGGAGGAAAACTATAGATCAAAAAGAAAATTTCTCATTTTTGATATGTGGAACTTGCTTTTTAAATTATTTTGCCTTCGCATTATATTTCTTCAAAGAGACATTCTGATCTTAGTCCATTCAAATAGAAAGACTAATGAAAAGATATGTTTTAAAACTGACTCTTTCAGGCCCCTCTGATAGATAATTGAGCTCTTCCTGAGCTATAGAGGGACACTGGCATCTTTAGGAAATCATCTGTAATGGATGCTCCAAGATAACTGTGTGATTTCTGCATTGGTTTTCCTAAAATAAGTAATAATTATTTAGTTAAAGTTTGATTTTCCATATAATATCAAGGCAAAAAGAAAGGACTGAGGTCTGTGACAGATAGAGTAAGATCTTTGTTTGCTTCCTTCACTTGCCCATTCACAGAAATGACAATATCTATCATTTCCATAACCTGTAATCCTTATTATTCCTAGTTATAGCGTGTAAAAAACCAAACAAATAAGCTGTGGGGCTGACAATTCTGTCTCTGAAACATCTTAGTTGTAAGCCTGCTAAGGCCTTTCTTTCCAAGGGAAAGCTTCTCACTTTCTTAGGAGAGATTTTATAAACAATTTTTGTAAACTATATTCTTTGTCAAAACAACAGGTGGTATTCTTCTGCCCTGTTTTGATAACATAGAAAATACTGGTTTTCTTACTTAACTAATGGTAATAGAGAGCTGTTATTGTTAGTTAACTAATCATTTTTAGTATTAGCAAAACACATTATAAAAGTGTGTTCCATTTTGTATCAAAAGAGCCTTCTGATCATAAAATGCCTTTTATGCCTTCTGAATCTTGGAGTCAAGATGTCGCCTTCATCTGTCCCCCACATCACTCATGTAACAATAAGCTCACAATCTTAAATCTTTTTCTGAAGCTGAAAGACCTATTGATTTTCTTGACACTTCTGTTATTCTTCAGGATAGCTTAGTAGAAAAAATATTCTGCCATTCAATTTTCATGTTAATTGTCAAAGAAACACAGGGATGTATATAGAGCACATAAAAACTTGCTTTAACCTCCCAATTATTGCTTAAGATAACTAAAATACGTGAGAGAGTATGTTTTTTTATCTTTAATTGTTAGTTTGTGTCTCTTGCCATGATTTCTATCCATTGCAGTGATTCTTATTTTACAAATTTTGATCTGTTCTGACCTGCATATTAAACAGAAATCCTCTCAATAACCTGTTAAAATTGTTCTAACCTCTTCTGTCTATAAGAGATTTTCAAAGTAAATTGTTCAGTGACTCTAGCACCCCAATTGTGTTTTCTCTTCAGAGAGAGAAGAGGAAAGAAGAAAAAAAGCTAATGCAGTGGTCAGTATTTCTGAGATGCTCCCTCCTGTACATTTTTGATGCAAATTGATTGCTGTGATATGCAAATATCCATTTGTTTTTCCTCTGGTTTTGGCTTAGAAGAAGAATTGGAGAAGCTGTTTTTTAGTGCTAAGTAGTGTATATTATCCAAACCTGCTTTCCAGTAGTGTATATTATCCTGCACCTGTCAAATACATATTTTTCTAAAACTACTGAGAATAATGAGGTAGGATTATTACTCATACTGTGTATGCCTGCACTGAAGGCACTTTATTAACTACAAACATGGATAACATTATGAGTTCATTAGTTTTCAGAGAAAGGATTGCAAACATTATCCGCTAAATTTCAGATGAAAGGACATCATTTTGTATTGAATTAGTCAGGATCAACAAAAGGTGGACTCTGTAGTCAGGACAAAAATATGTTTTAACATTATTTAAATAAAAAATTTCTTGACTATAAAACCAAAATTGCTGTCTTAAAATGCTGTAAGACAACAATGGCTGAACTTTGGTTTTTCCTGATAATATCATAAGACTGACTGTCTCTGTAGAGAAGTTGTGAGAAAAGACAATTTCCACAACAGTTAAAATGTGTTAAAGTATTGTGGCTAGGCAGTTCCAAGCTCAACACACATTAGTATGATCCAGTACACTTGTTGATTTCATTGCACAGAAAAAAATCTGCTAAAAAATCTGTTATAAACAAAGAGGGAAACTGAACTAACCAAGTTGAAGTTACCTAGTCCATTATCTGATGGGATGGGTCACATGAAAAATAAAGAGTTAGAAAGATATTCAGTTCCATATTTACCCTTGGTTTTAACACTGGTAATGGACCCTTAGACCACTGCAGTCTTGAGCTGGAAGACCATGACTAGGGATTGATAAACACACAGACAATTCTGATCTTGTTCAAGACTTGCTGCTCCGGCTGGGTACATATAAGTCAATGGTCCCCAGTGAGTGTCAGAGTGCTAAAAGTGCCAGCTGATGCCACTGTGGAAGCTTTCTCCATTATTTTTCAATGGTCTTGGGTGACTGGAAAGGTCCCAGTGAACTGGCAGCTGGCAAAAGTTGTTCCAGTGTTATGAGTTGATTATTAAAATTGTTGGAGAGATGTCTCTGTGTGGATTTTATTTACCAGTAAATGTAACAGGCACAGAGAGAAAGAAGTAGAAAAAGAGGTGGTGGTGGGGACAGAAAGAGAGAGAAAAATCCCACTGATCCTCTTCTAGTCTTCTTGGTCGTGAGGGCCTACAAAACATAGTGTCCAGTGGATTGATACACATTTGGGACAGGTGGGAACAACCTGCCCCTTCCCTGACAGAAGGCAGGGGACAAATTTTACACTCTTGCAACAGACTCTGAATTTGTTGCCTCACTTTGCATCACATGCTGTCATCTGGTGCAAGGCCTCAGGAATTGGTCTGGGGGTAAATTGATGGTTTACCAACCTTCTCATCTGCTCCTCACATGAATGTCCCATCAATGTCCTGTGTACATGTGATATTGCCAGGGTAGAGGGTTTTACAGCTGAGCTGGTCTATGTAAGGAAGGTTGTGGACTTTCTCTGATCAGAGGTTATGCCACACACAAAACTCTCCTCCTCTCCCCTTTGGTTGTGGGGGAGTGTGTGCAAACCTGGCCTCAGCAGATGGGTCTGTGGGCTATGACCTCCCTGCTCCTGAACACAGCCAGGAATGATTTTTCAGGACAGCTTCTGGGTTTGGCTTTCTTGTTGGTGGTTTGGTCTTGTTTACTTCTCCCTAGTCTTGGGATAATTGGACAAAAGTGTCACATTTTCCTCATCTCAAGTTCCCTTCAGTGGCTTAACTCACAGTCCAAAGTTCCATCAAGAGGCTGCTTCAGGGAGGAGAGAACTTTGACGGTCACGACTTCTTGATACAGTTTTGCCATAATGGGAAGAAAGTCCTTCATAAAAATATTTAAGCCACAAATGATAGCATTTCAGTGTCACACGCAGTTTTCAAGAAGGGTGAAAAGGAGGACCCTGATAATTATAGTCTCTGTCAGTCTCACTTCAGTGCCTGCCAAAAATGTTTACGTTGTTATTCTGGGAGTTACTGACAAATACTTAAGAGACAATGCAGCCTCTGCTAGTCACAGCCAGCTTGGGTTCACAAGGATAAAGTCTTGCTTACCTAACTTTATCTTCCTACTACAAGGACACCTATCTAGGCGACCAAGGGAAACCAGTAGATGTGATGACTTGGGATTTTAGCAAAACTTTTGATACTGTCTCTCACAGTATCCCTCTGGATAAAATGTCCAATCTGCAATGTGATAAGTGAATTGGCAAATGGATCTGGTCTAAATGGTTACAGTGAAAGGAGTTACAACAAGCTGTTGGCCAAGTCACCAGTGGGGTTACCCAGATCTTAGAGCCAGTGCTCCTCAATGTTTTTATAAATGATCTGGACCCAGGAATCAAATAAGCTTTGAAGTAAGTTAAACAATGATATTAAACGAGGAGGAGCTGTGGAATCCCTTGAGGGTAGAGAAAACTTACAGAAACATTTGGATGTAGAAAGCTGGTTAGTCACCAACTGTATACAATTTAGCAAGAGCAAGTGACCGATTCTCCACCTAGAAGGGAGTAATTCTGCTTCTGAATACAGATTGAGGGATAAGAATTAAGAGAGACCCACAGAAAGAGATCTGGGGGTTTAGATGGACAACAAGTTGAATACTAGTCTCCAGTGTGTTCTTGAAGCCAAAAGGGCCAGTTGTGTCCTGGGGTGCATCAGGCCCAGGATCACCAGCCAGGCAAGGGAGAGGATTGTCCCACTCTGCTCTGAGCTGGAGCTGCCCCACTATATGTACTGTGAAATGTTGTGAGTGAACCTCAACATAAGAAGGTCATGAAAATATTAGAGTGTGTCCAGAGAGACGTGATTAAGGTCTCAAGGACTTGTCCTGTGAGGAGTGGTTGAGGTCACTTTGTTCAATTTGAAGAAGAAAAGGCTCAGGAGTGACCTCATGACAGCCTATAGCAAACTCAACAGGTGAAGCAGAGAGGGAAGTTCTGATCTCCCTCTGGTGACCAGTGATAGGATGCGAGGAAATAGAATGAAGCTGCATCAGGAGAAATTCTGGACCTTCAGAAAAGGATCTTCACTGAGACTCTGGAATAGATGCCCCAGATCTGTGGTCATGCTTGTCAGAAGAAAGTGGATGACGCTCTTCATCATACAGTTTAATTCTAGGTAGTTCTGTGATGAATCTAAAGCTATATCCTTGTGGATCCCTTCCAACTAGAGATATTCTATGATTTTGTGATTCTATGTCTTTTCACAATATGATCAAAAAACGAATTTCCTTAAGACTTTTGTGAGAAGACTATAGATGGTATTGAGCTAAATTCCGTGAGAATATTATCTAATTATACTGTACATCATATTTCTAAGCAATATAAAAAAATACAATACAATAAAATATTGCTCCAATTATAGGTCTAATTTAATATCTGAACACACACTACTCTTTCACGGACCAAATAACCTAACTGGTAGTAGTTATTAACCAGTGGTCGTCTCCATTTTTCTTTTAGTTATTCACTGTAGGCCTTAAGAGACATAGGATTAGGCTGGTTGGATGAGTATTGCCATAAGAGTTACTTTCAATTAAATTTTCTTGAATTTTGACATATATGAATCTACTCGGCTGTTTATAGAATAGACACTGTACAGAAATAGTACAACCTCTTTCTTCAGTTAGCAGATCATTTTCTGGCCAGGCTGGTAGAGAACAAGTTCTCCCTTCTTCTGACAGCAAATTTGAGACTGAAGTTTATAGGTATCTGGCATTTAAAGTGAATGGAGATTTGGCAGCAGATTTTCTGAGTAGGCAAGAGTGCTTCAGTTTCGGATTTGCCCTTAATATGTATAAGAGCAAAACACTTGTAATCTCACTGTTGAAGATTCCTCCACAAAAGTATCTGGAAATACAGTCCTACTTGTTATTCTAGAATATGTTCTACAATTTTTTTTGTTTTAATTATATGTATTTAGAGAAATAAAAATGGCATGTAAGATTCTGAGAGAAGTGTTCACTTAGTGACAGCTACTGTGCCTACAAAAATTTTTGATTTGTTAGTAAGATAAAATGTTGATAATATGAATACTGAATGGATATATTCAGTGTTCACTGAAAGAAAAAGATCCATTCCTGGTGGTTGAAGAAGTAGAACACTTGCACTTCTAAACACAGATTATAATATGTTCAATTTATGTTGAATAAGATTTTATGTCTTAATAAAAGAAAGCCCAGTGTTCAAGACTGTATGCAAGCAGTTTTTTCAGCATGATGACTTTCATGTGCACCTAGAGGTTACACTCCCATTTCTCCTTTTAAACACTAATTTAAAGTGCTTTGCTTGTGGGAGTTATTATGGAAAATAGAATATATGTTATTTTTGTATTTTTTTCACCCTTCAATACTGTCCCCATGTTATAATTACAGTTAATGAATAACTGAAATTTTGCTTTGTGTTTCACCACTCAAACCTTCTGTCCAACCCATGTTTTCATCAGTGAGACCTGACATCAGCAAACATACCCATGGCCCTGCTAGTATTGATATGCTTTGTAAGAAAACACTTAACACTTCAAGAATCAGACCAGATGGACACATGCTTAAATGTCAATCAAACAAAATTACTTTCTTAAACTCTTAACTGAGCACAATGGGTGGTGCTCTTTCTGTTGCAATTCACGAACCACATTTTAAAAAGCAAAAAGCAATTTGCCAACCAGTTGGCAATAGGAAAACTAATAACAAGAAACTGATTTCTACATGCTGTTTTAATACTAATTAGGAGACCACCAATATTTCTAAATAAAGAGAAAAATATGGTAAACAGAGGTCTTCTAACCCAGTAGCACAAGTTAAAATTTGGTAAAAATAAAATCTGCTTAGACAAAGAACATTAAGAAGTATTGTGACATTGTGATGAGAAAAAAGTAATAATTAGAAGTGAATGATATAGGAACTCTCAGTCTCAGAGGTTGCCTAGAGACCAAATTCTATTCATTTTCATGAAGCGGAAAAATCTTAATGTTGACATTGTGAAGCTAGCAGAAAGGCAATTATTCAGAACAGAGGATATTTTATGGGAACAACAAAGCTGACAATGTCTTAAGAAAATAAAGAATTTTTTTGAATGGTATGTTGACACCAGTGTAGTTGCTGCCAATCTCATCAGCAATCTGCATAGTCATGTTTGTTGCATCACTTAGTGGATTTCTTTGTTTATCTGCTATGGGCCCATCTTTCTCTAGGGATAAGTTCCATTTAAACATAGTATTTTTGATAGGTTTCTTCAGTCAGCAGATAAGCAGTGATAGGTGCCCACTCACTCCCTAAAACCAGCTGTGTGGAGGACAGAATCTGAAAGGTAAAGGTGAGAAAACCCATGTGTCAAGATAAAAACTATTTAATAACTGAAGGAGAGAGAAAAAAAAACAAACAAGTGATGCACAGGCAATCACTCACTATCTCCCACAGCCTCTAAGCAATGACTACATAGGAAGAACTTCTCCCCAGTTTTATTGATGAGCATGATGCTTTTTAGTACAGAATTTCCATTTAGTCCAGTGAGGTCAGCTGTCCCATTTCTGTTCCCTCCAGGCTCTTGCTCACTTTGAGCACACCTCTGGGATGGTGGCAGGGGTGGGCTGAGCAAGAAACAAAGAAGGCCTCACTGCTCCCTAGACATTGCTGTGTAACACACTTGTATGTCATAAATGTTTCAGAGACCAAAAACTGTATGGGCTGCCAGACCCTAATTTGTACATACTTGTATCCAGAAACAGAAAATTACTCCAATTTTAGCAAATTATGTTTATGCTGAGATCTCACTGCTGTGGTGAGATTTTAGGTAGAAAAATAAGGACTGTCAACTGTGTGGCATCCAGATGAAGCATCCAAACCAGTACAAGATTTATAAATTTGACTGACAGTAAGAATGTAAACAAACTTACTTTAGTTTTCATGATATTTTTACTTATGCATAAACAAGCTTGTTTGGTCCAGAAGCATAGAAATTTAGTGGCGTTTCAGCTATCTTCTAGTAACCCAAACCTTTTTCATGTTGCTACTCCCAAAGTAATGGGACTCAAACATCCTGCTTTGCATATTTCATCCTTGTGTTTATACCTCTGTTCTCTGATAAATAAAGCATTTATATACCTCTTTCAACATCTAAATCACAGCTACTATGCTTTGTGTATGTCAGAAAAGGGAATGGGGAAGGGCTGTGTAAGTGAAGGAAGAACATGAAAATCTGGGAACTCCTTTCTTAGTAGATTTGGGAGTGATACTACTAATCCATCTTGTAAAAAATGTGCATTTTCCACCCATTAAAATGTTGAAAACAATTTTCAGGGCTTGGCATAACACTGGACATGAACAATCAAATAAACTTTAAGATTTAACCCCTTTTAGAAGATCCACACAAAACAGCACATATTAAATATGTGTAAGTATACACACCTCCATGTCTACACATATATACATACAGATACATACACACAAATACACATACATACGTAATTTTCATGATACACATAATGAAAAAAGCCTTTTCTCCAGAAAGAATTTGAAAAAAATCACACTGCTTATTTTACTTTCTAGTTTACCTACCTGTAATCTTGTAAAGGTCTACTCACAGAGCAGGTTTCTATGTAGTAGCATCTAGGAAACTGCAGTGTGAGAAGCACTGAAGATACCTCATATAAATGTCAAACACATCTCCCATGTTATGTGGCAATTCTTCCTCTAGGAATTGATTTGGAATGCTGCCTTCTGACTTACTATAATCACTTGGAAGAAGCATGGTTCTTTACAAACATACTTGCACATGGATCAAGTAGAGGTACAGTCCACTGGAGACAAAATTGAAAATATTCATACTTCCTATTTATCTTAACTTTGGTACTGTTATCCTTTTTTATGTTCCTGTACTATGGAACTGCTGCCTGTTAATTTTTGAGACAGTCAACTAGACAAATACTGTGTTTTCTTTATTTCTTGGAATTCATATTTTTGGATATTTACTCTGGCATGCAGTCCCTCCTTCCCACACTCCTTATCTTTCTGAGTCAATCAAATCTGAACTAACAGCAGCACAGATGGAGTTTATTTTTTTTTTCTTTCTGGAAACCCAAACTTCATTCTTCAGAATAAAAGTCTGTCATCATTTGTAGGTATGTAACTGACAGAAAGCCACACCAAATTAGATTTATAAATAGTCAAAGGACCTTTTCACACAGTGGCTATGTAGACAGAAATCCACTGTGGTTTGCTGCCATTTTCTATTCCTCACTTCAGCATGATTTTTATGTTACACTGTGTAGAATTAGTACACACCACACTACACATGCAAGTCTTTGTGATAATGCTCTGATGTTGAACTATACAGAATGGGTATGAAGATGAAAAACACTTGGGACTTCTGCCTCTTGCAGGATGACTACTTCTAACAGAAATTACAATTTGAAAGTGTGGTTGGTTATTCTGAAATATATGGAAAAGGCCTTCCTTAGAGAAATCATAGCTATTTTACTTCCCTTTACGTTTGTCTTTAATCAGGCTGTTTGTCACAAGCAGACCCCACTTACTGATCCTACATCACTATTTTGTCAAAATATGCAGTATGACACTTGGGTTAAATATAAGAAAGGAAAAGAAAATGCCTATATATCATTGTATCTTGATCTTTATAATTATATTATCTGAAATGTACCTAAATTAATGAAGAGTTTGCTTTGGTTTGTGTATTTACATTCAGGAATACACCTTCAATGAGGCTTCTATTAAGAACTCAGCAAAAAGTAAACAAATCCTCTTCAAAATCTCCCAAGACCTCCCTATTAGATGAGGGAAAGCCTGTGGATGTTGTCTACTCAGACCTCAGAAAAGCTCTCAATACTGTCTCCCACGGCACTCTCCTGGAAAAGCTTGTAGTCTATAGCTTGGACAGGTGCTCTTTTTCCTGAATTAAACACTGGCTTGATTGACAGAGAGTGGTGGTGAATGGTGCTGCATCCAGCAGCAGCCGTCATTAGTGGTGATTTCCAGGGCTCAGAGTTCAGGACAGTCAAGTCTAATGGCATTATTGATGATGTGGATGAGGGGATTGAGTGCACCCATGGTCACTTAGTGGACAATGCCAAACTGGGTGGGACTGTTGATCTTCTGGGAGATAGGAAGGCTCTGTAGAGGAATCTGAGCAGGCTGGATTGATGGGCCAGTTCAACAAGCTAAAGTGCTGAGTGCTGCTGATGTCTTGGCACGAGGGGTTTCTAGTTANATGTTTACAAAATTTCTCTTTGAGAGAGTGATGTTTCTCTTGAGAATGAAACCTAGCAGGCCTGCAGAAACCTAGAAACCATCAAGACGACAGCCGAGTCATACTTAGGTCACACAACCCCACGCAGTGTTACAGATTTTGGACAAAGTGGCTGGAAAGAGGCTCAGTAGAAAAGGATGTGAGGGTACTGGTCAACAGTGGCTGAACATGAGCCAGCTGTGCCCAGGTGGCCAAGAAAGCCAGCTAGCCTGTATTAGAAACACTTTTCTAATGACCATCAGGAGCAGAGCAGTGATTGTCCCCCCTGTACTCAGCACTGGTGAGGCCACACCTTGAATTCTATGTCCAGTTCTGGGCCTCTCAGTTCAGGAATAGCATTGAGGTGCCAGAGCAAGTCTGGAGAAGGGCAAGAGAGCTGGTGGAGGGTACAGACAGTAAGTCATATGAAAGTGGCTGAGCTGGGAGTATTTTAGCCTGGAGAAAAAGACACCCAGAAGTGATGTTATTGCTCTCCACAGTTACCTGAAAGGAGGTTGTATCAAGGTAGGAGTTAGCCTCGTCTCCTAGGCAAATAGTGACAGAATGAGAGGATGTGGCCTCAAGGTACTAGGGGAAATTATTCACAGAAAGTGTTGTTAAACTTTGAAATGAGCTGCCCAGGGGGATGATGGAGTCACCATCGCTGAAGGAGTACAAGGAACAACTGGACATGTCACTTACTACCGTGGTTGAATTGTCATGGTTCTGATCAGTCAAAGGTTAGAGTCAGTCTCAGAGGTCTTTCCCAACAAAATGATTGTGTGATTCTTCCAAGGAGGAATGATGTGGAAGTCTGAGAATGAGTAAGTGATCAGAGTGATCAGAGAAATCCTAGTTACTTGGAAGTAAATCTTGATAATTATCTTGGAAATAGTCCATGAAGTGTATATAAACAGCTTATGATGAATGCGAGAGAGAAAGAACAGTGAAAACTTAAAAAAAAAAAAAAAAAAAAAAAAAAAAAACA
>VWZP01001516.1:52634-85318 GCA_013396995.1 Dicaeum eximium | reverse complement strand
GGGAGGGAGGGAGGGATGTCAGAGGAAAAGCAGTAGAGCAGGGCAAAGTCTCTGCTCACCACAGCTCTGCTGGCAGCCCGAGATTGTGAGGCACAGCTGGGAGGGGAAGTGCCACTGCACAATCACTCAGAGCAGCGGTGCTTCTTTTAGAGGCATTCAGAGGCCTGGGCATCCTACTGAGCCTCCAAATAAATAATATTTGATTGTGACAAGTGCCTAGCATGCTTCTGAATGCAGCAAGAAAATAATGCACTGACATGATGAAAATATCAGAGAGGCACAAGTCAATCCTACTCATCCTATGAGGAACAAAAAAAAAAAAAAAAACCCAAAAGCCCACACAATTGATTAAATATAATGTCCTCACCAGCATTAGCAATCATAAAAAAACACTTTTCTGGCAAGGCTCAAGCTACCTGCAGAGAATTCACTTTCCTTTTCTTTTGACAAGAAGCTCAAGGAATAAAAATGGCATCCATCCCTCTTCCCTCTATATGCTCCGTTCTGCTCCATATGGTGCTGCCTGATAGTAAATGAGAAATTAAAAACATTAGCACCAGCCTCTGCCCTCTCCTCCCCCACTGCTTTCTCCCTGCAGTGGCTGCACAAAATCTGCTGGCCCAAGCTGGAGACAAAACCATTTACCTGCTGAGCTCTGGAGCTCTCTCTTGTCCCCCTAGCTCAGAGATGCCAGTTTTGCCAAGCACTGACTGCCCTTCTGAATTATTTCATCTTGGAAAATAACACTATTGACAGACTGAAACTCTCCCCATGGATTACTGCTTTATTTATTTAAAACTGAAAATAAAGATACAGAGACAATCATAAATTAAAACTAAAACCTTTGAGTGTGAGGCAGGCAGCAGTAAGCTGTAACATTATATCCCAGTCCTTCCAAAACAGAATTTGTAGAGATATCTTCCTATTAAAAAAATCAAACTAAATTTTCTCAGTAAATTATAGTCATAACCTGCAACTGCCACTTTACTTTCTGTTTCAGATCCCTTCAAAATCATCTTCAGCATGTGCCATGTGCAGTCGGTTCCTTCACAAAAGTATTGTAAAACATGATGCCATTTTTTTTTTTTTTAATAATACCTGGGAGCAATTGAATGAAAAGCCCAAGAACTGGGTGAAGTAGTCAGCAGGCACCGAATGGGGTTTTTTTATTATTCCAAATAATAAAAATTGGAGGCAGGAGCAGGTACCAGGTGGCTTGGAGGAAGCTGTCCCTCCCCATCACACGCTGTAGGGGTCAAGGCCAAACAGAGAGAGGGGAGGTCACGGTGAGATGGGCACAGTGAACGTGACAAATCACTCATCACCACGGGCAAACACATGATTTCTACAGATTAACCTCACAGAAGAGCCACTGTGATCATCCCATCTTTGGGGATCACAGCCTTTTGGAAAGGTTTGAGCACTGAGGGTAATTAAGCTTTGTTATCAGGCCACCACAGCGACAGCCTTGACTTTCATAGCCCAGGAGCCTGGGGAGACAGAGTCCGTGTCCATCACAAAAGTTGCACTGTGTTTTCAACAAAAGCTTTCAAGAAACCTTGGTTCCATCACTGCATCAATCTTTCCCTGCTTGTCCATGGTCTGAAGCAGCAGCAGCAGCAGCAGGGCAAATCCTGACATCCAGCGCTGCTCACACAATGTCGAGGTCCAGGCTGCTCCTCAGGGTCCCTGTGCAAGGTTTGGGACATTGTTATCCACACCAAAATGTTCCCACCAAGTGGATAAGGCCATAAAGCCCCTCGAGCAGAGCTTGCTCAAAGGCCTGGGGAAATGAGCAAAGGAAAGAGTTAAAACAGAATGAGATTTTTCATCCATTCTGTGAGAAGAAGCTGGCTTCAAATTTAAACAAAAAAAACCCACCACTGATAATTTCCAAAACTGCCTCAGACTTCTTAACTGCCACATCAACAAAATCTATGTCTACAATTCTCCTTGCACACTTCAGCCCAGCACAAGCCAAGTGCAGGGAAAACTGCCTCCTAAAAAGAGATACACCAGCAAAACCAGTACAGCCTGAGCAACCACTGCTCTTCCCACTCTACCCCCTCCTGCAGCAGCCATGGCAGATATTTCCCATGAAAGGATCATGGAGAACAAGATGCATGGATCTTGCAAACTGGGGAATAAAAGAGGTGACAGTAGCCTATAAATGCAAGGGACTAGAGAGAAGAAATTCATGGATGAAAGTGAGAAGCAGAGAAGCAGCCTGGAACTGGAAATGGAAAAATCCATACTTGGAGCATGAAGGAACTCTAATCAATACAGAGAATTACAAGACTGTCATGGTTTGAGGCTTACCCAGAAATGGTAAGAATTTGTAGGCGAATGGATGAAAAATCATTTACCTGAAGAACCTGACTAGATATGCACAGAAAAAAAAAAAAAAAAAAACCAAACAAAAAAAACCACCACACACTTCAAGGGATATAATTCCCTCTCTAAATAGAAGATTGTGATACACTCCAATATTGAATCAATCTCTTATAAAAGGCAGATTCCTGCCTAGTACATAGCACAGCATAGATCAAAAAGTGAACCCTACCTAGTATGACTTTGGACAGAACAGCTTTCAACTACCTGCCAAACCAAGGATTTTTAAATTAAACCTATTTTTGTCATGTAGACTGGGAACAGGAGGATGCTCCTTCTCAGTTGTCTCTCCAGTTGGAAGGATAATGTCACATCATTCAATAGATTCAGGTGGAAACACCCATGTAGCTCCCCTGGGGGAAGGGAAGTTTCAACCCTCTGGTGGAAAGCCCCAGAAAAGAGTCTGGGGGTGCTTCGAGGGTCTCTGATGGTTTGTGACCCTCCCAAAAGATGAGAGCTCAGCACAGCCAGGTCTGCCCCTAAGAAGGGATGAGCACCCTTGGGACGAGGTGTCAATGTGACCTTCCCCGGGGAGGTGTGGCAGAGGACAATTGGCATGACAAAAAAGTTATTTTCTGGCTCAAAGCCCGGCCTGGGGTGGGTGTTCACCCCCTCTGTCCTACGGGCACCACCAGCACACCCCCAAAACCTCACCTCCTGCCCCTCAGGGGTGCCAGCAAAGCACCCACGAGTGGGCCACTGAGCCATTAACCATTCCAGCCCCTCCCAGGTACATCCCAACACTGTCTCCCTGCCCACCTTCCTTTGCTGGCACAAGGAAATGCAGCCAATAAAAGCAGGGCCAAAAGCAGAGATGAGATTTTCTTCCTGGCGGGAGGAGGGGAGAAAATCAGCCATGGGATGAAGCCAGGCTGAAAAAAAGGGATTCCTTTTCCAGTGGAATTCCTTTGGATCTGCAGTGCAATTCCTTCCAGACAGCAGTTTGCCAGCTCAGGTATGTGATGCACCCACCAAGCTAAGCTTTTGTGATGCGCTGAAATTAAAGGGTTACAAGCAGAGCCTGTGCAAACCTGACACACAGAAAGGCAGGCAGACCCCATCCCTCCCAAATCCAGGCACACTGATCCCTGCCATGGCCTGCAGAACCACTGGCAGATGTCCCCAGGGCTTTCCCAGGCCTTTGAGGCTGCTCAGTCAAGTGTAGATGCTGTCTGTGAGCCCAGCATTGCTTCAGCCTCTCTGTTTGAAGGTGTCTGCAGACTTGGGGCCCAGTGCTAATGCAGCACAGGGGCAGGAACAGCTCTGAGGGAAGCTTAAGACCAGGATAAACCACTTATTATGGGTAATGATTTTCCCAGTATTTCAACCAGTGCAGTGCCAGTCACCCAAAGGCAGAGCTATCAGTCTCAACATTAGCACAGGCATAACACAAAGTGCTTTTCAAGGTCTGTCTTCTGCTAATACTGTATTGCTTTATACTGTATCCTAAAAATTGTCTGAATGGCAGTTCAACAAGCCAGGACTTTACTCACAGGCCTACCGTGTTACTGATGCATGTGAGGTCAAGAAATACAAATAGAGCAGATAATTAGAAGAGAGTTGTGTGGTGCTGAGCAAACACATCAGGCACGGGAAGATTTTCTGCTCTGAAAAGGTCAAGAAATTGCATTTACAGAACTACCTCGTGTTGGTTTGAGCATTCATGAAAAGCCAAGGACTTGCAGATTTACAAATACAAGATTATCAGCCTGTAGTATTGCAATTCCTTTTTTAGGGTTTGAACATGGGGCTCTGTATAGACCTGAAAGACCAAACTCGCCAGTGGCATAACACAACACAGGCAGCCCTCAGCAGAGCTGTCCCCTTCTTTCCTAGGAAAATGAGACATCAGGGACAACCCTTGGAGATTAACAGATCACATTCATTGCCAGAAGAAATGAAGAGAAATGCTTTGCAGCAAACAGAGCTGTGCACAGCTTCCACCAGCAGAAAACATCAGGCTTTTCTGTCCTGTTTTACACCCTGGAAAGCAGAGCATGGATACCTTCCACTTGGAAAAACTCAGTTGTCCTATCTGCTGGGAGAAAAATCCCTCCTTTGACACAGAAACAAAATACCAAAAGCTTTTCATTCAGCTTGCCTTAGCGAGTTCTGCTCACTTCTGTGCCATTTCAAGATCTGGTTAAATTTTGTGTTTTACTTTCCCCTCAAAAGCTGGCAGCAGCCCACCTGTTTTCAGGTGAGCCTCTGTGACTGAGGCTGTGGTAGACAAACAGTGAATTCTTCCTTGTAAGAGACCCTGTCCTGTGACATCAGGCAGCATTCAGGTGCTGCAGGAGACACACAATCCGCATAATTCACCTCGTCAGCAGAGCAGTGCTGTGCCATTGACAAAACCCCTACATAAACACCCAGCTGGTAATATGATTATGCCCTGAGGAAAAAAAGATTGATAGTCCTGGTGGTTTTACTGTGCAATAACCACAGAAGCTGCCTTTGTCCACGCAGTTCTCTCATCCTTTCCTGAAACATTACTAAATACCCTTGCCTGACAAAGGTGACCTCTCCAAGTTAACACATCACAGAAAGAGCAAGTTAAAACCTCTATGTTCAGCTGGAAGCTGTGACCCTTTTGCTCACTAATGAAGCTGCAGACACCAGAGATATTTTTAGGATGACTGCAAACCTCGTTATAATCCACAACGAAAAGTTCAGCTACAATAGGAAGACACAGAATGTTACAGAAAAATAAAAAATATTTCCCAGTGCTATTAAAAGATCCAAGCAGTCAACACAAAAAGCCTTACCTGACATAAGGCAAAAAATTTAAGCAAATATTCTTCAGTGTTGTAATTCCTGGAACCAAATTTATTAGCAAATATAAATTAATTCTGCTCCAGGCATTAGGATACACTATCAGTTACTCCCTTGCCCTCCACCCCCTGGGAAATATTTCCCTACTGCTGTCAGTCAACTGCTTCAATGCTTGGAGTTTACCAGCTGCATAACATATATTGATTTTTGATGAATGACATCTCTCTCTGGGCCATTACGGTTTTGTTTTCAAACCTTATTTAATTGTTCACCTATTTTTTCAGTGAAATAAATGCAAAGTGTTTATTCTCCAAAGGCTGTAAACAGAGATCTCAGGTCTAGTTTCTATGACAACCTCACTTGATACAGCAAACCTAGATTATCTCTAATGACAGACATGAAGTTTAAATTGCACATTCTGCACAAACAGTGCACTGTTGACCTTTTATTGAAAAATGGAATACAGAGTGATTAGCATAATGTGCTATGTGAAAGGAAAAATTGTGGAATAATGCAGATTGTACCTTAATCATAACTACAGTGCTAATTTCTAGCAAACTGTTTGCCAGAACGTGAAGCTTTAAGAATTAGGATTTTTCCCAGACACCATTTTCAAATTCTGTTAGATAGCAATGCTATCACATTAAATAGTTATCAGATAACACTTGCTGCTCCTGCTATTTCTCTCCCATCGCAGTTTTTAACAGGGGAGCAAAAGTGGATAAGCTCATGTCGAAATATGATACAAAAATTCCAGCTATGAGAACTATTTTTAAACCTCCTGAAGGCTTTTTTTTTTTTCTCATGCTTACAGATTCGTTTGGAAGTGAGAGCCAAAAGACACAGTGCTTTTTGTAGTATGCTGCCTTCCAAAACCTGCATGTTTTCCTAGGAGAGAGATTTGCATGTATGTTAGAGAATAAATCCCAGCTCCTCCACAGAGACAGAAGCTGCAGGAGACATTCTGCTTTGCAAGAGCAGAGACAGAAAACATCTTGCCTTCATATTCAGCAAGTTTTGGCAGGCTTTGATTTTGCCAGCTTCGATTTGTTGTTGCTCACAGAAATGTCTGCAGCAGTTTACAAAATGTGAATTCTGTGGGGAGTTTGCTGCATGAATTAAGGTTGCCCCTGGAGCTGAAAGAGTCACATGCTGCTGTAAAGGGACAGCAGGCTGTTAAATCTGTCCTTCCCTCTGTAGAATACTTTTATTTCTTTTAAACTTTCGTGAAACAATAGGGCACATTTCTATTTACTGAATGATATTTCAGCTCACTGGTATTCAGCATAATCAGTGAGCAGTCTGGAGACAACCAAGCAAACAAAACCCTAATTAATATCAAAATACAATTTTAGATGGTAGAACTGAGAGGTCAATGAATTGGGAATGAGGCAGAGAAACTTTCATCTCTGCAGTACCCAAAAGTAATGCCAAGTTATTATAGTTTTCTTTCCTGAATTTATAGAAAAAAATTAAAAGTGGCAAATATGGAAGAAAAGTATAAAAGTAGCTCTCCCTTGTGTAGTAGAAAGTGTTGGCTTATTCAAGTCTGGTCACAAACACTGGAGAGTCACAGGCACTCAGCTATCACCCCTTTTTCTCCCACAGTATGATATTCAGCAACCAGATCTTATTAGCATCACATCAAGGTTGTCTCTTCATCCTCCCTATTCAGCAAACAAGCTAAAAATGAAATTCAGGTGCTTGTCTACAGAGCGATGCCATTAGAGGAAACCATTCCCTCACTTCTCTTTCATGCTGATGGATTGATGCCATTAATCCTGTCAGCTGAGTTGTTTTTAACCAGCAGTTAAGGCAGCAGCAATAATAAAGGATTTTTTTCAGTCCAGGCAACCCCTAGTGTACTTATGTTCTGTGCAGCTATTAACCACCACTGCTATTCTCTGCATATCAAGATATCTCTGGTTTTCAGTGTTTTCCATTTGGCAGTTTTACATTTTTCTTAACAAGCATTGTCCTCCACTGCAGCAGCTGACAGGGAGGAATCAATTAATTTAAAAAGGCATCCACTTGCTTCCAACATGGAATTATGATACTTGTAAAGGCAATCCTGTCATTTGATACACCAGATAGCAAACTGTGTGGTTGGGAAGGTGATGTGTCCCACACTTAGGTATTTTTAAACCCTTCAACGCTGCCCAAACTTGTCCAGTGAAATTTAAACTTCACTGCCTCATGTGATGGCAAAGAGCATTTTTGGTGCTGCTCACCTTGTGGGTTATGGAACAGAGGCAGTATTGACCATATCTGCACAGCCATACGAAGGTTACCACACATTTAAAAAGTCTTTAAAAAACAAAATCAAGGTAAATATTGACAAAAAATTGGCAGCAGAAGCCAGCATGTCTGAACAGTGACGTTACAGGCAGCCTCCCTACCTACTGCTATGTCTAAACACAAATCAATTACTGCTTTAAAAGACATTGCAAATCATAAACCTATTTAAAGACAAGCTCTCACCACTAGCCTCTCTGTCAGACAAGTACATTCCCTGGACATTTGCTTCCACACGTCAAAATGAAGGGAAATACTTCCTTGTTCTTCTGGCATATTCCTTCCATTTCCCTTGGAATACTTTTAGTTAGGATACTGGCCAATTCTGGTACCTCCAGTTAATTCTTCTCCACTGTTTCACAGCTCCTCCAGGCACAGTTTGCATAGCTCTAGTCACTTGTACAAATATTTAAAACCAGCAAGACAAACCAAGCATAACAAATCCAGAAATAAAGCAACTCCCACAGAAGCTAATGTTTACCCAAAAGGGAGAATGAAATATCCCACAGCTCCCTCCAGACAGCCTCTTCTGCCTCTCTGAGGTGGGACCTGATGGTGCTGTGGGCAATAAGGACCAAAGAGCCAAAGTCCTGGCAGTTTCTGCATTCCCACCTTCGACCCTCTGTTGTTTCCAGCCCATTCTGTGACCCTGGAAGGGCTGCAGCTCCTGCAGGAAGGACCAAAGAGCCAAAGTCCTGGCAGTTTCTGCATTCCCACCTTAGATCCTTTGCTGTTTCCAGCCCATTCTGTGACCCTGGAAGGGCTGCAGCTCCTGCAGGCTGGCTGAAGGTGCAGAATTAGAGATGGTGAAGGGGAATTTGTCAGTCTCATGCTCATCATGGAGAAGAGTCTGGACAGCAGACACAGACACTGCTGACCTCACCATGGGGCTGACATGTGGTCAGGAATCACCCTCCCCCTCTGTTGTCCCACATTTCCAACCGAGCTAGGATATGGATACCCTGGCAAAGTGGATGAAACAGTTCAACTGGGCAAGGAATAAAAAATAACCAAGAAACCCAATTAAATTTTGCCATCAATGTAAAACACGCTGTTATGAGCACAGAAAATTCTTGCTGGCTGCTACAATCACCTTCCTGCAGTAAGTAAACATTTCCTACAAAAAGTCAGACAGCTGAAATACCGTTTGTTTTGCAATGAACTTTTAGCCCTATAGCTCAGCCAAGCATCCACTTTTTTTTTTTTTCCTCTGAAACATAACCAGCTCTGCGAGATGCCAGACAGCCAGGAGAGCACTCCAGGCTGGAAACAAAAAGATACTATTGTCTTGGGACTGCCAGAGTCACTGCCTATCTATACTCATCCCACCACTTCTGTAAGGCTGACAAAACAGTTACAGAGGGCTCTTCCACTCACAGCTGATTCACAAGGCTGCAAATCAGAGCTGGAGCTGGAAGAAGGCAAGTGGCAGAAATGAAGCATAATATGTTCAGTTGCTGCTGTAAAGACCAGAAGCAGGAGTCCCAAACAGATGCAAGAATCCAAACTACATTTATCCATGCTTTTATATAGACACAGGTAGCTCATTCTGCAGCTGAAACTGGTTTGACATTCACTTAGAAATATTTCCAGTTCTCCCCAGCACAGGAAGCTGAGATACCCAAAGGGCCACCAAACCTTTAGCTCCCAGCCATGGGTATCTGACAGACTCCCCTTTGCAGTCCCTGTGAGCACAGGGAATAGTGATGGCTCTCAGATGGCACCCAAATGTTTTCTGGGGTTCCAAAATAAACATCCTGCAATTCAAGTTCTGTAGTTAATGTATGCTATTGCTCTACAGACCAATCAGGATGCTGCACTGTCTACCTTTATGTTCTTTGATCCAAGTGCAAACTAGATTTTTGTAAGTAAAAATTAGGTTGATGTATACAGTTATATCTTTTAAAAGCAACTTCTAATTGGAAAGAAAAAGGTATTCATAAAAAAGGCTTCTACCCTTCACAACAGCTTCTGCTTCCCCCATTTGTTGGCACTTTTTTCCAAACACTCTTGTGATGGGTAAGGATGGTTCAAGACCTCCAACATCTGTCATTGCATCCTCTGAGATGAACATGTTGGATCAGGGGATGTTGGGAAACTGCTGTCCCATCCGTGGAGGAGATTCTTAGCCAGGTCAAGAGAAGCATGAGGGTGAGGTTTCTCCAGAAAAAGAAAAAAAAAAAAATTCTTCAACTCTTTACCTGCTCTCCCCCCCCTCTTTCTTGTATTCCAGCAGGGGGATGAGTTGACACAACACCATAAATGAGTGAATGTGAGCAGACAGACCAGTCCCCAACTGGGTGATGTCATGCAGTTGGGGTGGCTCCCAGCTGTGCTGGATTCCTGCTATATTGAAGGATTTGAGAATTATATCATTATTCAGAGCCTGTGAAAAACAAGATGAGAGTCAAACTGCCAGGCATGATAGGAATGTTAGGCAAAGGTGTCCGTAAACTTCTGCTGACCCCTTACACCAGCTATGTCAAGAGCTCTTTTATTAATGCTAATGCTTTTCATATTAGTGCTCACATAAAGAAATCCTGCTGACTGCTGGGTCAGGGAGTTCACAAGATGTGTTGGCCACATCAGCAATGCACTGATGATTGTTTCTGACATGACCCCACAGCTAATGAAGGGCCGTTTGTGGGGGAATTGCTTTCCACGCAGAAAGAGGTCTGTGATGAAGGTGTAAAGCACATCTGGAGCAGGACAGGCTGCTGTTTGTGTGATGGAGTAATGAAAGAGATCTCCACCCCACTGAGATGTGGGTGTGCCAGTGACACGTGTCCCTGGGTTTCTTCTTCCCATTCCTTGTCACTTAATGTCCCCGTGCACAAAGCACTGCTCCCGCTCCTTGTTGCTAAATGACCAACACCCCTCTATTTATCCCCCCTCCCATCAAGTCCTTCACCTGTAAAATTGAATTTTTGTGATCCAGGTCAATACTACAGCTCAGCATTTCTCATCCTGCATGTCTTTCCTTTGGGGCCCTGTCAATAGGCTTTTCAAAGGATAAAAGGTGCACCCCAGGACAGGGATGGCAGCAGCAGGAAGAGCAATGGGCTCACCAAGTATCCCAGCCTGTTGTATCGCTGTGTAATCCTGTGTTAGGCAACATTTCCACTTCCTTTGGTAGAAATCTGTTCCTGTGCTTGCCTGGGCATGAATCTATCACAGAAGAGCAGCCTGGAGAGGGCTTTAGGAGGTCATCCAGAAAGGGACTCTGGCACTCGTGACAGACGTGTCTCTACCTATTCCAAAAACACTCTCTGAGGATCCCCAGGAAACCAGGCCAGAGAAGCCACCCTTTGTGTCACTGTAAATCAAGATATCCTCTATTACTGTGTCTGTGCAGGATCTCAGGAACATCCTTCACATCATGTAAATTATCCTGTTTTGTGATAGCCTGGAGGCTCTCTTCCCTAGCAGACAAACACCTTATCTATTTGCAAAAGGCCTTCACAGACTTGCATGTTTAATTTGTTAGTGAATAATGGCTTCATTACCTAATAGGAGGGGCTAAATCTATTATGGGGGATTGCAGAATTATGGGGAGTTTAATAATTTTCACACTGAGGAGAACAAGTTACCATAATAATGTATGAGTATATAGGTATTCCATGATTCTGGAGAGGAAGGGATTGCATGCAAACTTGCAGAATCAACCAAGTAGAAAATCTAGAGATCATAAGCAAGAAACAGTCATGCTGAGAAATTTCCCTTCATCACCTTGAAAAGAACCTGCTGGGAGAAAAGAATTCCATGTTGTTAAAAGTATCAAGATGTCAGATATTCCTTTTCATCCCTCAGAGCAGGGTGAGACCATGTCCATCTCAGCAAGCCTTTTCTCATGGATCTGTTGTTCTTTGCACAAATCTGGTGTCATATCAAGCAAAGAACAGCAGTAACCCAGGCTCAGAATTTCCACCCCACCAGAGACCTGCAAAACCATGGGTTCTTCTGTCAGAACTGTTTTTCTCTGCAGTCCAGGAGGAATATGCAATAAAAAGCTGTTTTTAAAATTAAAAATAAAACCCGTTTCCACCGAAGGTTTTAACTTTCATGAGCCATTGCTCTCTGCCACAAATACATTTAGTCAACATTCCCAGCTGCATCATTAGCTTCCCACTCAGGTGGGAAGGAGGGGGAATGAGGCAAGGGTTCACAGCTGTATTGCTGCTGCTGGTGGGGTTGCCATGGAAAACAGAGCTCCAAAAAGCAGCAGAGGACACAGAATGTGAGGTCAGCCTTCAACCTCAGCACATTCCCCTGCTCTCTCTCATGAGGTCACTTTTTCTTCACAGTGCAAGTGGCAAAACTTCCTCCTGCAAACATCTACAGCTCAGCCCACAGCCACCAGCAGGGATGGGATCAGTCAGGAGGACATGGACCATTCCTCTTCAGGCAAACCAGCTGCAGCTGACAAAGTGCAAAAGTCTTTAGCAAGAGCTGAGCTGCTGCCTCAGCCTAGGGCTGGCACGTTAAAAACAGGCCATGTGTCCAAAAGCTTATCTGTTTTATTCAGCTGTATCAACTGGCCTAAAAGGACATATCTCTCCTTACAGCTCCCCCCATGGAAATGGGAGTCATTTGTCAAGAAGGACTTTTCCCTGAGGTGCCTTGACCTTTTCTGTTTGATGCTGCTTTTCCACTGTGATTTTTACGCATTTAGGGGAGAGTCACACAGACTAATTTTAAATGCATCATAGGCTTACATGCCCTAGTGGGACCACAAATGCAGAGAGATCTTGGAGCCCTCCAGTTAGATCCTACTGCTGTATCTTACCTACAGCATGAATTTCTTCCATACATATATTAAATATGGAGTTAAGTGGATTTATAATTATTTCAGTGTTGTTACA
Source organism: Dicaeum eximium (assembly GCA_013396995.1). Lineage (NCBI taxonomy): Eukaryota > Metazoa > Chordata > Aves > Passeriformes > Dicaeidae > Dicaeum > Dicaeum eximium. Next base: position 72,995 of record VWZP01001516.1, on the reverse strand, counting down.
ACACACGCCAGTATGTATACTTGAAGCAAGTTCATAAAACTTACAATTATACGTATTTTTAAGGAGTCCTAATAGCACCATTTGATGTGGTAATTACTGATATTGGCTTCCTGTAGGAAGAGCACTCAAACAGGCAGCTAATTTCACACGTAAAACAGCTGTCACATGGTAATGGCATTAAAAGTCACTAAGCTGATCTACATTCAGAGCCATGCCACAGAGGTGAAAGGCCCTGCAGCCAATTATTACTCCTGCAAGCCAGACAGTCCCCAAACACAAACAACATGTGCAGATCCATCCCTCCTTGTCTTTAATTAGACCCTGCCTACCCTCTGTAGCAGCAGCAGAAGTGAGAAGGGCACATGTTGGGCAGTGGGGAGATAATCACAAAGAGATCCCAACGTGCTCTGTCTGGCATGTCCTGCATGTTGTACACAGGAACTAAACCCAGCATCAAGAGACAATGGTTGTAGTGTCCACACTGCAAAACATCTGATTTTCATGGAGCTAATAAATAAATGGCATCCTGTGCAGAACATCCCAAGTCTCTTTTTTTCACTGCAATGACCATGTCACTGACAGATTAATGATTACTGTTTTTTCTGGTAGTTGTGGGTACACAAGGAATACACAAGGAATGGTTTGCACCCATTGCTTACAAGGAAATAACTTTTAAAAACATCACTGGCACAATCTTGAGTGAATCTGGCGAATCTACCAAATTTGCAGTGATTATGAAATTGAGCAAAAGCTAATAAAAAAGGTCCAAAGAAAGGCGCCAGAGCAGCCAAACTATCTTAGAGACTTTTCAACCAAAAAATCTCACCTGGCTGTTGTTGCAGGTTCTGACATGGAGGACTCCCATGCCCACATCTATCCTTACTCCCTGCAAGGTTTCACTGGCTCTGATTCCACCTTTCTGGCAGAGGTGGTACAAGTCTGCTTCTGGTTCCAGGAAGAAACAAGATTTTCTGAAGTTTCACTAAGAATCCACTCTGGCACTAAGGGGAGGGAGATTTAATCCTTCTGTCAGGTGGATCCCCCCATCCCAGCTGCTCCCCACTCACCACAGTGCCCATCTGGCAGGGCCAGGCTCCTGGCATGGAACTGATACAGCCTGATAAAGGGGGTGGCCAAGAGATGGCCAGCCTGGACAGCCCACTGACCCAGCAGTATGCACAGGGATTGATCCACTGAGCATCCATCCACTTCCCAATCCCTGAAAGCAGCTCTGGAAAGGAAACAACCCCCTGCAATCAGCAGACAAGAAGCTCAAGATGGAACCAACACACTTGAGTCATACATGGTCATTCTCAGAGAAATCTCTCCTCTCCTTTACAGCACACTGACTTCACCACTTACTCAGAAACAGATTAAATATTTCATTTCTGAATTTCAAGGGCAGCAGAATAAAACAATGTCAGAAAGAAAAGGGATTGTAGCATAAATAAACATAGCTGCACCCACAAACCACAAATAATTACTTATTTTTATACACTGCAAGTCAGAATCTATGCTTTTTGTTGTTGTTGTTTCGCTGATCTGTGTAAACCTTAGTATGGATTTTAAAAATAAATGTAAGCTTAAGAGTTTCCAAAACAATGCTGTGAACTTCACTGCCAATGAGTCAAGAATGACCAATACTTAAGGAATAAGCAGCAGGAGAAGGCTTCTGCCTTTCCCCTCAGAAACAAATAAAGAAGATCCCAGAGCAGAGAGAAACTACCAGGAGTGGGAAGGGAGGGTCTGACACTGCCCTCAGAGCTGTGGCTCAGACTGATGAATTATCCCTGCTTGGTTAAATCTCTGGCATTGCTAATCAGACAAGAAGCATAAAATGGAAAGTTCATTAGCAAGATCATAAAAGAGTCAGACTGACAAAGATCATTCGACTCGGCTATAGGAAGGTCAGTGACAGGAAAATCACTTTATTTAAGGAAAACAGGTTTGGCCAGAAGCAACTCAGTGTCCAGAGAAGACCTGCACTGGGATTCTGTGCAATGGTCTGCTTTATTTCTGGAACATAAACAGGGAAACATGTCCTTTGACAGTGGATAAGCTAGATTTTGTTTAATCAACATCATGCTGGCCCAGGCTAAGCTGGACAGTATCAGCTTTCCCCCAGGACTGGTTCATTTACCTCCACCCAGACCCAAACTGCCCAGAGCTCCTCTGTAGGAAACACTGCCAGCACAAGTCACAAGGTGGTCTCAGAAGTAGAATTTGCTAATTGTGTCGAATTACATGTGAAGGGTTTACAATATGGATCACTGCCCACTTGGGATTTAAAGGAGATTGTTAAAGTAATTTTGAGATTTCAGGATAATTCAGAAACTCTGTTCCCAGGGGTTACTAAATGTTCTTCTTATTACTACTACAGCCACACTGCACTGGGGGTTGGATTTCATTTCTTCAGGGGTAGAAGGAAGAGGAGGTGAAATGGTGGTGGTTTTTCTTATCATTAGAAGGAAGAAAACCAGAATGTGTGTATTCCTCATATTTAGCCTAGTTTTCTAAAGCAATATGGAATAATAACACTTTATATGGATCCTTTTTCCCTTTTGAGGTCACTACCTTATTTCAGTCACATTTGGGAGACAAAAAACTGGGAAAAGGACTCATACACATCTCATGGACATGAATCAGGTAAAAAGGAGGCAAGAAATTTTTACTGCCCCTGGGGATAATACTACACCCTGAGCTCAGTTGGAAAGACTGCAAAACCAGGAAAAATTCCATTGGCAATTTTGTAAGCCTTGAATAAACCCCAGGAGAGACACAGAACTGCAGGAAATTCAGTAACAGCCTCAACACATGCAAAAAAACTTCTTCTAGTCCAACACCTCTACCTGGAGATGCTCCATCAGCCGGAGCAGCCAACTTCCAGCTTTTCCTTTCCAAAGAAATAGGCCAGCCAGAGTGGACAGAGGCAGTTAAGACAGAAAAGGTTGTTTGTCACTGTTTTTATACAAGCCAGCAGTCAAGAAAAAGCCACCAGTCAAGGTTTTCCTGCCTCACACCTGAACCTTGCCAGTGCCACTCTCCCTGTAGGACTGAACTATGTCCAGTTCCCTTTTTTCCCCTCAAAAAACCAGCACTTTCCCTACCCTACAAGCAGCTGCTACAGTGCACATCAGGAATGAAGCATTAAATAAATGTGGATGGTTTCTAAGCACCCTGCTTCATGCAGGATTAACTTGCTCAGGATACATTTTGGAGAATGGTCCTTTATGTTTATCAATGTCAAATCTGAATTGCAGTGGGGAGAAGTATCCTGACCACAAAAGAGCTCGACAGTTTTACAGCTAGGACACATAACACAATAACCATTTAGCCAGATTAAAGCATACTGAGAGCTGCATCAAATATTGTTTAGAGCACATAAAAACTGCTTTAATATTTAAATGTATCCCATGGCTGGGCTCTTTAGATTTCCTAGATTCACTGGGGCTGCACAGCTATTAGCTTCTACATTTTATCTTCAATTCCTCTTCACAGTAGGAAAAACATAAAAATGAGGGTCACTGCTTGGTCATTTCATTACCCCTGGCAGAGAAATGTGCTTTGCACAAATGAGGAAATATTTCAGATGTAGATTGTTGTAATGTTGGTGTGACAAAATAAAACCGGAGTTAAAAAATAATAATGATATTATAATGGTTATTTTGTAGAATAACATTAAAATAATATGGCGTGTAGCAGTGGTTCCCTTATCAAAGAGCCTAGTGTATGTCATTGTCATCATTTAAAAGGTCCATTAGCAAGAGCCCTGGAAATGTATGGCTCAAGGTCACAACCAAACTGAATGAGACTGAGCAGTAATTCAAAAACATTAAACTGTTTATGGTTAGAAATCTAATAAATAAATCCTCAGTACATACACACACACAACACACACACACACAAATCTTAGCAGCAAACTCATCTGCAACTCTTCCTTTATTTCTGTGAAAACAGAAGCTCAGTGAAAGAAATTTATAATCTGCTTAAAGCCAGAAATGGATTAGATAAAATATCACTTGGGAGATGTGTGACTTCATGCCACCACCATGGATTAGGCTGCACAAACTGTTCAGCCATGGGCGGCCCCGTGACCCAAACACAAACAGTGCCCAAAACCAGCAGCCACAACAGACACAAGGATGGGCAAGAGCCAGGCAGGGAGCAGGGGCTGAGCAGGCACAGAGCCCTCCCTGCCTGGGGACAGCTCCTGTGCCCACAGGGACAGGGTCACTGCAGTCTCAGGGAGGAGATTTAGTGCAGAAGAAACAGCAACACAATGCTATTTACTAATCACATTTATTTAAATGTGGCATTTAATCTATATTCTAAATATCTGAATACAAGAAACCTGACTTTCAGTCGTATTCTTCTCCCCTAAAGAATTAGTGTGAGGTTCCTCTGCTTTACCAAATATAAATTTAGATGAGAATGCAACATCCAAGAGAATCACTTCTGCCACTGAATGAGAAATTTTGTTGCAATGAAAAACCCAGTGTTACTCACTGCAAGGCTATTCCTCCACAGCTCTCTGGGCTGGCCTGAGCTCACCTGATCCTCACACTGGTCATGTCACTAATCCATCACTAATATCTTATGATGATCCTACCAAGAATTCCTGTATATAAGAATCACTGAAGCTGGGCATGTTCAGCACAATCAAAGTCACAAAAATATGGGGAAAGTAATTTAGGTGGTTTTGAGGAGAAATATTTTAGTATATTTAGACACGTATGCCAAAAGTTTCCCTTATGAGCAATAAATTTTAGAATAGCCTCCAATGCAGAATATTAGGATCTAAAGACCAAAGCCCAGCTGAATATTAACAAACACAGGAAATCTTTTCCAGTCTTATTGTTTCTGCTTGAAAACCATCCTCCTAAACCTCCTGGTTTAGTATCACTCACTTTCATAAGCCTTACAAAAATACCACAAATGGAAACAAGATTCCCTAACACAGAATCACGGAATTGTGATGGAAACACATCATGAAACACAGATGCAATCAATCAGAGAAACTGATTCTTGGGGGGAAAAAATGCAGACAGTGTACTCCACTGCCATTCCTGTAAATGGAATTCAGCTTCCAGGTACCCTACATGTCTTGCTGACAGAATGTTTTATTGTTGTCACAGTGATCTTGTATTTCATTTCCTAGCTGAGTGTGGGTGCAAGGGAAAAAGCCTTTGCAGGCAACTGTGCTAACACTTCACATCTGGTGTGCTCAGCAGCCATTTGAAGGCTGTCAGTGCCTGGAGAACAGTGGCACACCTCTCTGGAACTTTAATCCATGGCAGGAGCCTGATGCACATCCTACAAATTATAAGTTACATATGAGGAAAAATATTACTCCTGTTAGCAGTTAAGTCACAGCCCTGCAATGAGTAAATTGCAAAGCAATGCAGCTTTGTCTAATGACTATCAGTTGACCAAAAGGAGCTCAGGGATATGTAACACATGCAAAAATAAAAGCCCATACATCTTGATTTAGATATGTTGAAAGGATTTCCTCTGACATGGCTTTGTAGTTTTCCAGCAGCACCTTTCATCCCCAGCTCCTCTGCTCACAGTAGCACAGCTCCTGCACAAGAACCCCTCTGCCTGGTGGCTCACTCCATCAGGGCTCACATCTTCCCTGCAAACAGGATATGATTCAAAAGTGACATAATGCACATTCATCCCAATCTCCCAATAATCCCCTTTCACCACTTGTGGAAACGCTCAGTCAATAAAACGTAATGACATTATTGCAGTAAAGTCATTTTCAAGTTAAGTGCCTGGCTCTCTGTCTCTGGGACCCCACCAGCAGTCAGGCTCCAATCCTGCAAGTAAACAAAGGCTCCAGTTTTGCAAATGATCTCATTTACTAGGGGTCAGTCCAGATTCCATTTAAATCAGTGTGAGCCTCTCTAAAGGTAGCTGGACCAGACTCCACAAATGTGGGGCCCCTCCTTTCACTCACCCTCCCTAAATCCTTCCTTTGTCAGGTACCTCACGGTGCCAACCCCTCCGTGTGTCACAGAGTCACCAGGCAACCAGGACGTGCTGTGGCAGCCTCCAAGGCTGGTCTCTGAGCCAGCTGCACCCTGGGGAAGTGGGCTGTCCACCAGCTGGTGCTGCTGGTGGTGCCCAGCTGGTCCAGCCCCGAATTCAGACAGAGTGGAGACACAACCTGACACCTGCAGTGGTACCTGCAAGGCTGGAGGGGGTGTGCTCCAGAGAGATGCAGCTCCATGAGCTGTCCAGTTCCACTCATGTCTGAACTCCTTCTTCTCCCCCATGCACCGAGGCAAAGCTCCACTTCATGGGGCAGGGAGGGGACGAGTGACAGAGCCCAGCCCTGGCTGACCAGGGGCCACAAGGCAGCCCAGCCCAACACCAGGCACTGCAGAGCAGCAGGGCCAGCAGCTGGAGCTGCCTCTGTGGGCACACAAACCTGGGAGCCAGCTCCAGGGCAGAGCAGTGAGAGCACATCTCATGTGGGATGTGCACAGCTCAGCAGGGTGACTGCTCCAGGGCTGTCACCACCTTTTTTGGAGCCTGTTGCACCTCCAGTAAAGAAAAGTATGCCAGCAGCTAAATAGCAAGCTTTTAAAGGAAAAGATTTCCAGGCTTGGATCTGATAGGGTTTCCTGGAGCAGCAGAGAAAAGTGCTACTATTTATGAGATGGTTAAAATGCTACCTTCAAATGCACTAAATGTCCTTTTCATTCCTTACAAAAACCTCTGTGCTGAGGATTGGAACTGCTGTTTAATTCTCTCCCTTGTAAAGAAATAAATACTAGTGAAAATGAATAACCAACAGCAGAGCTGGGGAGGGGAAGAACTCCCCCAAGAAGTGAGAGGAGCAGCAGAAGGTGGTTGCAGGAGAATAAAATCAGGTTGTCCCAAAGTAGGTGGCCCCAAAGTATGGGAAAGAAGTCCATAGCCTCTCCCATAATCCCATCAAAGCTCTACAAGCAACCACCCAGAAACTTCTAACTAACAGCAGCCTGACATGGCCCCAGCCTTTACATTCATCCTCCTAACCCCACAACCCCTCCAGCATCCCAAGAAAGCCACCTGGCAGGAAATAAAGGTGGCTGGAGGCTCCCAGCCATGCTCTGTGTGCCTCTGCAGGTTCCAGCTGAGCAGTTCTGCAGACACCAACATTCACTGCTCAGCCTGCCCTGTGCCACCACGGGCTGCTCATGGTTACCAAGGCAGAGCACAAGCTCCACAGCACAAGAGCAAGCTCGGGGCTCCACTTTGCCAGGCACAAACATTTCATGGGTATTTCAGGTGTTTCTAGTCCCTCCTGTTCTGTAGGAGGTGTTAGATAATTTCTGTCAACACACACCTCTGCTTCCAGGCAGGGGCTTGGGGGAAATTAATTTATTCTCTGTTTATTCTTCTCTCTTCAACCCTAACTACCATCATGCCACTCTGACTTGGAAATCTGAGGGGCTCCCATGGAGACCAGGCAGTCCTTTTCCCATTTTATCAGTCCCACACCCCAGGCTGTCCCCTGGACCCCCAGGGACCCACCAGACCAGGAGCACCATGGAGCTTCCACTCAATGTGCTGCCACTCATGAAGAGCCCCCAGAGGAGCTCCCAGAGCAGAGCTTTGAGCTGGAACAGAGACAATTCCTAAAGCCCCAGAGCAGAGTGGCAGTGACTTAATGACAGTTCAGCCCATGAATCCAGAATAGCAACTCGTTTGTTGTCTGAAGCTGGAATCCACTTTGTGTGATGACAGATAGCTTAGGAGAAGCAGATCCTGCCTGCCAAGAGAACTTCAAAAAGGACAAGGGGAAAGCAAAAATCTGGCTAGAAACCAAATGCTTTGCTAAACCTAGATAACACATTGTTTACCAACAGCAAACTAGATTAGGGGAGCGAAAAAAAGGATTTATGCAAATGTTCTTAATTTAATAATTATGATCAGATATAGCTTTGTTTCTCCCATGTAATTTGTGTAATACAAATAAAGTACAAGGGCTCTCTTCCCCTATAGGAAATGAGAATTATTAAACATTGCACCGAAAAGCAAAGGAATGTGTTTATTGACATGAAAAATGATCCTGCGGATACAAAAGCTTTTGTATGTTAATTGCTAAATGTCAGTGCAATTTAGAAAGTGGTTGCAGAAGGAAAAAATTCCTTTCCAAAACAGAAGTGGCTTTTCCTCATCCACCATCCTGATTCAAGACTGCATCTTGAAAGTATTTATGGCTGTGTTTTGATCGGTGACATTGGGTTAGTACCCAAAAACATCCTCACTTCATATTGATGTGGTTACTTGCTAGGAGGCATAAAGGAAGTGAAGGATTTCCTCCCAGTTTTATTACTGAATGCTCAAAATGTTTCCTGGGGTAAACAGCACTGAAGCCATCTGGTTTGTTGGGTTTTTTTTTTCTTTTTTTCTTTTTGGAAACAAAAGGAGAACAACGATAGTGAGCAGTGAATGAAAAAATAGAGGTGTGGAGCAGGGCTGTGAAAAAGGGATTGCTCTGCAAGAGGGCAGGTGAGCAGCCACAGGTGTCTTTGGCTGACAGAGACACCTCTGATAGCAGCACTGAGTCTCTGCTGTGGTGTCTCTGGTCTTCTGTCCTGCTCCATAAAGGGGAAGAGAAATACAAAATGTGTGATTCAGCTGCCAGGTGGTTAGAGATGCTTCAGTAAATGGAACTTTGGACTGGAAAATGAAGGAGCTTCTTAAGATCTTTAATTACAGCCTGTTGATTTACTGTTCTGGGCGGGGAAACAAACCAACAAACCCAAACCTTTGCAGTCCTGGTGGAGAAAGACAGACAAAGAAAACTTACCATGCATTCCTGAGCATATTTGCAGAAGGAAATGAATACATTCTACCCAAAACCTGTTTGTGAGCCATGCAAACCCTTGGAGGTGCAGAGCAGCCACCAGCAGAACCAGTAGTTGCACTGAGTCAAAAAACAGGACATGTTTCACCATGATAAAACCACAGAGCCTGCAGAACAGCCTGTGGGGTTCTCCCTCATCCAGCACCTCCTGGAGAACCTCTGGCTGTAAAACCTCAGGGCAGCTTAAATAACACAGAGTAGCAGCACTTGTGTCATGGGATGCCTAGAAGCCATCCCTTCCACGTGCAAAACCTTTCTCTGCCAAACCAGAGCCAGCTATGGTCATGGAGAACTCTCTTTTCCTAAGACTCTCCTCAAAAGATGCTATTTCCACAGCTCTGCAAAAGTTGTACTCACAGCTGTGGACAATCCATGGCTTTCCCAGGAGGAGGTCATACAGTTTAATGATTTTTCTGGTAAGCTGGGCTTATTCATAAAAATTTATTTATTCCAGTTACAGAGCAAGGGACAAGGACTGAAGGTGATGCCAAGAGCCCTGCAAGTCTACCTGGGAACAAAGTGCCTCTGGGAGCAGCTCTGCAGCTGCAGTCACACAGCTCAGCAGTTTGCTCCCCTGGCACTGCTGGGGGCTGCAGTTGTGTTTCTCCATTAATTGTAGTGGATTCAGGCAGAAATACCACTCACAGACAACCCTTGGATCTCTACTGTCTTTTAAGCAACTGCAAAACTTAGAGGATGAAGAAAACTGCCACCAAAACCATTTAAGGCTGGGGAGGAGGAACTGCTTCCAGTGAGAAATTTGATGGGCAGGATTTATCAAAGAGAAGACCATGGGTGACTTGATTACAGGGTATTAAGTACCTCCATGGAGAGAAAATACCAGCCACAAAGGGCTCTTTAATCTAGCAGGGAAAGGCTTAACAAGAACCCATGGCTGGAAGCTAAAGCCAGACAACTCCAAATAGAAAATACAGCGCAGATTTTGAACAGCAAGAGCAAGCTGGCAAAGGATGCAGTGGATTCCTCAGTCCACCCTGAAAAATGCTGCACAGCTGCCTCCACCCCCAGCAAGGGCCAGGAGCACTGCTGGGATCCTTCCCTGCACACAGCAGAGCTGGAGCTGTGGGAGAGGCTGGAAAGGGAAGGGACTCAACCTCCCACAGCCCTGGTGAAAGAGCACCTGGCTCTGCACCATGGCCAGGTGAGATCTGTGCAGCAAGGAACAGCCACTGCCTCAGAAAAGATTCACTGCAGCTCTTTAACAGATAGATTTGAAGTCAGCCTTCATCAAAAAGAATTCATATTTACTGTAAGGGACTTTGGCTTTCCACCTGCAGAGCAAGATGGAAGGAATATTCAAATAAGATTAAAAGACAGGGTTTTGGCTACTGCTTTGTAAAGCATTTGGTATCCTGCCCGTGTTTGGGATTCTTCCTCTTGCCTGACTAATTATTTCTACTTCCTGTTTTCTTTGAAATTGCTACTATGTTCCACATTGCTGGAATCTGAAATATTGTTTCATGGAACATGATTGTATTTGTGCATACCACAAACTCCAGAGATGCCAAATTCCTTTTTGTGCTACTGCTCCAGCTCTTGAAAAAATATTTCCCATCTCCAACAAATACCAACACCTCTTTCCCAAGAAAAGCGTGAAAACTTCAAACCCAAATGAAAATGTTTAACCACTAAAACAAAAAAAACAGTGATGAAAAATTATATTTCTCTATTTGCACTCAATGCCTGCCTTATCCTGCACTCAGACAATTTGGTGAAAAAAACTTTGGTGGCCATTCATTTCATGAATTCATTTCATTTCAAAACATGTTCATTTCCCTCAGCTGTAAGAAAAGAAGAAAACTCTTGGAATTAAAGCAAAAAACAGGGAAACTGTGCATTTTTCCTAACACTACCACTGATGAAGAGATGGGCCCACTATCACATAGATGATTTCTCTTTTACTGAAAAAAACCTAAAAAGATTGTAATATTCAGTTCCAGGAAATTCTCTGTGCTTTCACATCTGCAAAGGGATGCAGGGTCAGCTGATGGGAAACCAGATTCAACTCTTAGTTATATTCTCTTGAACAGTAACTTCAGGGGGGGTAGTGTATAAAAATCTGTGATTCTGCAAGCAAACTCCCACTGAAATTCCACTTTTTAGGTACTTCCCTGTCTCCAGCCAGTGTCAGGCTGCAGCCTGCACATGTGTTGTGCAGGCTTTGCCCCCTCCTCATATTCAGGAAGGTTCTCTGCTGTCTTGCTTCTGTGTCCTTCTCCCCACACACCACTCCTATTCTCATCATTAATGGTTGATAAATAGCTAATGAGTGGCTTGGACATTAGAGCCTCCCTTTCCATCTGGGCTACATGCTATTTTACAGGCCCTGCTAAATCTTTATTAGATTTGGGTGCACATTATTGATTTAGGTAGATGAGGTCGTTGTAACCTCATCTCAAAGAGAAAGGAAGCAGGAGAAGCCAAATGTAATTCAGCTCTTATTTTCTGTAGCACTGCAAATCAATAGGAGGGAAAAAGTCCAAACAAAACCAAAAACTATCCATTAAAAAAAAACCAACAAAGTCATAACTGGACTTTAAACCAAATGCAATGGTCTTACAGGCACTTGGAAGCAAGGAACTGAGACAGGCTATAAAAGTTAAGAGCTTTTCCCATTTTAGCACTATAGAATAGGTGGTAGGTTCTAGTGAAGAGAAAATGTTAATAAAATAACAGGCTGTTCCTAGGGCAAAGTGACATCTATTTATAGAATAAGAACACTTTACCTAAGACACAGTGATGGCTTAATAAAAGGGCATCTTTTGGTTAAGTTATTTTTACTCCTGTTAAGTGGCCAAATCAGCACCTGCAGCTCTAATAAAAGAAAAACTCAGGTTTTATACTAAGCACTTTTGAGCATCCTGTCAGAGGTAACTTAAGCACAGAAATCCTACAGAAAGTCTGGCATTCAGGGCTGGTCCCTCTGAAAGATTTCAACCACACTGTCACCATTTATAATCCTATGGATGTAAACATCAATATTGTATATGGATTCAAAAGACCTTGCACAAATACGTGAAAAAGGAGCCTGGAGGTACTTTAGGAAAGAAATCCTTGCACAGATGTGTACAAGAGTTGTGTATTCATCCTTCTCTGAGCCCATTCCACACAAGGGCAAGGAGATCCAAGTTGGAGGGCAGCCCTGGCACAGCTGCTGTGCTCTGGAGGCTCACTGGTGCCTGTGTGCCTCTTCCTCCCCTTCCCAGCCACGGTGGCAGCGCAGCCCTGTCCTCTCCAGCGCCACCAGACACTCACAGCTGTCACTTCAGAGCAGAGGTGACCCCAAGCTGAGCACCTGCCCCTGGGACAGAGGTGCCAACCCCAGCCCAGCACCCCTTAGCCCTCCCCACCTGGCCCCCACCAGGGCCTCTCTCTTCATTCTCTGTTTTGGAGAATGCAACCCAGGGTGGCAAATTCCACCAGGCAGCAGAGCATTTAGCCAAACCCACAAAGGACTTGTGTATTGTATGCCTAATCCACGGGCATTTTGGGATTCCCGTCCTAAAGCCACAAACCGAGTCACACAAAAGCCATTTTCACCTGGACACGGGGTTGTTGTTCCCTCCTAATGCACCGTGACAGGCAGCCCTGCTGTTTCCAAACCACAGCTCTTTGATCTCCTCCTTCTAAAGGAATAGGAGATTTAAGAGTGCTGGTTGTATCCAGGAGCTGTCAAGTTCCACTAATCTCCCTCCCTTTCTGTGACACCCAGCTGGTGTTTACCTCTGCAGCCACATTCTGGTGTGGAATTGTGGAATTCCAAAGTCAGGGAGCACCGAGCTGCCACGAGGGGCCTCGAGTCACCTGCACACAGTCAGCTCCTGCAGGACTTTGCCCACTTTATGGCCAAGTCTGTGCAAACCCCCCTGTCCTATTTAGCAGGTGGATTTGGATACCTGGAAGAATCCCAGGCTGGCAGCACAGCTCACTCCCTGCATGGAGACCTGGCAACTCAGCAGTGCAAGATCCAGACTCTTTTTTCACCCCTGTGTTTCACCTGATATGATCAATGGTGGTGTGAGTGCTCATTTTCCTCCTGCCCACTAATGACCAGCATTAAATGCTCAGCTCATCAGTGTGTGGTAACAGCCACACAGGAGTCTCTCTCTGTTTTCTGATTACAGAAACCAGACAGAGCACAATATATAACATTTTACTGCACCTGTGACCAGCTCCCAACCAATCATTGCAACCTCACTGCCCACCAAGCACAGGTGCATCTCCAAGCCTTTGCTTTAAACCAGCCAGAGAGCTAACACCCTGGGAACCCATGTGATTTCTAAGACACTGGAGAAGAACTTGGAGAATTTTCAGGTTGTCCACATCTCCAGGCACTTCTGCAACTAATGCTGAGTGCTGCAGCCTGCAGCACTAAATGCAATCCTCTCCAGCAGTGAGGTCTGGGACACTCATAAGAAAATGTGACCATATCTGTCCAAAATGCAATTGAGAAATTACTGCCACAGCAGCAGCACGTCATACCCTTCATTTACCATTTCATGGCACAATTACACTAAAAAGGTCAAAACCTCCCTTCACCCAACTGGTTTGAGTGAAAAGCTGTGTATTTCTATCCAGTGTCAGGGAGCACTCACCTGTCTCCAACTCCTTCCAGATGTGCATTAAGAGCACACTTCCTAGTCTTCCTCATCTTTCAAAGACCAGAAAGGTCCCTGGATCAAAACCACAACAAATTACAGCAGCCACCATCACCACAGCTGAATGTGCAAGTCACCCATGCAGTGAGTGCTTGTGAGTTTTATGTCCAGGTGAATGCTCATTTTCTAGATAAGAAGAGAAGGAGAAGCTGTAAGGTGAAAGGTTTTTTGTTTGACCCAGTAAGGGTCTTCATGCACTCTCCACTCCCTCACTCCAACTTAAAACCAATTCTCTCTTGTTGGACTTTGCTGCTGCTACAGCCAGAATTTCCTTTTTGCTTCATTGGCCAGAGCAGTGGCTAGTTTTAAAGCTTTGCTAACACTTCCTTCCTTCTCCCCATCCATAATGCTCCATCAGACATCATCATGGTTCAGTGAGAAAATAATGAAGAAAAATGTACATTCAACAGTTTGCTGAGACTGCTTGCTCTGCTAGTCTCAATTCTGCTTTTGTTAATTCCTGAAACACTTCTGCCAGGCAATACCTACTCTGCAGCAGGAAGCAGCAGTCCTGGAATCACAGAATCCCAGATCTGTTCCCACACAGCAGCAGAGGGAGGTGCTCCAGTGGACCTGGCAGTTCTGGTCCTTGGAGTTCACACTGGCCACGTCTCTGCTCCGGATGGATACACCTGAACATGTGCATGAGTATGGAGCTCAGGGCTCCTCAGACACATACCAGCATCTGTGGCAGGGAAACACAAGCTGTGAAAAGAGCCAAAACATGCTTGGGAAAAAATACACCGTGTAGTTAACCATCAGTGTACACAGTTTATTCCCTCCCCACCACCATCCATCCAAAGAAATCCTCGAGTCGCCGCTGCCAAAACAGCAGTGACATTTCAAAGTAGCCACATGCAGATTAACCAGCACTTTTGTTGGCTCCAAAAGAGTCAACACAAGCTGATCTTACAGCCCCAGACACACCAGGCCTCCTGCTGCAATTTATGTGGCCACAAACAGAGATCAGAGTCCTGTGTTCTCATCCCTCACCACTCAGCGCTGGGCTGGCTCCCTGCTTGGCTCAGACTCAAAACCAACATTGTCTGCAGCAAACACAGAACTTGTGGCCACCTGGGCCGTGGTGCTTTGCTGGCTCTCACTCAGAGCAGTGTTCTCTGCAGTTACAGGCTGGGGTAAATAACAGGGATCATGACAAAACAAACACCAGTAGGTCATTCTTGATGCAGAAGTTGTGCTCTGTATTTCCAGCCCTGTCCTTCAATGTATAGACACTTTTCAACCTGCAGACCAAGAACCTCAGGGAATCCTGAGATAATTCTAAAAGGGTAATTAAGAAAAGTGAGTCTGTTGTTAATGGACTTAAATTAGCTCTACGGGGATCCACGCAGTCACTGAAAAGTTTTTTCAATAAGAGAAAAAGAAGATTTATATGGACATTCGTTGCACAAAGAGTTCATTCTCCTGAGTGGCAGAAGTCAGAGACACCTTCCTGTCCCCTGTCCTGCACACATCACATCCTGCACTGTATCTGTCCCAGTGCATTCTGACCAGCTCTGTATGTGGTGACCTCCTGCTATGCTGTTCTTTTACATAAGCTCAACTCATGAGAACCCAAATCAAACAGCAAAAGATCACTGCACTGAGATGTAAGCAGAAGAAAACTTCTTTGCTAAAACTGATGTTCAGAAAATTGAACACAAACTAACCTGGAGACAGCTCCTGTAACACAATGTCACTGATCAAACATTACATCAGGCTCGCTCTGAAGAGAAGCCCCTTGCCCTGCCGCATGTGCCCAGTCCTCTCTAAACTTCATTAAAGTCTAGTAAAAAATAAATAAGACAGATACAATTTGCATTTATTATACGAATTAGAAGAGCTTGCCAGATGGGGAGCTCTCCTCCAGCAGGGCCGTTGTTTTCCAGAAGAGAAAAGCACCGGCCCTACCCAGCTGTTTGGGGGCTGTGATGTTCCCACTCCTACAAAACCATCGCCCCTGGCTTCTCCCTGTAATTAGTTCGTGCTAATACCCTTGGCTGGGCTGTGCAAAAGTCACATTCTGAAAGATCACCCTTGTGAACAGCTGCACCCAGGAGACAAAACGTCACCACCCCAAGCTGTCAGCCAATTCATCTCCAGCCAAAGTCAGCCAGGCCATAAATTGGGAGTTCTTTATCTCAGGACAGCAGAGCGAGCGGGGCTTTAATTGCTGAGCTATGCTAATGAGCCTTGTTTGTGACACGAGGTGCTTCATGGTGGCTCTGTTGGAGAAGTCGGCACTGTCACCCCCCCTAGGGCACACACAATCAGCTTAAAGCCGTCTGGATACAGAAAAGAAATCATGTAGGGGTCCCCTCAGCATGGCACCTTATCAAAGGCATCATTAACAGCTGCTGGTGGCGTGGCAGGAGCCTCTCCTGGGTCAGCTCAGTTCAGTTCGCTCAGATCCTTTCCTCCCTTCACAGTTGGTTTTTTTTTTCCTAAATTGTGAGTTCTGTAAACACCGCTGTCAAATCGTCTGCAGAGGAACAAAATGATACCAAGAATTTAGTGTTTCCTCACAGATAAGAGCTGTGTCTGGTTTTAAAAGGAATTAAAACAAATTATAGCCGAGGAAAAGCAAACAGACAAAAGAATATCAGCTGAACTCTTTCTTGCTGACTTCTTGAGTCAAGATCTTCTGCAGCCTGGATTTCACTTTTTTCCTTTTGGATTAGGGGCTGTGGTAATGAAAATAGTTATTTTAACATTCATATTTTGGAAAATAATCAGAGAATCACAGAATGGTATGGCCTGGGAGGGATCATGTACTTCCAACCCCACTGCCATGGGTAGGGAACCTTCTGCTAGGTCAGGTTACTGAGAGCCTGATCTTCAACACCTCCAGGGATGGGGAGTCCTAATAGGCAAAATAATAGCCCAGGGCAAAATAATAGCCCAGGTGGACACAAAGCTACAGATTTCCTTGTCCAGATATCAAATGCTGTTTCATTTGCCCCATTAATGATGAGGCTTGCTTGCCACAGAAAGCCCAAGCCACGTTTCCATAGGTAAGGCCAGTGCTCAGCATCTTTAAAAATCATTAGTAGTTAAATGTGGCATTATTATTCTTATGGCACTGCCCAGGGACACGTGCAGGCATGGCAGACCCCGTGTGCCAGACACTCCACAAACATCCATTTCCCCAGCCTCTGAGATCTTCTGACCTGGGGGCTCAACCTTGCACACACTCACACACTTGAGTAACCACCAGGATCTCATGGCCCCACTGAAACCAACACAGCTGATGAATGGAATGAAATCAGTAATTACCCATGTGCTTAATTATTTGCAGAACTGGGGGCTAAGTGTTTCATTTTTAGCTTTATGCTTGAAAATGTTGGTTCTAATCTTGCGTGCCTCCCTTCGCACTCAGTCCCATCAGGAGCAGCGGTCTGGCCTAATTAACCAAAAGCACTTAAGGAAGTGTTTCACTTCCAGCATGTGAACAAACCCATTGACTGAACACTGCATTGCTTGGGTTGGCTCAGCCCCTTGCAGGATGGGGCCCTTCAGCCCAGGTGTTAGGGGGACAGAACTGAGAGAAACGTGACCTAAGTCCAAACCTGTCCTAGGCCACGTGCCCAGGGGGTTGGACACCCCAGGGATGCCCTGCCCAGCAGTGTGGTGGGTGAGGCAGGAGCCCTGGCAGGGCTGAGGATCCACCAGTGTGTCCCCAGCTCCCATCCTGGATGGCATCCAAGTCTGCCTGTGCAAGGGGGTGCAGGGAGGCAGTGCTGGGATTTAAAGAGAAGCTGCAAATGTTCTCTGTAATTAACTGAATGGAAGCCTTCCTGCTCAAAAGCACATCCCTCATTTAACACTGGCCCCAGCTCCCACTCTGCAGCACAGAAACAGCCCAGCCCTGCTGCAGCAGGGATGTCCCTGGGGGCTGGAGCAGAGTGGACAGCCCTCTCTGCCAGACTGGGAGAGGCACAGCTCAGGGGTGGGGGCTGCAGAGGGGGACTTGCAGCCAGACCCCTCTGCACCTCTGCTTCCACCTCCTTTTTTTGCCAGGCTGAGGAGTACCTGGAATGGGGCACGTGCACAAGGACACCCAGCTCTCCCCAGGCCTGGGCTACCTGGGACCAAGCCTCCAACCGTGGCTTGCTTCTTACAAGCCCTAATTTCAGGCCCTTTAGGACACAAAATAATGATAACACACTCCCTGGAAAAAAAAATCCCCTTGGGCCTGTGTAAAATTAGCAGTGTGCTGACTGTCCCACTTTCACTCCTGCTATGTGGGGCAGCCTGGCTTATTAATACACTGGACTCATTTCAAGCTCCTTTGCTTTCCCCCTTTCAAAGGGAGCCTGGAGACAGCCAGGCTGCTTCTCCCAGCAGTGCCAGAGGTGCCCCTCTCACCCTGACAGACAAAGCCTCCTGCACACCACCTGGGAAGTGGCAGGAGAGGACAGGGCAGGGTGGAGGAGCTGCAGGCTGCCCTGATGTTGCAGGGGAGGAAGAGGAGGGATGTCCCCTTTGCTGGCACAAGGGAATGCCCAGCAATGAGGGTGAAGCACAGCTTGGACTCTCCAAGCAGGAGGAGATAACCCAGAGGTGCTCTCCACCCTCCAGAGCCTCTGGCAGCAGGGATTTCAGTGCCACTCCTGGAAGGAGCTGTCCTTCTGTCCTACACTCACAGAAACACACACCCTCCCCTGGAAACAAAGCACAGCTTAACAGGAAAACTTCTTGAAAGTGCCATCATTACCATAATTCAATATTAGTGTAAAATACAACCTCTACCCAGGAGCTCAGAGGAGGTTGGTCCCTGCTGTCTGCCCAGGTGAAAACCTCCTGACCTGACAGAACTCCCCAGGGTAAGGGAATTTCAGAGCTGCTGTGAGATTTCTTCCAGTGTGAAGGGAAACTGCAGTGTGCAAGGAGAAACCCTGGGAGAAAAGAGGAGCTGACCTCCAGACACATCCACATTAGAGCCATTTAAGGAGAGGGAACCTCAGCTAAAAGAACAAAGTTTTCAGAAATAAGGTTTGTCATGTCACACAGCCTGTTTTTTCACTCCAAGCTGTGACCTGCTCCAGCGTTGTTTTATCTCACACTGTTCACAGAGAGTGTTGTGACACTCCAATCCTGAGACAGATCCCCTGGTAATACTGATTTAACCTCAGCTCAAACAAAACCTCAAAAAATTGGTACTATACTTGACTCAGATACGGAACACAACAACATATGAATAGAGAGGGCAAAGGAACGATCTGGAGGAAAATTATGTTGGGTACCTTAAACAAGAGGAGTGTATAAACTGACCTGGCCACACACAGCCTCAAGAGCTAAGCCTACAAACCAAATACATTTCAGTAAACAAAAATCTACTGGAATGGCATTGTTTTTCCATGGTTTTTTTCTCCCATGGGGACAGCAAGTTGTGGCGCTTGGGTTTTTGTTTTTTTTTTTTTTTCCTTTCTACAAGGTACATTATTCCATTTAAGTGCTCGTGTGTGTTTATTAATAGAGCAAAAACAAGTGAACGAGGAGCTGCTCTGGGGAGGCTGAAAGCCTGCACTGGAGGAGTGAACCAGAGGAGTAAATCCATTTAGGAAAATGCTCATTTTAAGACAAGTTCCTTTCACATTTGAGTTCTTTTCCTGTAGACCCCGAACGTAATCAGAGCCAGTGACATGCCAGTCCTACGACACCAGGTACACACCCCAGACAGGACCTTCCAGCTGCATCTCTTGATGTTGTGCTAAAAACATTCAGAAGGTGACCAACAGCAGCTCACACATGCTGGGAAGCAATGAATGATCACTAAAAACTTTAGAAACCATCCCTGACTCAGTGGGACCCGAGTCGGGCTGTGGAGGAACCCCTGTAAAACCGGCACCATCACAGCTATTGCTGCCATGTCCTGGATGGAAGATGTGAAACCTGAGATGCTTCTGGCCCCCCACAAAGTATCCTGCACCCACAGGTGAGCCCCAGGGCTGCACAGACCTCCTGGGCTGGTGGGGACAGTTCCCAGCTCCCTGCACTGCTCTGCAGAGGCACAGAGACATCAGCACTGGCTCCAGAGCAGGGAGAGGATCCTGCTGTGCTCACTGCTCCTGACAAACCCAGGGGAAAGACCTGAAGAAATGCACACACAGAACCAGACATAAATGTGGGCACAATTCCCAGAGCAGTGGAAAAGCAAGTCCCCAGAGCTAGTCTTGAACAGGGAGTCAGAAGAAAGCGAGGCACACGGGGAAGATGTGCCAGCAAAGGTCACCAGAGAGGGAAAGCACACATTGTTCACTTGCTAATGAAAGGTGCTTAGTAATGTGAGAAGAAATATTGCGAGACCAGCTCATCACAGCCCCCCCAGCTTTGGCAATGACACCTGACAAAAGCTACCTGGGGACCACAAAGCTCCCTGAGGACACCAAAGGTCACAAGTATTTTATTCATTCACTGTTTCCAAAGGCCATTGTTATTTACTTGCTGTCAGCATCTGTGCTCGGCGGTTTCAGCTCTCTCTTGGCTTTGCTAAAATCGTTTCCCAGGCAGTGGGAGGCTGCAGCTGGATCCAGCAGAGCCAGGACAGTCTCTGATGTGGCCGTGTCCCCCAGCACCGAGCCCCTGTGTTTACAGTGCGCTCAAACGAGATTAGCTCATTTCAGACAGTGCCTAATGAAAGCTGAGTTTTTCCATGCCAGCATTTGCCTTTCCAGCCTGAAAACACAGGGCTGGAAGATTGGCCTGGCATTCAGGCTGCAGCATGTGACTCTTTAATGAGGGAGGGCTATGAACTGCAGGACTAATGCACACGGGTGCAAAAGCAGCTCCCCGACGTGACCTGCTTCACTGGAG
>VWZP01001516.1:38119-52629 GCA_013396995.1 Dicaeum eximium | reverse complement strand
TTTTTTTTTTTTTTTGTGATTAAGGCCAACTATGGGGAAACAAACCTATTCTTGGCTCTTTCACAGCCCTAGCAGGTGATTATGAACAAATTCTTTAACCATGTTCTACCTCAGGAGTACCCCACCACAATAACGAGATAAAAATGCCCTTTCTCACAGGAGGATGCAGCAGGTTCGGGTATTAGCAGGATGAATGTCACAGCAATGCTCCTAAAATGTAAAGACTAAAACTGGAGCAAGCCCTGCAGCATTGGCTTTGAAAGCCTGCATGGAATAGCTGGATCACAGTGGTCCTTTGGATCTCTGAGTAACACCTGCAGCAAATGTGGCTTCACTGCTCCCCTCCTCCCTGCCATCCTACCCAACAGCAGCCTGCCTGGAAAACATCAGGCAGCAGGAGCCAGCCAGCAGAGCAGCTGGTACCTGGCTGGGTGTCAATAGGCATTTCATACCCACCCAGGGACCCAGGGACAGGTTTTCCTCACTCCCAGCTCCAGGTACCACACTGCTGGCTGGGCTCTGGCTTCTCCTGCAGAAGGGCAGAGGGCAGCCTGCTCCTGAGCCACCTTTAACATTAAGGAGGAAATAAATCAAAGAGACTGAGGTACTCAGGCACCAACACGGCAGGAAAAGCGTCATTTTCCCATTTTTAGATCAGCATTTGCATACTTATGCCAATAGATACTGCAGCTGGAGCTAAAGGTGCTGTGCTGCCCACAGGCTGGGGGCAGCCTCTGCAGCAGTGGGATTCCCTCAGATCCTGGCAGGTGGAGGCAGTGCCAAACCCCTCAGTCCAGCAGGGAGGAGTGCCAGGCACCACTCCATCTCCTGGATGCTCCCAACAGTCTGCAGCACCTTTCTCTAATTCGCTTCTGAAAGAAACAGTGAAATAACATTTTCTATCTGCTTTTGCAGGAGAAAGTCACAAAAAAAAAAACTGAAAGAAAGTGAGTGATGAACTAGAAAATAGTAAAACTGGAGCTGCCCTGAGGAGCTGCAGCCCCAGCCATGTGCAGACTGTGCTACTCCAGAGAAACCAGAGTAAAATCAGCTCTGCCCAGTTCACACAGCTCCACAGCTGATGTCACAGAGCACCAGGTGTAACTTCTGTGCAAAAGCTTCTGCTGTTCACCCATCATTCTCATTCAGAAATATTGTCCTATCTGCTTTAAATTGCTTCATACTGGTGGGTTTTTCTGGCTTATTGCTACATCTCTCTCCTCTCTGTTTATCCACACCATCTCCTGGTTTTCCACAGAGCAAGAAGAAGACAATTCAGATTTCCATATTTCACACACTTTTTTCTTTTTCTTTTTTTTTTCCTAAATCACTTCAGTACTCCCACTGTCCTAGGATTAGCCCAGTTGTTTGGTTTTTTGGGGTTTTTTTGGTTGGTTGGTTGGGGTTTTTTGGGGGGTAGGGGTTTTTTTTGTTTGTTTGTTTGTTTTTCTGCAGCCACAGAACAAAAATATTATGGTTACATAAAAAACCAGGGCTTTCCATAGCTAAGGGCCACGGGAAGGGAGGAGGGCAGAGCTTGGCCACTGCCACAACCACAGCCAGTGCTGCCAACGTGCTTCAAACCACGCTCAACTCTCTGCCAGTGTGGGCAGGCTCTGAGTTTGCTCCCTGTGTCCACAGGAACTCAACAACCAAACTGTGGTAGCAGAAAAATGGCTCAAATAACAACAGGTTATTATGGGATGGCCATCACTGGGCAGGACAGAGGAGCACCTGCCCTGGGCTGACAGGAGTGAGCAGCCAGACCTCCCAGCCTCCTCCCAGCTCCTTTTCCCTAAATTCAGGTTGATTTCTGACCTTAAGCTAAAGGGCTTCCCTGGAGTATCCAGCATGGCTTCAGTGGAAATCTCCTCTTTACAATGAGATAGAAATGTGTTGGATCTCTTCCTCACATGCTAGCAAACACTGGAGGAAAACAACAGAAGCCTCCATGAGAAAATATTTCAGCTGTTTTGCAAAGACATAAAAAACAGTGATACAAAAAAATGCTGTATTGAAGCATC
Source organism: Dicaeum eximium (assembly GCA_013396995.1). NCBI lineage: Eukaryota > Metazoa > Chordata > Aves > Passeriformes > Dicaeidae > Dicaeum > Dicaeum eximium. The sequence goes on along the minus strand of VWZP01001516.1, from coordinate 50,605 downwards.
TTAAAAATCCAATCCATAATCTTTTTTCCTGTTATGAAGAATATTTTACAAATAAAACCTCCTTCAAGTAGATGCAGCTGCCTGCATCCAGCGAGCAAAAGGTGTAAAGTTTGCCCTCAGACAGCATTTTAGGCAGCATTTAATAAAATCCCAAAGATCTGAGTGCTGTTTGCCACACCAAATAGTGTTTCCAGGAGTAGATCTAAACAGTTAGATATAAACATCTCTGTCCTGTTTAAAAAAACTTGAGATGCTGAGAGTGTGGTTGTGTTTTTCCTGATGCAAATGTGAAAAGAAATGGTGAGAGAAGGGGGATGGAGTGGGGCAGTAAGAAACACAATGAAAACCAGCACCACCACCCAGACAGTCCAGCATGGATTATACAGCGATGGATTTACACATTAAAACATTAGCATGGTGTCTCTGGCTCAATTGATTCATGGTAAGTCAAAGACACCATGACCACATTTGTGTAAGTCCCAGGATTTAAGAACAATTATCTTTATTTCCATTTGTTTCATTTCACAGTGACTTTGACCCTCATACACCACTCTATCTCAAAGCACGTTGAACACCTTTGAATTCCAGTGCTGTGATGTTTTGAGGCACTGCTGAAAAACAATACAGCAGCTCTGTCTGCTGCCTTAAACAGCAGGGATTCTGGCAATTTTAAAAACCCATTAATAAGAAGTAAGCCTGTTCTGGGGAGGATTTCACCTCTCCCTTCATCTGCAGATGAATGAAGCCCTCTCTCCCTCCTGTGCCCTCTTTTGCAGGCACTGCCATTGCAGCAGCATTTCTCCACACCACAGCCACCACCAAAATAACTGTTTAAATGAAACTGCTTAAATGAAACCATCTGGATTCTGCATGGATGGATTTCTGTTCTGAGGGTTTCATGAGCATCAGCAAAATGTATCTAGAGATGGGTGAAACCCAGCACGTGTCAAAATAAAAGAGCAACATTTTTTTTTAATTCCTCACGATTTTCTGGGAAAAAGAAATCAGAACTGGTAAAATGAGAGGGTTTAGATGTTTTATTACAACAAGGCCAAGACACTCAAGCTGTATATCTCTGATGGCTGCAGTAGCTGAAACAGCACTAAGAAGAATTTTGAACTAACCATTAGGTTTTAAAACTGTTTTTCAAATACTGATGAATTCCATGTATTTGAAACACTTCCATTTCAGTAAAAGCTTACAAGTACACTTTTCAAAGGGTACATTTTGCTTCCAATACAAAAGTTAATACATATCTAGGCTCTCAGGAGCATCAATTTAGAGAAAAATCCAACCAAATCACAGCACTGTTCATTTCTTATTATCATTGCTCTTTTTTAACCTTATATAAAATCAGTTCCAAAATCAGTAGCTTTTCAGTAGCATGCACTTTCAATTTTTATAACATCTGAGAAAACTTAGAGGAAAGTTGTCCATTAGTTCAGGACACGATGGTATTTATTTGTATTCTATTTACTTCAAAAGGGAAGAGCACTCAAATTCATCCAGAAAACTATGACAATTTGGTACCAGGACAAAGCTGCTGAGGAAATCAAAGATGAACCCTCCAGAAATTTGAATAGTAGAGGAATCTTCTCACAATTGAACATACATATGAATAGATATTTTTGCTTTTGTCAGCTGCTCTTTTTGCCTGAGAAACAAAAGTGGAATATGTTGTCACTGTGGCTCTTTGTGTCTCAATTACCTCAATAAAACCATTATTAAAAATTAATAAATAAGGATAAAAGTAGCAGGAGTTTTCTGATTAATTTCAGTGGAATTGGGATATAATGAGCTTGTCTTTTTAAAGGATCAGGATCCAGGGACATACAGGAAATCTGCATTTACATTTGTGCATGTACCTTTATATCTTCTAAGTGGCCTATACCATCAATTGTTCTGCCTATTTAGAAAATGGGATTTAAATATTTCAAAATCGTTTTTTCTCTGTGTCTCATCTCTACATTCTCAATGTCCTCACCTCAGCTCTTCCTTTCAGGTCCTTAAAGCAAAGCCTTTTCTGATCTCCTTGCCCAGCAGTAAAATTTCCTCATCACCACTCTTGTCCACCACTAGCAAGCATTTCCTTGGCAATCTGCACGCCAGCAACGGTGTGAAATGCAAACATATCCATTTCTCCCTCTGAAGCTGGCTCTGTCTTTGGAAACCTTGTTTTTTTTCCGTGAAAGTTTCATAAACAAAATTCCATGACACTGAATTATACCTTACTTTAGTTAATCTGTTATTGGAGTGGATAAATAAAATAATAATACCCACTTTTTGATTTCTCCCCCTAGGGCTGCAGTAAGACAGTGCCTAAACTTGAAGTGTCCAAGGCCAGGTTGGACAGGGCTTGGAGCAAGCTGGGATAGTGGGAATGGGATGAGCCTTAAGGCCCCTTCCAGCCCAAACCACTCTGTGGCTCTGTCCCCACAGCAAGCACATGGTGTGAGCTGCTCACAGCAGGGTGGTGAGGTGTGCTAACACATGTCCTGGCACTGGCACTGTCACAAAATGCTGTCCCAGCCCTGGAGACTGAGGAGCCCCAGCAGCACAGAGCTGAGCTGGTGCCAGGGCAGAACCCGGAGCCCCGGCTGAGAGCTCCAGGTGGGACTGAAAACGAGGAATCCTCACCCAGGAGTTCCCAAGGAGCTCCATGCTGATCTGTTCTCAGCAGTGTAACATCCCTCCTGGAAGAAAACATGAAATAATCTCCCAATAAAGCAGCAGATGACACAGCAGGGCAGAGCAGTAACCGAGGGGGATTTCTACTGCCAAGGAGCTGGGGAGAGGCACGGGAGCCCCAGAGCAGGGCAGGACCCAATTCCCCAGCTCCTGGGGAGCCTGGGGGAGGCAGGGCTTGGTTCTGGGCTCAGAGATGCTCAGGCAGGTTGAGGTGGTGGTGGTTCCTCAGCTGAGCTCACAGACAGGGCTCCCCAGGGCGAGCACATGGCCCTCGCTCCTTGCCCGCTCTGCTGGATCCCAGAGCTTTGGCAGGGCCTGGCACAGCCCAGGGCTTCTCCCTCTCCTTTTTGGGGTGCCAGCCTGGCACAGCCATCAGGGTGAGCCTGTCTGCTGCTGAGCACTGTCCCCGTGGGGCAGGGACACGCTGTCCTTCCGTCTGCCCCGCCGTCCCAGGGCCCTGCTGTGGTTTAAAATATCCTTTCCCAGACTCTCAGCAAAGACACAAATCTCTGGTTTGCAGTTTAACTCCTAGGGCAGCCCACGATACAAATGCTGGGAAGCTACAGGCCTAACAGGCCATTTGGACACCAAAGACATGAGAATTCCAAAGGCTTTGCATGGGATTTCAGATAGTATCTTTATTTTTAAAAGATAAGGGGAGGCGGTGCAGGGAAATACCACCCTTCAGAGTCCACCCACTAAAACCTAGAAACAAAATGCTGAGAAGCTGTAGGAACCTTGATCTGAACCTATTTTTATGTTTCTCTTCAGTTGTACAGAGTGTCTGAGGGTTGTACTGGAGCAAAGGATGCAAATCTTCCTGTGCTCCTGGTACTACTGCTGCAATTCCCACTGCAGGGCCATGTTAAATTTAGAGCCCACAATTCATAAAGGAAGCTGACAAGTTGCAGAGCGTTCAGAAAGGAATCTGAAGGATGGAAAAACAGCATTTACAGCTGCAGGAATTTTGTCTATTTAGCCTGTGAAGAGAGGAGTTTAAGGGATGACTTGGTTAAAGACTATTGATGTTCACAAGGAGAATTAAATGTTGAGATCAGGGTCCTCAATTAGCACAGGAAAACCCTGACACTGAAAGCAGGCAAGTCCTGACTGGAAACATGAGGCACATGTTTACCAGTGTAAATAATGAATTTATTACCAAAGCCAGAGCTGAAGCAGACAGGATGACTCCTCATTACAGGTTTTTTTAATAACATTTGAATGCTTTTTTCCTGAAAAGACATGTTGAAATTTAAACAAGCACATGTTGAAAGCAACATGTTTCAAGACATGTTGAAATTTAAACAGAACCAGCCTTGGGACCTGTATTATCTGAGGGAGCAAACAGTAATGCTTCCCTTTTTCCATATCCACAGCCTTCTCCCCCTTCCACCAGCAGTCCTGACAGTAATTCCAGGTGTGCAACAGCTGAGAGCATCATTCTGATCACAGATCCTCCTGGCAGATCTGCTCTGTGTTTGTACAAGCACCAAGCAGATCTCTCATCTCTCTGCCAGGAGCCTCTCACTGTAAAATATAAAAGCCATAAAATACCATTATAGTGACCCTGGTGCTCCCTCCTCACTGCCTGGAGCCAGGGGCCAGCACACAATTCCCCTCCTCACTCTCCTCCTCCTGGTGCCACCAGCAGCAGAGAATCCTCTGGCACACCCTGGTCCAGGCAATTCCAACCAGTCCTCAGTTATCCACCCTGCATTTCCCTGATATCCCATGTCCACAGCCCTGGCTGTGCTGTAAGCCCACTCCTCTGTGTCCTATCCACCAGGATCATGGAGAACAGATTATTCCCTCTTTTGAAGGCATTTCACACCATTTTCATGCCTCACTAAAGGCTCCTCCTGACAGCACCAATTCTTTCTCCCCTTTCCTGTGAGCCCACAGCTCTCATTAGTTTTTTGCTGCTGGATTCCTTCCCAACTCCTCCTGCTCCAAATGCCACCCCCCAAGCTCCACGTGGGGCTACAGCCCTTCCCCAAGCACACACCAAAACCCCAAACTCTGTCACGTGTGCCTGAGAGCAGGACTTGGCCCTCTTTTAATCCCATTGCCTTTATCAGCCACACAACGTTTTGCACATTATCTCCCCAATTATAGAGGCTTGTAGGTGATAATGAGATTGCACTGGATATATTCCAGCAAAGCACATTCTAGGTTTTACTAATTTCATTAACCAAGAAAAGTTGGCTAATGGCTGAAAAGTGCAATGGTGCACATAATCACACCAGTTGCTTTGCTACTACAATTATATTATTAAGATGGATCTTTGAGGTACAATTCTCATGTATAATTAGTGGGTTATCCCTTCAAGAAAAAAAATAAAGTAATTCAAAAGCACCCAAAGGTTTGAGCAAAATAGTTCTTACTGAAACCAAAAATGAAGTCATGCTCTCAGGTCAGACTCTGAATGGGAGTTGTGAGAAAACAGGAGTGCAAGAATTTAGAAACTGCACACAGGCTCCTGGAGGATGTGAAATGCCAAAGTTGCAATCCCCTGGCACACACTGGGAGCTCCCAATCTCAGTGGTGCCTGTGGGCACCCAGGCTGAGAAGACAACAGATCCCAGAATGTATCAGAAATATAAAACATTTAGACTGATTCAAAATTATTTCTTGCTGTTTTAATGACTTCTGTATTCTTCAGTTGTTTATTTTCTTGGACATCACTATTCTTCCCAACAGAGACAAGTTCAATTTCAGATCAAGGAACCAGCACCACCAAGCAGGCAGGACAGTGGAGAACCCTCTGGTTACTCCTTTTACCAAATAACAAAACAGAAAACAAGTGTGAATTTTCATAAGCAACTTCCAAGTTCGAGCCTGATTTTTTGGATTGCTTTTCTCTTTCAGCTAGATTGTGCTTATCAGCTTGACAGAAAATGCAATGAGTGTTTCTCACTAGGAATTTTTTACAAATTTAATTGAGTTGTCAGGAGAAATGTTATTATCCTCACCATGTGAAATTAATATATCAGGAACTTATCTACTGTCTTGCATGTGTGCATGACATTTATATGGATCATTGCAACTAATACATATATATCTCTTCTGCTTGGTAGAATTTCACACAATAAAAAATCTTCAGAACTGAATTTGTGATTGTCTAAAAGTCCTTTAATTTGGCTGGCTCTGCCAAGGAGCTTAGCAGGAGACTTTGCTGGATTTAATCAGCCAGACAGACCTCAGAAATTCTGCTGGAATTCTTGTTGCTATTAGAAATATGCACTAGCATTTGCTAATTCAGTTCAGAGCTGATTCAGAAACTAAAAGCAATAAATCTTCATGCAAGCATTGAGCTCTCTCAAGGATATCCTGGAGCAGTGATTTTTGGAGAGGAGGAATACATAAAGGAATGCAGAGTGTCTAGCCAAAATTTTATTTGAAATATTCTTTTCAGTGAAGCCAGAAACTTATCCAAAACAGAAAAACTCTGATTTTTCCCAAATGCATTTACTTGGCCTTCCACGTCCATGGCCCTGCACAGGAGACAAGAAAGCAGAGGCAGCAGGAGATGAAGTCAGTACACAAACTCTCAGCCACCCCCTTTAAGTAAGCAGGAGTTTCATCACTGATATTAAACAGGAGTTTAATCTGCACTGTGACTCACCAGGACATCTTTCTGTGCCTTAAGAGCTCCGTGCCCTCCTAAAATCTAACAAAAACTGCCAACTTTGAGAAAAACTGCAGGTCCTGTGGCAAGGCCTGCCATGATAAGCACATACTTAATGTTTGCTAGACTGGGGTTTCATTTATTATTACCCTGGAGATAAAAGAAAGAGTGAAACATCACCTGCAGGTGAAGCCCACTGACACTCCAAAATTCCATGTGTGAAACCTCCAAAATACCCCCAAGAGGCACAAGCCTGACACAGCTCAGTAATAACAAAGTTCAGTAATATAGACCTGATTTAATTCATACAAAATGGCAAAATTGACACATTTCCTGTGCCATTTCAGGCTCACAGGACCTTTGCACAAGAACCTGGCTCTCCAGTTCAACATGAGCCTGATTTGCTGTAAAGGGAAATCACATTTGACATTTAGGAACTCAAGTGCTTATAGCATTTATTGCATTTCCCTGATATATTGATGAAATGCACAAACACAAACTGTTCTTCAACAAAAAAAGAAACCAAACCTGCATTTTCAGTTCCCATAAAAACCATTTGATTTTCTCATGAGCAGTATGTATGAATTTCTATGCCACTTTGACATCCCTCTCCATAAGTCAGTATATCCTCAGGACAAATATGGTTCTGCTGATAAACACTTGGCTTTATTTCTGTTCTGCTGGAGTTTGGATGGGCAAGTTAAAACTCTGGCTGCTTGTCCATGACCTTTGCATTCTCCTTTGAATTCCATGCATTTGCAAGAGATGATGGAAGGGCTGATAGTGTCTACTGTTTATCAGCCATGATAATTAGATTAGATACATTTTTGATTGTAAAAATAGCCTTGTAATGGATTTTTTTTTCTTTTTGTTTACAGCTTTATTTCCAGCAGTGCTCTGAAGATTTTTAAAAGTCTGTGTCCAGGAAGCACTTTGTCTCCTTCAGCTGACAAACTTTTCTGGGAGGAGAGGAAACTCAGTTTCTCTTCTGTCTGCACAATCAGCCCCCAGAGCACGAAGTCTCTTCTTGTCCTCTTTGCTGTGAGCCCTGGAGAGGGCTCAGCTGTCCCCCCCAGCCCCCAGAGACCCCCCTGAGCACTCCTACAGCCACAGCCAGGCTGGTGCTGGCCCGTGGCACTCTGGGCTCTGCTGAGTGCTCAGCTCTTGGCTCAAGGTGCCATTGCTGGAGATAAAACAAAACAGGGAAATGATGGCATTTTGCTGGAAATTCGAGCACCCAACAGTCAGGCAGAGCCATGTTTAGCTTGCCCATATAACTTTCTGCTGTGATGAGCACATTACTTGATGACAATGATGTGTTCTTGGAAGCACCTTTTATTTTCTGCCCTCAGCTCTTTGCAGTTGTCTGCATGGCTACGAGCTGGAGCAGCAGTTCTTGCAGAGCTGGCTGATGCTGTGTGCTCTTCTGCACTTCCAATGGCTGAATCAAACTGAGAGACAGCTAAAAATGCATCATATTCCCCACCAGCTCTGTTTGCCTGGGTAAACCTTCGCTGCAGTTCCCTGAGGACTGCCATGTACCTCTAAAATGAGTGATCTGGACAGTCACTCCTGCCCCAGGGCAGTGAAAGTTGTGCTCTACACCCTGAAGAAGTTTGGTGCCCTGTTAAATAAACACCTGATGTGTTTGGTTATGCTGAAATAGCCCTCTGGGCTCAGCACAAATCAGGAGAAGGTGAAACCACCACTGCCTCCTTTGCAGTCAGATTTCCACCTCCTGGAAGGATCAGCTGCTTCCACACAGCAAAAGCAAAAGCACATCTCCAAAGAAAGATTCCCAAAGCCAAAGCCATGTTTGTGGCTGGATTTTACACCTCTAATCCTCCATCCCAGGGAGTTTTTTTGCCAGTAATAAGGGGCTAGGATGATTTCTTCATTCTTCTTACCAACATTGTCATGCCAGCTCCTTGTCCTGGATTCTGGGAGAGGATCACTGTGCCTCGGATGCCCCACCTTTCTCACACCACTGACAAGGAGCAGGGGCTTCCTCCCCAGAGCCCCGCTCATGCACCCCTCTCTTTTGAGAAGGGAAACACCAGAGAAAGTTCTTCTCCCACAGGCACATCAAACATTGCTGCTGGGGCCTCTGAGCAGACCCCAGGCTGGAGCTCTGCTTCCATGACTTGTGTTTGTGTCCTCCACTGAAACCCAACTCACTCATGCCAGTCCCACCAGCTGCTCCAGTCTCCTGAACAGGGTTGTTCTGTGCTATAAACTTCGGCTTTCCAAACACAAGCATCATCTGTTAAGCCAAAATCTTTGGATGGGATTCCTGCACAGCAGGCTGGGAGTCCAAGCAGCACAGGGCAAATCTTCCCTGTGTCAGCAGACACCTCGTGTATTTTTAGTGCTGTCAGAAACAAACCACTCCTTGATATTCCAGAAGGGGGGAAAAGTCTTCTAGAAGTGGTGGTGAAGCTCATATTTTAAAAGACCTTTCTGAGAACTTGCCAGCCTCCTGGGGGATCTTGTCAACATCTCCCACCTTAAATGAAAGCCACTTTTAAATCCACAGGGGTTTTGAAGAAAAGCTGGAACATATCAAAGCTGTTGGGATGGCACAATACATCAACACTCACAGACAGTAAATCCTCCCCAGCCTCAGGGGAGCTCACAGCCCCCCAGAGCGAGCCCTTTCCTAATGTATCTCTCAAATGAACTGCTAATCTCCTCTCTAAACTTGACAGCTGTCCTGCATGCACTCAAACCCCTCTGTGCTTAAATCCTTCTATCATTCTTGTTAAGTCACTTGTTAGATCATTTTTGCTTTAATAGGAAGAAAGAAATCTTTCCTCCAAGCCCAAACAAAGCCTCACTCACCTGCAGCTGGCACAGATTTCATACATATATGTGTGTGTGTGTATTCCCAGGAGCAATCTTGGACTTTACAAATTCCTGTGGCCAGTGGGAGCTCCCCACCAGTCTCCCCAAGTAGATTTTTCAGAGCCCAGCAGATCTGATGGCTTCCTGTGCTCAGATCTGCTCCAACTTCTGGCATGGTTTCTCTCTGCTCTGAGGGAGCAGAAAACTTTCCCCTTGGCTGGGCAGAGTCTGGCCAGTGGTGCTGAATTCACAGTGCCAGCAGCTATTTGTCACTTCTGCTCCAGATGAGAGTTTGCCAGGGTTGCTGGGCAGCCTTGCCACAAGAACTCACATGAGACACCACCAAGACAGCTGAGCTCTTACACTGCCCAAGTCCTGACAAGGGCTGCCTAAAGGCTGGTTTGGCATAGTCAGAAATAATCCCAAATTCCAGTCGAGGACAAAGCAGAAGTTTTTTCATGCAGTTCTCAGTGTTTCAAATGAAGAACATTTCAAAACACACCAAAACCCCAATCCTCCCTAGAAGCAGCTACTTGTCCATTAGCTCTTCTTGCCCACATATTTTGTTTACTGCTTGGAACTGATGAAGAGTTCCACCAAGACATGGATTTGTTCCAATGTCAGCAGTGGGGTTCCCTGCTCTTGCACAGCACTGGGCAACTCCAATCAGCTGGCATGAGGCTGGTGCAAGCCTGACAATGCCTGACAGCTCTGCAGGGACCTGAGCACTTGCTCAACATCTGGAACATGCAGGTCCCTGGGCAAAAGTCGGGACAAAGAAAGTAATGAAATAACTCCTGCAACAGACCTCAAGCACTTGGATTGCCAAGGCACATGAGCTCTGCTGAAACAGAGGATGCTGTGCTGGTGACAGGTGTCTATCCTTCACAGTATTTTCCCAGTGAGGATATTTTTTTATGCTGCTCCAGGTTCTTCATCACTCCCTGCATTGGCAGGGAGGGGAACAGGGCCATTCTCCTCTCTGCCTGTAGCTACATTCACTGCTACAGCAGTGATATGAAATTATTCACTCTGCCTCTTAAAATGTCTACAGAAGATGAGATACAACAATTGGAAGTGCTGCTCAGCCACTCTGACTGATCACCCTGTGCCCTGTCACCTATCTGTTAGCTCTGCCATTCCCTGCTGGCTCCAGAGCAAATCAGGCTCTGAAACACTCCTCTGGAGAGGGCAAAGGTCTGTCACATCTCAGGGATGAGCTCTGGGCTGAGCCTGACTCCCCATGACTCTGAAATATCCCAGTGGTCACCCAGTGCAGAGCCCTGTCCCACACAAGCACGGCCTGGATCAGAACTTCCTTTGCAATTGTCCTGAAACGGATCCCATTTTCCAACCAGAGACTTCATGCTCTGAAACACTGCTTCCAGCCAGCTCCGCTCCCTGCAGCCATCCTGGTTGTTCCCTGGTCCTTGGTGCACCCCTTTCCCAGGCACTTCGTGCGGCTGGGGAGGTGGATCCAGCCTCGTGGTGCCGGCAGGCAGCTCCTGGGGAGCTCTGCCTGGTACCTGAGCTCATGAAACCTGCCCATTTCACATGCAAACAAAACACGTGGAAATCTGCTTTACCTGCCAGAGGAGCATCTGTTAGACCGACCAATCTGAGCCGTGCACAGGGTAGACAGATTTACTTCTGACAAAACTCCACCCACCCCGCTCAGCCCAGCAGCTTTCACCAGGGGCTGGAAATTAATGGGATCTTTGCGTTGTCAGCTGCTCTTGCCCAAATGGAAAAGCACACCTGATGCGTCCCAAAGGAGGATCTGGTTTCTGGGTAGCCTGAGTGGATGGGAATCATCAAGGGCAGCAAAGGGGGCTGGCATCTGCCCACCACAGTCCCTTGTCCTGCAGCACGGCAGCTGCCCTGCCAGGACTGACCAGAGGGGAGAGGGCTGGGCCACCAAACCCTGGGCTCACCAGGGCCAGCAGTGGGTGCTGCGGGGCACTGCTGCATGTCCTGCTAGCCAGGACTCACCGCACACAGAGCCCAGTGCCACCCACGGCACCCAGTGCCACCCCCCGCACACAGAGCCACCCACTGCACACAGAGCACTCACAGGCACAGCCACGTCAGGCCCGTCCCTTTCTAGGGTTGGATATTCCAGACCATTCCCCATACCAGGGCAGCACTCCAGTGAGGGCACGTACCTCACCTCAGACCCCAGCCAAACCTTCGGTATTTAATTAATTACAAGCTACTTCTAACAGGGGTGCAAAGAAGAAATCGCCTCTGCCCCACACAACTTATCGGCACCAGTGGGAAGGCACCAGGAGCTTACGGGGCTCCTTGGAGCCTCTTCCCACTCGTACAGCGCTGAACTTGCTCTGTCCCCGCATGGCCCGGCTGCGGGTGCAGACTCCAGTCCCGGGACACTCGGAGCGGCCCCGCTGGGCCCGTGCCGTGTCGGCTCCGGCTCACACGGGCTGCTCCCGGACCATCCTGCGACTCCCGCTCCCGGGCCCCGTCCTCATCCTGGTCCTAGTCTCGGTCCTGGTCCCGATTTCCGTCCCCATCCCGGTCCCGGTCCCGATCCCGGTCCCGGTCCCGCTCCTACTCCTGATCCCGGTCGCGATCCCGATCCCGATCCCGATCCCGATCCCGATCCCCATCCCGGTCCCGATCCCGATCCCCATCCCGATCCCCATCCCGATCCCGACCCCGATCTCGATCCCGATCCCGATCCCGGTCCCGNNNCCCCCGCCCCGTACTTGAGGCGCTCCGCGCGGCCGCGCGCTCGCAGAGGCGGCGGGAGCGGGAGCGGCCCCGGAGCGGACGGGGCGCCCGGCGGGAGGGGCCGCTCCCATGGAGGCATTCCCGGGCACCAAGCTGGAGCAGCACCGGCACCTCCCGCCCGTAGAGTGCCTGCCGGGCGCCCGCTACGGCGGCCGGAGCCACAGCGCCTGCGGGAACGTCTTCAACTCCTGGAACGACTACCTGGGGCTGGCCACGCTCATCACCAAGGCCGTGCGGCCCGGCAAGGGCTTCGGCGCCGAGCCCCCCTCGGTCGTAGTGGCGGCCGCCGTGCCGCCGGCCGAGGAGGAGGAGGAAGAGGAGGAGGAGGAGGAAGAGGCGGCGGGGCCGTACTTCGAGGGCGCGCTGGACTTGCACGACCTGGAGCTGTGCGGGCACCACCACCACCACCACCACGGCGAGGGGCTGCTGGAGGAGCGCTTCGCCGACTTCAGCCCCTTTCCCGGGCGCGGCGGCCCCGCCGCCGTGGTGTTCGACTGCTCGGGGGAGCACCCGGGCCGGGAGGGCTCTGCCCACGCTTGGGGCGGCGTGGTGGTGGCGGGGCGGCTGCCGGCGCA
>VWZP01001516.1:0-37640 GCA_013396995.1 Dicaeum eximium | reverse complement strand
GAGGAGGAGGAAGAGGCGGCGGGGCCGTACTTCGAGGGCGCGCTGGACTTGCACGACCTGGAGCTGTGCGGGCACCACCACCACCACCACCACGGCGAGGGGCTGCTGGAGGAGCGCTTCGCCGACTTCAGCCCCTTTCCCGGGCGCGGCGGCCCCGCCGCCGTGGTGTTCGACTGCTCGGGGGAGCACCCGGGCCGGGAGGGCTCTGCCCACGCCTGGGGCGGCGTGGTGGTGGCGGGGCGGCTGCCGGCGCACCCGCGGGCCGCCTCCCGCCTGCTCAAGCCCGAGCTGCAGGTCTGCGTCTTCTGCCGGAACAACAAGGAGGCGGTGGCCCTCTACACCACGCACATCCTCAAGGGACCCGACGGCCGCGTCCTGTGCCCGGTGCTGCGGCGCTACACCTGCCCCCTCTGCGGCGCCAGCGGCGACAATGCCCACACCATCAAGTACTGCCCCCTGTCCAAAGTGCCGGCGGCCCGGCAGCTCCGGCACGCCCGGACCGCGCTGGGCAGGAAGGGCCGCTAGCGCCCGGCACCCCCGGGCCTCGCCCCGCCGACCCTGCCCGGCCCCGGGGCGGCCGCTGCGCGCTGGAACGCGCGGAGCCCGGGACTGCCAGGCGGAGATGCGCTGTGTTTGTTTATTGTAAGAAAAAAATATATCTATATGTGATTTTTACGGAGACGGCGAGGTCTGACTGGGTGGTGTGCGCGGGGGGCTCCGAGGGGCAAACCCACGGCCGGGGAGGTGGCGGGGGGTCCCCGGTGCCCGCGGCGGGGCAGCGCCGCTTTCTGCCGCCCGCCCGGCCCGGTTCGGTCTGCCCGGCCCGAGCGCTCCGTGCCGGGGGGCAGCGGGCGGGAGAGCCGTTCTTCATTGCCGGGTAATAGCAGCGTGTTTAATTAGGGTACAACACTCCGCCTTTCAGCTCTTGAAGAAAACATCCCCGCGGTTTCCTTCGCCGGGTTTAAAACCGGTGAGCAAATCGCGATCGAAGCTGCCCCCGGTAATTAACACCTGCTTCGGAAATCGCAGCATCCGAGTGGGCACCGGTGGCGCTGGTCTCGCAGGTCCCCGAGGCGAATACTCAGCTCTAGGGAAGGTCTGAGAGGAGAAAACATCCAAGTGCGTGTTTGAAAACGTGATGACTCTGGGCTGGAGTGCAAACGGAGCCCTTTCTGCTGACAGAAAGGCAGTAAGAATGGCAATCGAGCAAGCTGTGATGCAGCTGTGTTTGTGGTGGGGAATGGGGGAAAACCTGATGGAGAGGGACCTGGACAAAGCAGAAAGCTGTGGCCGTAGGAGAATGGAAGAAAGGGAGATTGTTTATTTTCAAGAGTTCAGAGAATGTGGCTTCAACTCTGTGCAAGTACAAGAGACCTACCCATGTGGATAACAAATATCCTTAACACTACACAGACTGTACAAAGCATAAGAATCGTGCTGAAGTCCTGGACCACTCTGGCTGATGGCAGTTCCTTGATACTGAATTATCAGCCAGGGCTATATCACTTCTTATCCCCAAGAGAAAAAAAAATTGCTTTTCTTGTTTTTGTTTTTTTGGGTTTTTTTTGGTTTTTTTTTTTTTTGGTTCTTTTTTAAAATTGGACATGCAGCTAGGTTAACAGCTGCAGCTAATGACTTGTGGAGAGATCTCCTCTCCTGGCTCCCTTTTTTCTCTTCCAATCTCTATCTGNTGTTGTTGTTGTTGTTGTTTGTTTGTTTGTTTGGGGTTTTTTTTTGTTTTGTTTTGGTTGATTGGCTGGTGTTTTTGTTACCCAGAGGGGTAGGACAAGGAGCAGCAGCAGCAATTTGGAGTTTAAGAGTACTCTGGAGCAGAAGATGAGTTTTCAGAGGGTCACACTGCTGTGTGGCTTTACCAGCCCCTGGGATGTGGAGGGTGCTCATCCACAGCAGTTGCCCTGACAAGAGCATGGAGGTGAAGAGAGCCTTGTGGAGGAACTGCTGAGACATCACCAGGAAGATAAGAAAGGAGATGGGTCCTGACAGAAAAAGGGAAATAGGAAAGTGAGGAGTAATCCCCACTTGTGTGGTTTCCTTTTGAAAAGCTGCTCAGCAGGGTGGCAGATGGGATCAGGAGGGCAGGACAGTCAAGAATGTGAGAGTCAAAACATGTGTGGGATGGGCTGGGGATGACGACCGAGGGCTCGTTATTCATCACTGCTATTGACTCCCAGACACAGCAATTAGGAGGGAGAAACTGATTTTGTGTGGAAGTGCTCCCTTAAGTCTCCATCAGATGGCTCCAAAGATGGTGTCAGGTCTAATTATCAAATGCAGTGGGGTTTGCATTAAATAACACTCAGTGGCTGCAGCTTGTGCCAGCCTGCCTCTCCTTGTGCTGAATACATTACAGTTTGTCTCTTGCTCTACGGGGAGTGCACCACAGGCTCTTCCAAGCTGTTAAAGTTGGATGTGTTTGGTTTTGTGATTCCTGGTTCACATAGGTTTAATCTATGTCCACCCCTCATTAGACTCGAGCTCAAGTGTGATGCTGTGGGAAGAGTTTTCTTCTGTACTTTTGTTACCTCCTTGTGGGAAGTTTGAAGATCCTTATATACATTTTAATGCAGTTGACTGTTACTGGACACAAAAGCAAGAAAGATCAAAGAAAATCTGTCTCGGGTGTTTTCTGAGGGTTAACTGGCCGGGCTGGATTGGAGGTGTTTGCCATGTCCCTGCCCCCATCTCTGGTATTTATATTGAGCTGCTGTGCAGTACCAGCCCCACAGCAATGCCCGGAAATCCCTCAGGATAACAGCAGATCCCGTGTCTTGGATGGCACTGGCCTTCTGCAGAGCCTGTGTAAGAGGAAAAGCTGTATCCATGGCCTGCTGCTCCTGGTTCTGTTCTCCAAGCACCTGCAGCTTTGCTCTGCAAAGGCCAAGAGCTGCCTGTCCTTGTCCTATACAGCACCAGGCAGCTCTTCAAAGGCTTAACAGGTGAAATGGAAGAGTAACAGCTTCCAGACCAGTTGGGGGTGGGGGAGGTAAAAAAAAACAAACAACAAACCTCAGACTATTGCAGAAAGATGACAGGATTCAGCAAAAGACAGCCTGACAGCAGGGCTCCTCAGCTACTTTATGTAATCAATCATTCAGCAGGACAATTTGCCCTTTAGAGATTTACAAGTGTGAGACTAACAAAGACTAAACCATAAAGGATATTTTGACTGGTTTTTTTTAAGTAAGCTCCTGTGATTTCTGGTGCACCAGCACGCTCCTTGTGGCACTGAGTGAGCAGAAACATGCTTGTTCTTAGTCACTTTGAAAAGGCTATTACAATAGACAGTGTTTGTATTCTACTTTGGCTCCTTAAATACAGGGAACCATTTGCATTAGCAATTTAAATTCTAAGAACAGGAAGGAGGTTAATCTGAAATCTGTGAAAAGTGAGATATTATTTTCATTCTTCGATGGGCATTTGCAAATCAAAATGTTATGGTCACCTGTTTAAACCTGTGAATGTAAGTCATGGAGTCTTTTCTATAGTGATAGTCTGGCAAGAGGAATGAACACGATACTGGATAATCATCCTTAGCTGGTACTAGTCTTGGCAAAAAGCATGCTACTTCTAATTAGAAACTACTTTCAGATGTAGTTTTGATGTGGTTTTGATTCAGCTGAAGTCAGGTGAGTCTGTGCCCATCTTCAGTGGAAATTCTGTTTGGGCAGGCTGCTGTCAGTCTGCTGACCAGTGCCTCAGGCAGATGCCATAGGACCAAACCACAATGGCTATAAAATGTTGTTTCTTTATGTTTGTTTTTTTTTTTACAGTGCCAGTTTGACCCACCAGA
Organism: Dicaeum eximium; assembly: GCA_013396995.1. Lineage (NCBI taxonomy): Eukaryota > Metazoa > Chordata > Aves > Passeriformes > Dicaeidae > Dicaeum > Dicaeum eximium. The sequence continues at coordinate 33,829 of VWZP01001516.1, read as the reverse complement.
TATGTAGATTAATTTTTACTGGAGATGAATCACTAAGAGTTGCATAGGGAGGAAGATACAATTCTAAAATGCCTTTTGTCTGGACAAAACAAGTGATACACTAAAAATGGAACAAGATTTAGCAAACCCTTCTGCCCAAGGGAGAAAAGGCTAACAGACCTTAAAGTTCAGCAAGGGAGGTTTTGATTAGCAAAAATGCAGTGGAATAGTTTGTAGAATCTCCATCCTACTGTAATTAAATGCATTAATTTTATTTAAGAGGAGGACCAGACCAAGTGTAGAGCATTTCAGCTTGAGCTGGTCCTGCCATGGCAAAAAAGGAAGAATTGGGTGTTTTTGTTATACCACTTGAGTGCTGCAGTCAACCACAGGATGGGCACTAGTGCCTGGATAACAGGTACATTTTGGATCTTGCATTTCACTGACCTAATGCCTTCCCTTTGTAGGCTGGCACCATTCAGCAGCACCCCTTAGCCACAGGAGGAAAACTTGCTTACATGCAGCAGTTCCTGCAATGACAGCAGCCCAAGGACAGTAAAACAATGAAGGTATCTTTCATTTACAGCAAGACAAGCCTTCCAGTGCTCTCACTGTCTGAGATGCCTCCTGGCTGCCCACCAGCCCACCCCAACATCCTCCTGGCCCTCCTCGTGGCCTCACTGAGGTCACCAAAGTCATGACGTGTCCTGGGCTGCAGCTGTGGCTGTGCCCAGTCAGGAGTAACACCACTGTGCCCTGCCACTTCTCATAAATATGGATTTGGTAGAAAAATATTAGTTTTTATAGGTAAAGCACTCTAGAGAAAGCTTAAATTTAATGGCAATTATGCCCTCCTTCTGCTGAGGACCCTGATGTCCCTCAGTCCTGCCCATGGGGTGGGTCAGTGTCTGGACTGCTGCTGGAACAGGAAGTAAGCAGTACTTTTCATACCTGACACTGCCTTGCTGGAGATTTATTTTAATCCAGCACATTTGGATCCATTCAAACAGCAGCAGCCTTAAGTTTTGCCTTCTAAATACAGCCTGTGACAGTTTGTATTCTTCTAAGGTTCACTGAAAAATTTAGCTGTTTAATGGAATGTGACTCAGACAAGGCAAAGATTGACAAAGAACTCATTGTTCATCAACGTTTTCAGGTAACCAAATTTTGTGCTCATGTTTAATGATGGCAGGAGATGGAGGTTTGAGCTGTTGGATTTGGTCAGAAGAAGTTTTTGATCACTGTCAGTGTTGTGTCTAAACAGATCAAGCAATAATATAAACACACTGGCATGCCTGCAAATCTCACATCTCCCCAGCCTCTTCTCAACCTGCCCAGTCCTGAGAATGTAACACTCATTGACAACATTATCACAATCTCAAATAAGGCAAATTAATAACACAGAGTGGGAAACAGCTTTAGCTGGTGCAGGGATGACCCACACTCATCCCCGTGTGATGTGTCTTTGTGTGGATACAATTAAAACTACGTAACTGAAGGTATAATCACTATTTACATATTACAAGGCTGGAGAAAGACAGAAGTTGTGCCTGTCGTTGATAAAAGGCTGCAAGGACCATCTGAGAGAGCACAGGCCGGATTGCATCACTTCAGTCCCTGGGAAAATCAGAGGAAGCCCTTTCAGAACGTCATTTTGGGGACATGCAGAAGATAACTGGGAACAGCCAGAATGGAATTACTGAGGGTAAGCCATGCCTGGCTCACCTGCCTTCTATAATAAAGTATCTTTGTGGACGAGGGAAGGAGCACTGGGTGTTCTTCATCTCAACTTTAACAAGGCTTTCAGCACTGTCTCACACAATATTCTTGCACCCAGCTCAGGATGCAGAAAAACTGGCTGGATGTCCAGGGTCAGCACTGTGGGCTGGGCTGGAGCCATCCTCCAGGCCCCGGAGGCAGCCACAGGAGGACACCAAAGTGGGAGTTCCAGACCACACAGCTGGGACAGGGCTGCTGGCCAAAGGGATGGACAGGAGCCTGCTGAATCCAAGAGGGAGCAGGGCAGGGGCCTGCCCAGCCAAGGAAGGAGCCCTTGCAGTGGCAGGCTGGGGGCTCAATCACATCTGGGCCCTGGCAGGGGAAAAGGTGAGCATGAGCCAGCAGCCCCCAGGCTGTTTGAGCTGGGCACTGAACTGTTTGGCCTGGACCCCAGCCTGCAGAAGGGAAGTCTCCCCCTCAGTATCCCCACCTCACCTTTCCTGTGTGCTCTCTGGGGTTCCATTCCCCCCTCACAAGGACTCAGCCAAATTTGAGTTCACAGAAGGCCAACACAGTGTTCAGGGGCTGGAGCACATGCCTGGGAGGAAAGGTTGAGGGGACAGGGCTTATTCAGCCTGGAAAAAGGAATGGTTTTAGGGGAGACCTCACAGCAGCCACACATTTCGTACTAGGAAGTTACCTAGAAAATTCCAGCTTTCCACAGTAACACAGCAGAGAGACACAGGGTAGAAGCCAAAAGAGAGAGGTTTAAACTTTTTGAGGGCCACAAAAATGACCAGAGAGCTGGAGCACCTCCCCTGGGAGGAAAGCCTGAGAGCTGGGGTTTTTCAGCCTGGAGAACAGAAGGTTCCACAGTGCCCTAATTGTGGCCTTTGAAGGGGCCCTGTAAGAAGGATGGGGACAGATTTTTTGGCAGATTTTGTTGTGATAGGAAAAGGGGTAATGGTTTTAAACTGAAGGATGGTTGATTCAGATGAAATACAAGAGGTTTTATAACACTGAGGGTGGAAAACACTGGCACAGATTGCCCAGAAAAAGGGTGGATGCCCCATCCCTGGAAACATCCAAGCTCTGAGCAATGTGATCTAATTGAAGATGTCCCCACTCACTGCAGCTCAGGGTTGGACTGGATGACCTCTGAGGTCCCCTTCCACCCAAACCATTCTGTGACACTGATTTTTCAGTCTGGAGCAGGTGAGCATTGGAAGAGGCTTCCCAGAACAATTGTGCAGTCCTCAGCCTTGGAGGTCTCCAAAACCACACTGGACAAACACAGTTCTAAGTATCACATGAACTTCACAGCCAGCAGTGGAGCGAGCTCCTGGGTCCCCTTTAACAGCAATGATCCTGTGACACAAAGCAAGGACAGCAGGAGGTGGCTGAAGAACAGCAGCAAACCCCCTGCTCCAGATCCAGTGAGCACCATTACTGGATGGCTGCTGTTCTCTAGTTCCATCCTTTTTGGGATTTTATAAAGAACAAAAAATAGTTGTTTTTTTTTTTTTTTTTACACTTGGAAAGCACTACTTCTCTGAAGGACTGCTGTGATTCAACCAGCAATGACATGACAGGATCCAAACACAAAAATCAAGCCCTGAGAAGATGGCTCTGAGAGCAAGTTTTTCCCAAAAAAACTACTGGCCCTGGATAACCCAGAAGGGGGCAGGAAAAGGACAAGAGGAGTATTACAACTTCTGTTCACACACCAGGTTTCTCAAGGAAAGGTTCTCACCTTCTCCTTCAGCTGGTACAGAACTAATCTGAGAACAGAAAATGGTTGTTCAACAGCTGTTCTGCATGAACACATGGTGCAGGACTCACTAAAAAGTCAAGACACTGCAGCAACTAATTCCTTAACTTGTTTATTTATCATTGAAGAAACACACAGCAGCAAGTTCTGTGTTGGCTTCAGTGTGACTAGATCATCCCTTGTTGTTACTGCACCCCAGCTTTGAAGTCAACACAGCCATTACTACAAATCACTTTTTTGGAAAGGGAAAGAATTGACCCTGAAGACAAAGAATTGGGGGGAAAATTGAACAATTTCTCCAAAACCACACATTTTAAATATGACAATATTTATAAATCCTTGAAAGGCATGAATTATCCAGTAACAGAAAAAGCAGTTGTGGTATTGGCAACAGAAAGTACATAGCCATATGCTTACCAAAACACTGAAATTGTAAGAGCTGCAAGTTTGATTTGTACACTGCAGCAGTGTGTACATTACTGGAACAATGACTGCAAAGTGGCCTCAGAGGCATTATGGATTCAAGTAAATCTACAGAAAATATCCCAGTGTAGCTAATTCACAATGTTTATTGTATTCAATTCAAATTTAAACAACTTACTGAATTTAGATAGTGATAAAATATCTCAGAAACCGCCTACCCTCCAAAATACCTATGTAAAAGAGGGATTTTCTATTTTTTTGGCTAATTATGCAAATTCTTTTAGCTCTGCTTTCTCAATAATTCCACTGTGTGAACAGAGGCGTTTTCAAGTGCATCTCCTGTGACAGTAATACCCCATTCCAAACTAAGAAAGACTAAAAATAAAAAGGGCAGCCTGTTTTGGTGCGAGAGAGAAGCTGTACTGAAGACAGCTGTTGGGCCTGCTTCTTTTTATTTTAGCAACAAATGACCCATGAAATAAGCATCATTTGAAATTTCAAAAACTGGCATTCAATTTCCAACCTTCTGCTGTGAGTTTTGTGCATGATCAATCTATATGAGTAAGTAATTCATGCTTTCATGTTACCTCAAAACATTGGTTAAAGAATTCCAATTCAGAATGTTTATAAGCACAAATATAATCTGTGGATTCGATCAAATCAAAGCTAAAACATCGGTTAAACTCTGTGATTCCCACTTAACGTCGTACAGTGGTCCACCCTTCTTCGTCTGTCTCGTTTTTAGTGCGGCGCACGGGCTCACGCTCCTTCTCTGTTTTCCAGGATCCTTTCTCCTTGTCCCCGTCCCTTTCCCGCTCTTTGGATGCTGCTGGGGGGGCAGAAGCTGGAGGAGCAGCAGGAGCAGGGGCCGCCCGCCGCGCCGGTTCCCGTTCCTCCCCGCGCTCTTCCCTCCTGTCGTCAGCGCGTCGCCACGAGCTCGCTACGGCGCAGGGAGAAATAAAAACAGCTCAGTCGTGCTCCACCAGCAGCCTGCAAGAGTTCAGACAAGCAGCCCTAACCCTGGCAGTGGGATTTACTGATCGTCAGCCCTGCCAGCAGGGAATACGATGACAACGGCCAAATACACCTTTTAATTTTATAGGGAGTAACAACAGAACTACATAAACCTCTTCTCAGCTTTGGGATTGTGGTGAGCAAGCCCAGTGTCATCTTTAAAACACAGCAGCTGCAATGAGAATGTGCTATTGATGTACATGCTTTTATGGTGTAAAAACATATACTTATATAAAAATATATACTTATATCAGCAGAATTAAAATCATGAAAGTGTCTCCTTAGAAATGACTGAATGCTGAAAACAGAAAAATCCTGACTTAAAAACACCTGTGGAAAATGTTTAGGTGTTTGCTGTTATTAAAAGACAGAAAATTGCTCTTCAGCCTACTGGAATCAGAGGTAAAATGGTACTGAATTACAGGACTCCAGTGCATCCACCACCCTTTACTGTATGAAAAACTGTTCATTTCCACCAAAAAGGATGCTAAGAGCTCTGCCCCAGCTGAATAAAGCTGTGGGAGATGCCAAGAAGTCAAATACCAAAACTTCTTGATACATTAAAATAAAAAATATCCACACTTAGAACCCTCTGCCTTTCTGTCAGCAGTGCTGCTATGTTTGATCCCATGTTCTGTTCCAGCCTGCTCCCAAGTGCAGGAACACCCACATTTGGGGGAGAGACAAAATGAGATTCTGAAGGTAATTGGAAGAATTGGAAGATGTGGTAGTCCCTCCAGGCTAAATGGATTTGCTGTTACTGTATTTTTAGAACACAGCAAAGGATTAATAAATATACAAAATTAATACAGGTCTGTCATCAAAATCAATACCATTACTAGTGTGAAACCCTCATTTAGAAATATTTCCATCCCATTTTAATGGTTTTAAGGAAAGGGCCAGAAATTACTTTCTGGGATGTCTGTCTTGATAATCTGAACACAAGGACTACATACACCCAGAACACAATCCTATGAGAAGTGCATACTTGAAATGTTACCCTTTACCCTCCTACAGTAGACGTGAAATGCTACCAAGATGGAAAAGAAAACAACTACAAATAGTTAAGATTCCCTGAAGAATTTTCAATTATGCCAAAGGTGCTTTTTATTATTTTGTTTATGGAAAGGCAGTTTAAATACAGGCTGAAAATACAACCTATTCCTATGTGACCCCTCCCAGCAGTGTCAGGAAAAGGGGGGCTCTGTGCTGGATGCAGGACTTTAGGGACACAGAAATGAACCTACGTTCTTCCCGCTCGGGCCGCGGGGGCGGGCCTCTCCTGAGGGGCGGCTCCCGGTCGTCGCCACGTCGGTCTCTCATGTCACGGCCACCTCTGTCCCACTCCTCACGACGACTCGAATCTCTCCAGCTGGAAGTTTCTTCAGCTGGCCCTCTCCTCCAACCGCCGTCATCCCTTTGGCCACGCGAAACATAAAACTAAATGTTAAGATTCTGAACTTTGCTATGGAATGGAGCTGTAATAAATCACAACACGGATATTTACAGACCCAGTGGGTGTCTATTTAACATGCTTCCAAAATTGGTTTTGTTTTTCCAGAGCCTAACATGGAATTCTCTTGATAATTGGTTAAAAAGAAAAATATAAAAGCATTTTAAGCATTTTGGAATTCTTCCTGTAAACAGATAAAAATAACAAACCAAAAAGGCCTCAAAATGCCCCTATCCATTTGCTGCCCTAAAGTTCTTAGTTTCACACAAACTAACCCTTGTTCCTTTCACTCAGCAATTCCACGTTATTTCTGTATCAGCAGGGCCCTTTTTTCTTTTTTGCAGAAGCATTCTAGAAGTACTTAAACAGATAAGTCACACCTGGGACGCCTGAAACGATCGTCTCGATCAAAATCTCTCTCCCGGTCGAATTCTCGCTCCTTCTCATTTTCATCCCGATCTTTGTCTCGATCCCATTCACGGTCTCCTGATGGTCTGGAGTCTCGGGGAGGGCCCCAGCTGTCCTCACGAGCCTTCTCTCGTTCTCTCCACCCCCCTGCAAGAAAAAAACACAATCAAAGGAGTTTGTGACTGACTTCTGATCTCTCTTGTAGACAAAGAACCCTTTACTTCTATCACAGAAACTGGTTCTTCAAGTTCTGACTCCTGAAGATCCAGCTCAAGAAGTTTGTAAGAAGTTTGCACATGGGAGCCACAGAGAAAACACTGTGCAAGCTGCTAAATGTGAAGCCAGTAATGCACACCTCATGTCAGGGCTGCCTGGGACAGGCCAGCAGAGCTGGCTGCACTTGCAGTTTTCAGCTAGAAACCACAAGGGTCTGGTGCAAAACAAGTGCAAGAAGCAAAGGGTGAGCTCAGACAGCAGATTCCTTTGTGAAAATCCGTAAGTGAGGAGATTTTAAGCAAGCAGATTTTTAAAGAACTTACTGATTTTAAAGCACTATTTTAAAATGTGACTTTCATTACCAACCACATAACACAGTGCACTCTGCAATACTGCTCAGTTATTTATGAATGGGAGTTCTTTATTATGTAGCCTGCTTTGGCATTTAATAGGAAAAACTGGAGTGCAAGTTTTGATATTTACAGTAATTTTTCTAAAGGTTCAGATTACAGAATTAGTGTCTATGAAAGCTGACATGGTGCCTGCCAATACATAAGTGAAAAGAACCAGGAAATCCAAATCATATCTAACATTAAAATGTCACCAACAGTTCTGAAAAGAATTAGAAACAGCTCTAGATGTCATCAATGACACTTAAGAATAGAAATAAACAATGTAAGAGTAGGATAATTCAGATCTTAAGAGACCTCAGAAGGTCATCTAATCCAAGCTGTGCTCCAAGCAGGACTTTCAGGAAGGGTTAAAAACAAAAAGGGAATGTTAAAAACGCTTTATCTATACAGACAGAAAGGGCTTATCAAAACCAGACCGACTTGAATGAAGTATCAAAATCCTCCTTTAGAAGGAGATTAACTTCAGACACATGGAAGGGGTAGGGAAAGAGTCCAAGGTGTGCTAATCTAGTGAGAATGCTCCCAGCAGAGCATTCAACTAGTATAATTTGGTTTTGCACATAGGGAAGTGACCGGTGTTAAGTGTGTGACCATTATGATCTTCCAGACAAGAAATTATTTTTAATTCAACCAAGTTAAAAGGTTTGATTATATTAACTAGAGGAGTGTCCACACTAATCAAACTAATCGAGATGTTTTCAGAGCTGATTCTCCCATTTCTGGCATCAACTATGTTACATCCACTACCTATGAGGACAATACACCCTTTGGAGGGAGGATTATTATATTACTATGTTTTACCTGGTTTACCAAATGGTCTCCAAGGACCTGGCCTTGAGTCTTCACTGCCACGCCAGGGGCCCCTGTCATCATCTCTCCTGGAGAGCCTGTCATCGTCCGCGTTCCGCCAGGGCCCCCTGTCCTCATCCCGCCGGGCCATCCTGTCCTCGTCCAGCCCGCGCCGGGGCCCCCTGTCGTCATCCGCCGCGCGCCAGCTGCCCCTGTCATCATCCAGCCCGCGCCTGGGGGGCCTGTCCTCATCCAGAGCCCGGCGGGGCGGCCGCTCGTCGTCCAGCCCGCGCCGGGGCCCCCTGTCGTCATCCGCCGCGCGCCAGCTGCCTCTGTCATCGTCCAAGCCGCGCCGGGGGGGCCTGTCGTCATCCAGGGTGCGTCTGGGTGGTCTGTCATCGTCCAGGGCACGTCTGGGGGGCCTGTCATCGTCCAGGGCACGTCTGGGGGGCCTGTCATCATCCAGGGCACGTCCGGGGGGCCTGTCATCATCCAGGGCACGCCTGGGACCCCTGTCGTCATCTGCAGCTCGCCAGCTTCCTCTGTCATCATCCAAAGCACGCCGGGGCGGCCTGTCCTCATCCAAGCCACGTCTGGGAGGCCTGTCCTCTTCCCCTTCTCGCCTCGGAGGCCTGTCCTCGTCCCCTTCCCGTCTAGGAGGCCTGTCCTCTGCTGACTCTGGAGGACGCTCCTTTTCATCCACAGGACCCCGCCTGGGCAGATCCTCGCCCCGCCGGGGCAGATCATCCCCCCGTCGGAAAGGTCTTTCATCGTCCCTGGGATCTCCTCGACGCCAGTCTCTGTAACACCACAGGGAACCAGTGAAAAGTGGAAGGTGACATCCAGGAAAGCTTTACATCAACAGCATCAAAGCCCTCAAAGCCATTTCTGACCACACCCACTTGGTGAGGGTCTCCAAACACAAAGTGTGCAGTTTCAAAATGCACCTTTTCATGCCCTTCGTTGCTATGGGAAAGTAGGTCACTGTCCCTACAGCTTCAGGAAAGACTGAACAGTTCATCACCTCCTTCAGGGCTACAGTTTGGACAGTCCCCTGTTGGTTATCTGCTGCAACATCACAGAGAAGAGGGCTGGCTTCTACACCAAGCCTAATTTGGCAAACTTGACTAAAGTCTGAAAGAATCAATATTAAAAAACTCCACAACCATCAATTAAGCTGCCCCCTCTCCAAGCACATGCCAACCCCATACACTATTAAGTCTGTTGTGTAGAAGACTTTAAATATACATTTAGATGATAAACCCTGGTTTTGTCACCAAATCAATTTCTTTCTTTCAGGAAATTAACCTTCCTCAGCAATATAAAGAAAAAAAGGAAACAAGAAATAGAACATCACAGAAATGTACTGGTACCTGCTTCTTGGCAGGAGAAGCTGCACTGGGGTTGAATCTCATGGATTTAAAAAAAATAAAACCCAAACCAAAACACAACAGAAAGAACATCCCGAGGTTTAGAAATCCACTGTGCTCATAAAATGTAAACAAAAAAACTGGCAATGACTTGCTACAAAACAGCAGATGTAGGACTTGAAGAGGTGAGAACAAAGAGACAACAGTTTGGACAACTCAGAGTCTCAAGAATTTTGAAGAATTGCAAGCAGTGCATTTCCTAGGTTTGGAAGAATAAGGGAGAATGCAATTACCATTGATCTGTGAGGTAAAAACCAAGACATGGAGATTGGTAATTTCCATTTAGACTCAAATTGGATAATCTTCTCCTTTGAAAAATCTGATTATTTTACCATAAAATACATGTGGAAGAATGGTTATAATGTTTATCACATGAACAAGTATTTCATTCATTCAGATACTGTCTCAGGGTCTTAAGATTTTTAAATCTAATTTTAAACTATTACTTTTAAACTACCTCTACTCTACTCAATCTCTAGAAAAGTTGAATGAGAAATGACTAGGACAAGCTGCATCACTTGGTGTGAAAAAAAATCCACTGAAGTGTACAAATAAGTGCATTAAACACTTCACAAAATCACAGAAAGATTTGGGTTGGAAGGGACCTTGAAGATCATCTTGTTCCACCGCCTGCCATGGGCAGAGACACCTTCCACTACCCCAGGTTGCTCCAAGCCCTGTCCAATGTGGCCTGGAACATTTCCAGAGATGGGGCACCACAGCTTAAGCAATATATGAGTAGTGAAAGGCTTCACCCAGCAGCTTCATCCAATTGTTAAGATTCTCCAGTTCATGAAAAAGTAGATTACTACCAGGAATGGCAACACAGCTTTTAAGGAAAGATGGAATTCTCTTCTGTTTATAGAGAGATCACACTCTTCTAAAACATTATGAGAAATTACTAGAGAGAGAAAGAGTCAATAAATTTGCTTCCACTGGAGTCAGAGTAAGCAGTAATGGATTTAAATTGCTGGAAATTAGGGTTAGACATTTAATTGGAAATTAGGGTTAGACATTTACAAAAATCTATCTACCTGCAAGGCTAATTAAGCAATAAAACATACTGCTAATTGGAATCAGCAGTGTTATCTCCATCAGCACAGGCTTTTAATAACAACTAGATGTCCACCATCAAAAATATTTTTAGCTACAGTTCATCCTAATGTAAAGCAGAAAAACGGACAAATGTTAAAAATCTTGTTTTCTACCACTGTATAAACAGTTTTCATTATTAGTGAATATATCCAAAACAGATGTAAAGAAGTGTGGATTTATTTTTATTTTTAAAGTTCAAAGTACATTCATAATATTCTTCCTTCAGAAATCTAGCCCTCCCTGTTCAATACAGCTCTTCAGAACTTTCCTTAATTTATGGCATTTGCTTGTCATCCTTCCCCATTCCGTATTTATAAAACGGACACCGATGTTTGAGTGGGAGAGAAATTGTTAATTTAAAAAGGAATCCAAGGAAGCAAGTTGTTTATCACACACAGAAGGTGTCTGCTTCCCTTCACATATCTAAGCCAAATAAAACAGGAATGTTATCTGAGCATGGTTCCAAGATAAAACCTCTCTCTCATTCCAAGATCCTTACAAAGCAACTTTTTAATAGAAAGTAAATTTAAGAGATGTAAAGGCATGAGATATTACAAAATGGGAGCCTCCATACTTTGATCCCAATACAACTGAGGCTTAGTAAGCCCTGATTACCTCTCCACTGGTGCTCGACGCCATTCAGACTCCGGCTCACCTCCTCTTCTCCAGGAGCTTTCAGACTCCCTGTCACCCCAACGAGATTCCTGCATGCCAAAAGAAATTAGGAACATTCTCTTTGAATAATTTAAAACAAAGATTTTCAACATATAATTTACTCTTGAGCACGTTATGTCATTAAAAACTCATTTGTCACACTGCAGAACACTGAACTATGAGGAATTTGAGTAACTAAAGTATGGTTTTAACTGACTTTATTGTTTCTGCTGCAGCTCAAACAGAAACATGGCTCCCCCTGTGCCACATACTTTACCAGCAGGGCAGGATATATGCAAATACACTGAAAAGTTTATGAGAAGTGTATGAACAATTGAACAGCTACAGTCAGCCACAGCCACTACCTGTTGACACAAAAGAAATTCCAGTTTTAAACCCCTCTTTGAAAAGTGTTTTCATTTGTCAATATGGGTTAACCAAGATCTTGTATATCCACTACTCTGCCTCCTTAAATGCTTTTGAAATGACCCCAAATAACAACAGTGAGCAAAGAATCCCAAACCTGCAAATGGAATTTCTGGAGTGGTACAGGTATCTCTCTCAGAACCTGAGCCAGCTTTTCCATATAATCAAGTGCCCACAGATAGGAGACCTCTTATGTGAAAATACCCATCATGATTATTTACTTGACAGACTATCAAAACAATTTATACAACCTGATAACTTATCTTCACGGTGTTACTCAATGAAATATCTATTAAACAAAGAAAAAGGCTGTGGGGGATGAAATTTAAAACTAGTTCTCTTGAATGGTAAGTTCTGAAAAAGTGGGAGTATACAAGGCTTATGGTACTTCGTTACATTCTTTTAAACAATTAAACATTTCCAAGTAACTTTTGTTGTTTTATTTCCTGTTGGGGTAACTGACTCTCCCAATCCAAGTTATATTTGTAAAGAGAAAGTTGCACACATCTTGGTTTTATGTTATTGCATATTTCTTATAAAATACAAAACTACACTTTTAAGTTTAATCTGGGGGAGATTTTCCCTCAATATCCACTTGAAGTTCTGACTTTTTCATGAGTCACTGCACTTGCTTCCAATAGTTTTCCTTCTTTTTGTATTACAGAAAGTTTTGTCCAATATTAATTTTAATTTTTCTTAATTTAGTTTTTAAACAGCTTGGAGATCTTAGTTTCCAAGTATTTTCTTTATTTTACTTTATTGCCAAACTAGAGATTCCAGATTCCAATAGTGAGCTGAAACTAAGTGACAGTAATTTAACTATTAAATTAGCCACTCACATTATAACTTAAGAAAGAAATAATTAACAAACCTATGACTCTGCAATGCTAACACCTTCTTTCAAATAATCTAGGGAAGAAGGAGCAGTCAGAAAGAAACAAACCTGCAGGTATTACCCACCTTCCTGGAAAATGGGTCATCCAGACCTCTCCTTTCTTCTTCTCGGCGGCGCTCTCTCTCCTCTATCTCCATTTCTCTTTGACGCTTTTTCTTCTCCAGCTCCTCCAGTTTTTTGACTCTCTCCTGGTACTCCCGCTGCTCCTGCTCGCGTTTCTCGCGCTCGATGCGCTCCTTCTCCTCACGCTCTGCCGTTGGAAACGCACAGAGAGCTTATTACCAACACAAATCCCATTTCTTTGCTGTATCCACAGAAGGGTTACACAATACAATCTCTCCCCTTGGACTCTATAAAAAATAAACACTTAAAAATACAAGCATTTCATATGATGTGTTTAGCTAACCACAGAAGCTGTTTTCTGCAAGTCTCCTAACTCAAAAGCAACAGGAAAAGGAGCCCTGATACATCCATTAATGAGACATCTTGAACAGCTGGCAAGAAAGAAGTTCAATACCTGTATGTCAATTCAATGTACAGATCATAACTGTAGCAACTAAAATATCAGTAACTACCTCAAACATGCAAGAGGATCCCTTCCTTAGAAAACATCAAACAAAAAAATCAGCTAACAGCGTCAGAAATTTGATATGCATGATTTCTTCAGTTTTTGTTTTTTAAATACTGCTCTATGATGAACTCTGATACATAAAATCTTCAACCTCCAATTGACAAACAGGGCAGAAATTCATCCTGGAGCTGGCCAACCACTTCTCCTCTAAAAGCCCTGAAACAGGCTATTAAGGCTATCAGAAAAAACAATTCACAAAGACAGGTGTGTGAGTCGTTTACAATTTTGGAGTTCTTGGTCTGACACCAATGTTCTTTTGTCTTTAAGATGTGCACAAACAAGTGGCCAGAATTTCAACTATAGGCTAAAATCGAAGACTCATTTTTTCATTAGCCTCCTTTATTTTATCTCCTCTTTCACTCATGTCTAGGAGCTACAAAGCTTTACCTTCCTGTCTATGCTGCAAAGTAAGCAAGGTGCGACAACTGGGACTTCCTCCAAATTAATGAAACAGGAAAACCAGACACTAGCTGTGTTACAAAATGGGAAAGCTCAAGGATTGAAAGGATGAAATAGTCCATTCTCAATCACACCTTTAAGCAGCTGCTCCTCCCGTAGCCTTTGCTCCTCCTCCTCCTTCTCCCTGTAGTAAGTGATGCGTCTCTCCTCTTTGCGCTGCTTCTTGCGTTCCTCCAGACGGTTCCGCCTCTCCTCTGCCAACCGCTCCTGGAACTGCTTGAGTTTATCCTGAAATACCAACAATACACCTCAGAACACCACACTAATGTCCAAGAGCTAGGCAGTTACACAAATTGTTAAATAAAGTTAGACAGAAACTCAAAAACAACTGCAATGTATTAATTTTGCTCTACTGAAAATGACCTGTTTGCCTTGTCAACCTCTTGTGTAATTGATTTTGTGTAAGAGAACATACTCCAGTGTAGAAGAAAGCCACAATCAAATAATCATGTTGGTCCTTTATCTGCTTTTTCAATAAAGGAATTGCCTAAATAATAATTTACTTATACCTAAAACATATTACCCCAAATTATCCCTATTATTACAAAGAATCATATGCAGTTACTAATTTATATTAACATAACACCTCTTCTGGTTGTTTTTGGTAAAGCCAGTTTTTACTGCAATATAGCCAAGCACTCAAGCTATAAACAGGCAGACACAGCTGCCAGCCTATATGACACCCAGTGATCCCTTACTAATAGCTGTACTGAAATAAACATCTTACCCCCTCTTTTATTTTCCCTATAAGCTATTCCAGAAGCTATCAAAAATTTTAAGTGATACTACCTAGGAACGGGTGCAAGAAATTTAATTTAAAAGTCAAAGCAGAAAATAAGTAATTCCACAGTTCTGAACTATTTTAAATACTAATTTGTTTCTAGTTTCATGAAGAATCCCTGGGTCAGTTTTAGTTCCTCACATTAGGGGTGTACTTTGTTAGCAATGCCACATCTCATGTACCTCATACACTGTTCGTCGTGATGCTTTGAGCCTGGCTTCAAATAAATCTCTATCCTCCAACATCCTGGAGAGTCTGCTCTTGTGCTCAAGGGCTTTCTCACGCTCCAGCTGCAGGGTGGTGATCTGCAAACAGAAAATATACAATGTATAACTTTTCTATACATTTGGATTCAATCTACCCCAGCCACTAGAAGGAGAAATTTTCTCTTTCCCTGTCAGAGCAAAGACAAGAAGAAATGGCTGTCCACTAAAACAGTGAAATCACAAAGCTAACGTTTCAATCTTTCTTTTTTGGAAAGAGGTGGGGGGAAAAAAAACGAACAAAAAGTGCAAAACGCACTATTTTTCATGCATTGCTAATACACTTTATCAATTGAACAAAAAATTCTTACCCTTTCTTCTTCCTGTTGCTCCCACAGCTCCATATCATGCACTCTTTGTTCCTCATAGGCAGTCTTTATTAAAGGAATTTCTTCCAAACGCTTCGCTCTTTCGAAGTAGTCAATCTGAGTAAAGATAACACATCCTTAGTGTGACATAATGCACACATAAAGCCCTGACTTCTGGAGACTTCTCCAATATATCTGATATAGCATGGCAAAATAGCAACATCCACACTGGGCCATCTAAGGTCAAACTAACCAAGAACCTGCCTCCACCACTGGCAACTAAGTGCACTCCCAGGCAAGGATGCAGGAATGGAGACAGGCACATCATAATTCTCTCTCAGCATCATCCATTTTCAGCTCTCAGCATTTTCTGTGTTGGAAGTATTTTAATATTTTAAACATTAGTGGATTTC
This sequence comes from Dicaeum eximium, assembly GCA_013396995.1. Lineage (NCBI taxonomy): Eukaryota > Metazoa > Chordata > Aves > Passeriformes > Dicaeidae > Dicaeum > Dicaeum eximium. Next base: position 18,289 of record VWZP01001516.1, on the reverse strand, counting down.
CTCTCTTGTCCTTCTGAGCTCAAAGCTTTTCATATACAACAATGTACTTTGGAAAGAACTCCTGCATGTCTGTGGCTCACAGCATGAAGATCCTACTTCTACCTACAAACAGCTCTGAACACGGCTCCTGCTGGCTTCATTTGATCCTTCTCACTCCACCACCCCTTGCAGGCAGTGCAAGAACAACTGCTCCCACATCAGCTCTTACAACAGGTACACTCTTACAGACTGGCACCACATCCTCTCTCTCTAGAAATCTGTCAGACAGAGGGACACTATTTTACAAAGAGTTTTCCCACAGAAGCCAATCTGCATCATTGATAATTCTTGCTGGCCTCCTGTCAAACTTCCAGTTCAGCCACATCCTTTTAGACATAAACAGACCAGAAGTGCAGACAGTGCTCAAAATGCAGAAGAACCAAGTTATCACTGCTGGCAAAGAAAGTTAATTTTGGAGGCCATCATTTAATATGCAAAGCCAAAGACTGAGGGATTCTTTTCCCAGCTTTCCCTATATGAAGTTTTTAAATCTATCTAACCAGAACATAATTCAAAGGCTTTCTTTTGTCACACTACTAAGATGGGGTTTTTTGTGAAGAACTTTGTAAAAAGCTTTTTTTGAAATCCAACTTAGTTACACCCATCAGATCAGCCTTAGTCGTATGATTGCTTTGACAGCTTCAGAGAACTCTAAGAGGAAGCCCTTGCTAACCTTCCTTTTATAGAAGCTGTGCTGACTTTTCCAGGTAGATCATATTCACTCAGATGACTACTCATTCTCCTGTTAATATATTTTCTGCTCCTCTATCCAGTATAAGCAACAGATTTACAGGCCTGCAGTGTCAAAGATCCTCACTGGAACCCTTTTAACTAACTTGCCACTTTCTACTTGCCATTTTTCTTCAAACCAGTTTTAAGTGACCCAAGTCACCAACTGTAGCATAGAATTCCTGTTTCATTCCTGAATACAGCAGGAAGTCCTGGTTGACTTTCACCTTGCCCAGGTCATGTGTTTCTACTTATTATGACACATTTATAGCCACCCACCTTTCAGACAGATCCTTCTCTGCCATCTAGGAGGCTCTAGCAGTGGAGTTTCCTCTCTTTCAGTGAGGACTAACACCGTTAATTAATTTTGCTTCTCTGTAATGGTCTCTCCTTCTCTGAACATTTAACCTGTTCTGAACATTTTTTAATTACAAGTCTTCCCAACTAAGACTCAGTTCAGCTTCAGGGTCCTTTTTCAAATCAACTCCCTTAACTAGAACAGATTTTTGCACCGAGACCAGAGACCCAATTGGTATACAACACATTTACCCATCTTTAGTTTCATACAGTAACATTTCCAATACCAGTATTACCTATATGTGTGTATGCACATATATGTAACAACAGAGATCACATTCACTAAAGAATTGTATGGACATTTTTACCCTTCCTACTCTGTACCTTTTTCTCCTGATTCTTCAGTCGTTCCTGAAGTTCCTTCTTTTCTTTTTCCAGCTGTTCCACTTGTTTAGCCATAATGAAGTCAGGATCCAATTCTTCAAGATCCTACAACCAAGTAAAGTTATCAATATAAAAACGAGAAAAAACTCCCACAAAAGGTGGTCTTTATTCCCCAGGTAAAAAAGGTCCCATCCAAACCCAGAATTAAAGTTTACTTATATTGTCTAATTTTTAAGAGAGACTGCTTGTAAGACCAGCTGTAGTACAAACCCATGAAACTCAGGTAGCCCAGCAATGTAACACTGAAAGCATAACAAAATAACTCCCCACTGCAACAATAAATCCCCTACCTCAATATCAATATCTTTAAACGCTTTGGCTCCCAGTTCAGTCTTCTTAATCTGCTCCAAGCGCTCCCGAACAGTTTTCTTTTTGATCTGCTCATGCTCCTGCAGGATCCGCTCCTTCTCCCTCTCCTTTGCCTCCTGGCGCAGCCTCTCTTCCTCAGCCTTCCGGACTTTCTGCAGTTCTGCTTCCCGTTGTTCCAGCTCTTCCTTTTCACGCTGGATGTTCAAACTTTCCAGGCGCTCCTTTCTCTCCTCTATGGTTTGACGGCGCGCAAGGATACGCTGATGCTCCTTCCTGGAATTTTTTAGGAAGGCAGTGACTGCCAGCTGATGCTGTTCTTCCTTCTCTTGCTGGATTTAAATTAAAGATAAGACAATGATGTAAACAGTTCCTCTTTAAAAAGGCAGTAAGCAAAACAAGTGCTTCTCAAGGAAAATGCAAAGTTAATTCTATTCTTTGAACTCTCCAACTGAATGGAAATACAGCTGTAGTGAGAAATCCAAACACTCATGCAAGTGGCATCCCAGGCAGTACCAACTGCCCAGAATCATGTGCACATGGAGAAAGTTGTCTGTAAAAGACAATATTCTGCAATGTGGCTTGGGTACGACAGTTTGACTTTTTCTGCCCAAAAATATTGTACAGCCAGATGTTATTGATACTGAAATCTTTAGCTGCAATGGTAGTGTGGGCCAATCTTGTTTGTCTCTGTATGTGTCTGCAAGCATATCACCACATGTACTGTATTTCACCAAAGCTGCTTTGCTCTTTTAAATTTTGTTACTTTCCAAACACACTAATAGAAGAAAAAAGTATTCTAATTGACACAAAACACTATCTGTGAGATTATTAAAAACAAGTCAACAACTTAAACGTTGTATTAAAAACCATTTTGACTAACATATAAAAAACATTAGGTTACTAGACACTAGAACACAAACTGCTCTTTAAGCAGCTTTCCCACCCCCCAGCATTCCCAGAGCACCCCCACAGCTCTTTGTGCACATTCATGCTGTAGACTGAGGAGGTGTCACTGTGCCAGCTCAGGGAGCTGCCCATTTCCAAGAGTCCAGCCAAACACTGCAGCCCAAATCAGCTCCCCACACTCCCCCAGCCATGCCACTCCTGAAATGTGAGCACCCACAAGGATATTTTTGGTAACCTGTCACTTCTAGGGCATTCAGGAAAAACACTGAAACATCCATACTTTGCTGCAGATCTGCACAAACTTAAAGCTAAACGGAAGTGCCAGAAACACCAAAGTAAAAAAGTTTAAATTAATGATTTTGTGAATTATTAGAAATGTGACAAATTAAGAGCTTTTAACCACCTGACAAAAGTGGAAAGTTTTGACCTGAATAGTGAAGGAAAAAGGGCATCAGCTTGTTCTGTAGCTTCTCTAACCACATAGATTGGTATTAACCTTTATTCTCTTCTCCAATTTTACAAGTGTAATGACCACTAATAGTTAAATGAGGATTTATGCCTTATTCAGATACTAATTCTACTAACATGCCAAGTGCAAAACTAACTGCCATTTCTATCCACAGATGTATAGTTAAAGCATGTTTTTTTCTTTCAAAATGACAATCTAATACCAAGCACTGATCAAATCTTTTTAAGGGAAAACCTCTATAAAAATATTTTTATCCTAAACACTATAAAACCACTATAACACATATTATATGTTCAAGCTAACATAAGGAAGTGAGCATTGGACGTCATGATACAGTTGTACTTTCTCCATTTAGATTTTAAGGACATTACTCAGTATTTCAACCTGTAGAGAATCTGACATGGACATGTTGACATCAACCTTTTTTCCATATGGAACAAATATCTGATGTGTTAGCTATGAAATCTTTCATAAAAGTAAAACAGATGAAAAAATTACCACTGCTCAAGTAAGAGAAGCGAAGGTTTAACTTGCTATGACCAAAGCATGCTGGAAATCTGAGATTGATTTACACCTTGCTGCTACAGAGATCTGGAAAACCTGAAATGTGAGTCTGACCTTGAAGCCAAGAGCCTCAGGGAGGAGAAAAGGAAGTGACAAAGACAGGTCAGTTCTTCAGCTGTGGGATATTTTGTTCTGTGAATCTACATTCCAGGTTTTTCACAACAGCAGTTTCTCCAGGAAGAATAAATGAAGCAGGCTCTTGGATTTTCAAAAATGCATGCAGAACTTTAAACAAATCCTAGTTCTGTAGGCTCGTGTATTGGGACAGTTATGATTTGTTATATCCTAAACCGGGTATTTGCAAGACTGGAAACTTTAAACTCAGGGCTCTTGTGTACATTTTGCTATATTTTAGTTATGACCAGAAACTAACTAGCTGAGTGCTTTTAAGAATTTCTTTAAAAGCACAAAAAACTGACTACTATTAAGCTGGAAAAAAAAAGGCAAGTAAAACGTACATCTAATCTGAGAAAACACATTCGTTAAAATATAAACTTTGTCAACATTCTCATAAGACTTTAAACGACTTACCATTAAGTGAGGAGGCTTAATGACTGCAAGAGCCTTAGCCAGAGCTGAGGACATGGCAGTCAGCTGGTTTCTGATCTGCTCAGAAGGCATGCTCTGCAGCTGAGGGCCCAGTGGAGCATCCTCTCTAGTACAGTAATTCAAATCTGAACCGAAGCTCAGTGTGCGGGTTGTGTGATCAAGGCGAACCTTTGCAAAAATAGAAAAAAGGAAGAAAAAGGATTGTACTTTTTATTGAAAAATTTCTCTGTTGCTCTGCCTATGACCACCATGAGTCAACAGAAGCTCTAAGCAGAAATTACTTGAAAAAAAAATTTTGCTATACCACTCTATGAGAAATGCCAAATTAATAGGAGAAAAACAGCACTGGCAATGAAGGCTTGTTTTATTTCTGTGGTTTAGTTTGAAAAAACCAAACTCAAACAACAACAATAACAAAATCACTGGAAGAGGCTGAACTTTCAATAATCCAATTAAATGAGCACTGAAAGACAAATCACTCTTGTCTCTTCCTCCACATTGTCAACCAGTTCCTTTATATCACATGCAATACACATGAACCCAGACACCACACAAAGTCTTTCTACAGCCCTCACCTGTAAGTCACAATGCCTGGCTGCATCCACAATGCAACGCTCCAGCTGGAAAGCATCCACAAAAGGAACCAGGGTACACAGACGAGCAAACTCAATGCTTTGATAAATCTGGGCCACCTGAATGTGAACAGAAATATTAGGTATTGTTCCTCAATAAAAAGAAATCAGAGGTAGAAGTTGTTGTACAGGCGTCAAAGTTAACTCACTAAATTGTAGTAAGTGAACAAATGAATGTATACCTATTAATGCAGTTGCAAATACTGTTTGAAGATTTTATTTCTGTACCGTATTCAGATTAAACTCCATTCCCGAATGGCTGCTTTGTATGAAGGAGACTGGCAGCAGTAACTACATTCAGCTATGCTGCTAATTAGCCTTCAACTATTTCTTTAGCACACCAGAAATAACACTGCTCATCACTGGTAACGAAAGCAGGTCAATGAAATGTGCAATTTATAAAAAACTAAGATACAGATAATAATAAAGAAACTAAAAACCAAAGTGAAATACTCCCCTCCCCGACCTTACTCCAAAGAGAAGTTTAAAGAACTTGGTACATAATGAAGAAAATCTAGAGAAAAAACTACACCACTGTACCCCACTATAAAGTATAGCTACTACAGCTGAATTTAAATGATACACAAACTGAAGATATGGATTATATATTAAAAAATGTATTTGAAAATCAGTCTTCTATTTGAAAGAAAGAAAAATTGTTTCAGCAATAAAGTTTCCAACTTTATCTTCCTCCAAAGCATATACTAACTTATGCATACTTAGGAACATACATTATTTTTATCCATACCTGCTGCAGAAGGCGAAGGATGGTATTGTTTTGCAGGTGAGGAATGTACAGCTGCAGTTCAGGTTCCTTTTCAGCTTGGTCCTTCACCCAGTTCAAAACCTACCAAAAGTCTGAAAAGTTACTCTGTCTGCATTGACCCGTAGGAACTTCAGCATTAAAGTAACATTCTGGTTTACAGCTCATAAAACAAGAACACTTCTGTCCAGATACTGTTTTACTGAAGTATCTGATCATCCTTGGATCAGAACACTTACAGTTACAAAGGAGAGCTGACAGTTTTTGTATGAAGGCGACTGACAGTACTGGCAACATTTACCACACTGCTAATTTACCTTCAAGTTCTTTTTAGCACCTCAAATATCTTTGTTCCCACTATCAAAGAAAAAGAACATGACGTGCTCCATCAGCTGCAGAATTTACACTAATCAACAGCTCTCACATTATTCTACCTCCTAACACTCTACCTTTTAATAGTAAAACCAGTCATTGGTTCATCTTTCCACTTAGCACACAACCCACTTGCCAGCATATGCCCACATGTGCACACAGTCTTCCTATTCTGCACCTTTAAACAAAATTAACTCAGTATCATCTCCACCAACAAAACCTTCTGATACATTCCCCAAACTCTGCACCCTTATGGAGCCCTCTGAATAGCACCCAAAAGAACAGAGTGAATTTTCACTCTATTTCAATAACCTGGCTTACTCTCAGATGTCATGCACATGTCACGGTGATGGAACTTCACCAAATCAAGGCTACTATTGAAAAATCTGGCAATAGAAAAAACTAGTTGATATTTACCACAAATCAATATTGAAATAACAGACTATTAGTCAAGACCAATTACTACACACACACAGAGCTACAAAAAACTCACCTTGCTGACACGGGCACTCAACTTGAGCGGGTGAAAGTCTACTTCAAGCCAATTGTAAAGTTCTTTCACTTCTGGGACAACATATTGCACTACATTGAACCTGACCTACAGTCAACAAAAAAAATCCAAAGATCTCAGCATAAATACAGTATTAACCAATAGTTAATGCTTTAACAATTTCGTATTCGACAAGTTAAACAGGCAACAGATTTGGTTTTTAATACAGGAGACTATGTATTTTTCATTACATTCCTAACTGCAGTGACAGTAATTGTACACTACATCACTTCAATGTAGTTAAAAATAGAGAAGTAGACAAAAAACAAACAAGTTAAACAGACTAGAGTACCATCCTCAGCCATTTCTAAGAGACAGGCCTACTACACAAACAAAGGCCCACATCCAAACTAAAACCACACATCTCTGTCATTATTAAATTTCTGAAGCCTTAAATTGTGGGTTTGAGGCAGACTGGAGAGGTGCTGCAAGAAGAATTAATTCAAATTTTAAAATGAGCTTTGAACCTAACTTTTAGATATGAGTGCAAATGACTGCAAGAAATTCAAACATTCTCTGAAAATACCCATGATTTAATGTCTAATTTGTTTACGAGCATTGGGGGAGATCTGAGGATAAATAAATCTCTCTTCAAATTAAACACAAGGAAGTTTTCATAATCACTTAGATCCATATGGTCCAACATTTGACATCTGGCCTGTGCTTATCCAAAACACATTTGAAACAGAAATATAAGCACTTGGTTCAGTTAATTACAAACGTCAGAGTCAGAAAAAAACCCCAAAGTTCTAAATCTCAACATATTTCAGACCCCTCAGTGTTTCAAATCTGTATTTGTTGCTTGGGTGACAAAAGACTACACTGAATTGCACACAAACATTCATTATCACTGCCATTTTCAAACAGTCCTTGTGAATCAGCAATTAAGTTCCAATTAACCATACAGCTGTTTTAGCTTTAAAATTGCTGTCCCACAGCTAAGCAGAGTGCTCTAGAAGGAGCAGGACTCAGTGTTATGAAGCTGCTCACCTGAACCCCATACCTACCATGTCATTGATGAGGCTGGCCCGTGTAGGGGGGGCCTGCAGCCCCAGCAGCGTGGCCAGGCGCCGCTGTTTCTCCACGATGATTCCATCCATATCCAGGAGACGAGCAATGTCAGTTCTCTCTGGAGTTATTGGAATGGACAGGGTGGCCAAAAGGACTCGAGTGGACATCCTGGTGACAAAGCACAAGTGCAAGAGATGAGCTGCTAGAGAACACTTACTAATTCCTGTTCATGTATGTGCTAGTTCAAGAGAGGAACAAGCAACATCCATGATGCAAAACTGTAAAACCACCAGAAACAACAGAGGAGACACCAACTACAGCATGAGAGGAAGTCGTGAAATCTTGTGAAGAAAATACCACTCAAAAAACAAAACAAACGCCCAGATATTTACTGACTGGCATATCTTCTCAGCCAATAAAGAGAAGGAAGCTTAACTAAGGTGATGCTAATGTCCACAATACTTACACAGCAGCTTTGTAAAACATCCTCCTTGCTCTAGATTTCTTTTGAGGCAATTAGTACTGGCCAATTTAGGCAGAGCTGCTCATAGCCATACATGTCATCTGCTTCTTTTGGGGTACAACTTAGTTTATTTTTCAGCCTAGGGGGTTAAAAACAGATTCTAAGATCACAGCCAGTAAGATCCCCACCTCTGCATCTCCTCTTGTGTGAGATTCTTTCGCATTTCTCTTGATAAGTGATAAAGGCGGTGAAGGGTGGATGCGTGAAAAAGAGCATTTCCTGATTTCCAGAAGACAGTTGAAACTTTGTGATAGTAATTGGCCATCAGCTGTGGTTTGGGTGGCTTCTTAGACAGTGCAAATAGTCCATGAATATCTTCCACTGCTTTGAAAGCTTCCTAAAATATCCCAAAACAACCAAATACACTTCTGTTAGGAATTTTTTTGCAACACCCCAAAAAAGGGAAAATAATAAAGGTTATAAGACTATAAAATATTTAATACTACTGAAAGCTGTGATCTTCAGTTTTGTCAGCTACATGAAATGAAATACTTCTCTTCTAATAAATTATTTGGACATACTCCATCAACTATCTGCTTAGAATTTGGTATTTTTGAAAACTTGTTTCATTCAGATTTTCAAGCTATAAACCAAGGGGGGAGGGGAACCAAACAAAAAATCTCCAAAAGTTCTACCAGAAAAACTTGGTTTGAAATTCTGTGCACGAACACCAGACTAAGCATTCAATATTCTAGATATTAAAACTTTATTCTTTAGCCCTTATCCTTTCTCCACCTTGCTGCATGTACCATGAGGCATGAACAGCACAGAGCAGATTCTGGAAAGCTGCAGACCAAGCGTGATGGGGAGCCCTGCTGCGTACCTGCCACAGCTCCATGCTGATAGCACTGTCCAGCTGCACCAGCCTGGTCTCCAGGTGCATGGACTGGCTGTCGGGGTTGTTGAGGTTGATGGCTGTGCTTTGGTTGTGGTGCCGCTGGATCTGCCCCAGGTGCATCCGCAGGTTATCGCAGAGCTTGCGGAACTCCGCCTTCCGCGTGTACTGCAGGCAGAACTTGAAAGCTGCCAAAAGGAATAATGTAAATTAAAAATGTTCACTAATGGTGATTTCATAGTAGTTCTAAATGGGATTCAAATATGTAAATCAATACACTTAAAGATCTTAATTTGCAGTCAAAAGACATCTCAAATATAATACAATCTGTCACACATAATGAGTAAGTGACAATGCAGAGCATTTTCATCTTGACCTCAAAAGATGAAGATGTTTCTACATAATTAAGCTTAAAGAGCAAAGGGAATACTTTAAGTCTCTTTAAAAATATTCTAATTCAGCTTTTAGTTTGAACAAAAAGCACCCAAAATCCTGTGAATGGCATGAATTCAGGTTTTGGCTTTGTAAAACGTGGGGGAAAAACTCTCAAGTCATCTAAATATGGTAAAGTCAAATGAAGCTTTCAAATGACTGGAAACGACACAGACAAAAACCCTGTCATTAATCCCACAGTTGTTAAAAACCAGCCCTTGTTCTGGCTTCTGGAGATAAGCACAACACAAGTGCAGGAAAGAAGTCAAGAAGAGGGGATGGACTGTAGAGGGAGATCAAGAACAGCCAAAACCCTGGAAGCCCTCCAACCCATTTCCAGAAAGATCCAGAAGAATAGATGGAGCATGAGAACGGATTTGCTTAACCAGTAAGAAACTTATCTATAAAAAGGTCACGCCCAGGTGTGTGTACACCCCCATCAGCTGGATCAACACTGGAGTGAGGACTGGTGATTTCTCCCTTTTTTCCTCCCATTCTTTCTCTCTAACCCTCTTTTTAATTCAATCTTCTCTTCTTCCACCCTATCCTTCTATCCAAAACCCACTGCCATGTGCTTATACTGGGACGTCAGGGACACAACAATTTTCGTGCCAAATGTGTCATTTAATACTAAAACTTTGTAAGCTTTTGAGGACCTTCTGATTCTTGTTGTTCCTTTCGACCACAAGCATCTACAAATCTTGAATGCTCCCCTGCCCTTAAGAGGAGGACACCACATCATTATAGTTCAAGTTCCCATCTTTAGCACCTACCTTGCTGTGCAATGTCATGGTACAGGCGTTCTACTCGAGAATTATTTCGGAGAAGATCCAAACACTGTCTATAGGATTCCCACAGAAATTTAACCCAGGGTGTCAAAAGCAGGCGGTCAGTACGATCCTGAGTGTCTTCTCCACTTACAGCACTCAAAAGAACACTTTAGTCAGGGCAGTGGGGTAAGGAAAGAGAAAAAAGAGAAGTGGTTTATTCCCTACAATTCCTTCTCATCAATTTTTCTTACCAGGTTCTAAGACAAGACTGTACAAATCTGAACAGCTAATTGCTGCTGAATGGTCTATTGCTTATTTTCAAATTGGTCCCTCAGGCTGCTCCCTTTTCCTTCAAAGGATGTAGATAATTATTTCAAACTTTTAAGTTTCAAACTTTGGCCACTGCATATATGGCTGACATGGCCAAGCTCAGGTAAGACATCAGAAACTTGTATCCTTCAAAAGAAACTAACTCCAGGATTTTCACCTTCCCTTTCCTAGCAGGGAGCTGCGTCCTGTCCCTCAGTTAAGAGTCAAGTATCAGTGTCAATGCAGACACTTTAGTACTTGCTGACACTTCCCTTTTAGTCACCAGCAGTGCTGCCAGAGTTCACTTCATGCTGACACGTGACACAAGCAGTGTGTTATGATCCACACACATCAGAAACCAGAATACTCACATTGGCACTTCAAATCCTTTACGAATTCTGACATGAAAAAGATGTTTAATACATCAGAAGTAAGATATGATAATTTTGCATTTACAACTTCATTCCCTCATCACAGGAATACAACACAGGGGAAAGCATTCCCAAGACACTGAAACCAATTCAGTGCTATGTCCCACATCATCCCTTTCTGCTGAACAATCCACTCAACACGTTAGACTCACAAAAAAACATCTTCCCTAAGCCTTCATTTTTAAAATTATTTTTGAACTGGTTTTAATATAAAGTCTCAACTCTTTTCTACTAATCATTTCCAGTTCTAATTTGCACCCTGGGGTACTACATGCACTATTAAACACGACACGTCACCAGTGCTTTCTCTTAACAGATAAAGAGGTGAATCCCGCAAAAAAGCATGAGAAGTCTAGAAAACAGGACCTAAAAAACACTAAGGAAACTGTGCTTGTTTAGATAAGAAGTGGGATTGAAAAGATCCATTCTCTAGTCCTCTGTTATAGAAAGGATAACAAGGAAAAGAGAGGTCAGTCAATCTTTACTGTTTAACTATTAGTGGATTCCTCTGTAACAATTTCAGGCACTGTAAATAACATGAATGGCACTGCCCCCATTGAAGACATGTCTGTCACCCTCTCTTCTTTGCAACCAACTTCTCCTAGAGTCTTGCTGTTAACATGTAAATACAGAGCCTTTTACTCCAGGTCTTTACGAGTATTATTTGACTACTACAACTCTGTTCCTATGCAAGATAAATATTCAGTAATTTCTTCCAATTTTTTATCATTTCTATCACCATTCTACGTTCTCATTACCCATCCTATTAATTCTCTCTTGGATGTACTTTTCATGCTCTTTCCTCTATTATCTCATCACTTAACCAAGGAAGTATAAATAACATTTCCTTTTGTTTGTACATGCACAATGTGGTCAGAAGAAATGGAGGCTACCACACACAGGAATTACATTGGTCTGATATAATTAACAGTATTTCTACTTCAACTAGTAATGAGCAGTTTACCATAATGAACTCTCCAGAACCACTAGAGATGCAGATCTGAGCAGACACTGGAAAGTGGTGACCCAACTCCCAGAACCACTCCCACTGCACCTAGATTTTCTACTCCTTACTGCTTGCTTTCTTTACTCAGGACTTAATCCAATGCAAAATTCCTGCTTTTATCCCTACCTTTAAAACCTCTACAACACCACTAGTACTCCATTTCAAATCTACCACATTTATATCTCAGCTTTGTGAATGAAATTAAGGATACTTTCTGTAAATTGCTACATTTTAAAGACAGGCTGCACACCTTTCTGGAGTCTGAATGTTATCCAAGTCTTCTATGTCCAGTACCATCTGCTGGGATTCTTCCTTAGCTGCTTCTGTTTTTTCTTCAGCTAATTTTAAATAGGCTCGAACAACATCCTCCAAAGATTTGATGTTAACCTACACCAAAGGCAAAAAAAAAGGGAAGATGTCTCCACCCACAACAGGCAACAAATCTTTTAAAATGTAACTGCTACAAACTCAGGAACATCTAAAAGGCAAATTAATCCTAATTCAGAACAAATCAGTTACTTTTAGATTATATCAGCTGACAGATACCATGCTTGCTATAAATAAGTACAATAAAAAAATCAAAAGCCATACCTGCTGGCAAATATTCTTGTACTGGTACAATCCTTCTTTTGCCAGGTGACTCTTGCGCAGATCCACGCAGAGTTCCAGGTACTTCAGCATAATTGGCTCGTGGATTTTCTGCCATGTTCGGTGTTTCTTACTTTTCATAACATCATAGAGAACATCAAGGGCAGGCTGCTTTTTGCCAACCTCAAGAAATTCTGAAAGTAAAATCCCAGTTAGTGAAAGACTTGCACACCAGAAGATGCATGTTTTATGCTTAACAAAGGAAACATTCAGAATTTAATCAGCTCTACCCAGAGTGCACTGATGGTTTGATTTAGTTGGCCAGATCAAAAACGTTGGCAACTCAGTGCCAGTCATTCAATGACATAACTGGCAAACAAATATTGACCAGTAAATTTACATGGGAAATTCAGGATAGCAGAGATGTCTCTCCATCCACTCAGGATGTGTATGAATGCACACAGCCAGTTTTAACCATCCTGGTTTCATCAAGGACAAGGAATACCCACCAGGAGGCTTGTGGGTACAGCACCTACCAAAGGCATTTAACAAGGTGCAAAACACACAACGAATGTGACTGAAAGCCCTGCTCTCAGGTGAGGGAGGGAGGAAGGAAAAAAACTTTACTCAGCAAAGTTGTTCATTTGTTGTTTTTAACTCCTGAGTGGTTTAGCACTTCCGTTTACAGAAGTTACATCAAAAGCTGCAGCAGTTCAATTGAAGGGTCAGACACTTTTTAAATCAGCCTTGCTGCTGAAATCAGTGCCCCATTTATTCATCCCCAAGCAGCTGCTGTTACTAACAGGAGCACACAGCATCATAGCAACTCCCACCTCTGATACCCCACACACTCTGCCTCGCACAAAACACAGCAAACCACCCACTGGAAACACTGAGGCAGCGACCCACATACACACAGAGCTACTCTGAATGTACTCTGCACTGCAGAACAGCAGGAGAAATGGAGACACAGAATGGGAAGCAAACAGGTTTAAAAGATAAGGGAGGTCAAGTACAGCTAGTGGGAAATGTGCCTATTCTCAAAGGCTGAGGAGTGGAGTCAGTACTTCCCACGAAGTACCTTGCAAAGCACTCCAGTCCTAAAGAAATACTGGCAGGAACTGTTAAAGTAGGGGCCTGCTCCAGGGGCTCAGACATCAGACACAGCTTGCAAGTTTTGGAATCTCAAATTTGAAGTTAAACATGGCAAAAGGTTTAGATTGAAAGCAGCAGAGTGGTATTAATTTAAGGACCGCAACAGCTCATATTCATGGCTCAGTTTAGGTAAATAATGAGCTGGCAGAAGATGAGCAAGCTCCTTTCTAGAGAAAGCACCATGATATAACTGAAGATAATCAAAGTTATGGTGTGGAATTATCCAGCAGTACTTTACTCACCAAGGGAATTTTAATAAATCTACCTTCCATCCCATAATTTACACTGCTATTCTATCTCAGAGCTGCTTTTGAGCTTTACACTTTATTTATGAAAATAAACTTGAAAGGCAAGTTTAATCCTGCAACAATGCCAGGGCACTCCAACCACAGCTCTCAGTGGTCGATAACCAACTGGACAGAGCACAAAATTAATTTATGTTGTTTTGAAACTTTTAATTAACTCTGGCCAAGCAGGTTCTTACAAGTAAGTCAAATAATTAAAGTTAATTTAAGAGACACTTCAGTAAAATCACATAGTGAAGCTGAAGAATCAAATACAGTACACAACACCATGCTTTGCAGTAGGAACTGTAAGTTATGGAAACTCAGATCTGTAACATACAAATTGTAAAGCTGAGCCCATAAGTAGCTGTAAGAGTTACCTTCTACTGGTTTTGTTCTTTTATACTACTTAAAATGCTAACAGGTATCCAGAGTAGCAACTGAAGCTGAGTGGTCAAGAACCAGATGATACAAACCAACGATTCACCTACTGCTAACCCAAAATCCTGAATAAAGCTCAGTTTTCAATCTGAGAAAACATGTCATTACACGAGGTGACAAAGACATCACGTGCTTTACAGTATCTCTAATAGTGAGCAAGTATCTGCAACAATAAAACACTCCTTACAGTTGCATTATACCCCTGAGTAAAAGCAATGCCAAATATTAACAACAGCTGAGGTTTGGCCTTGACCTACATTTATCAATTGTAAAAATGCTTTTCTTACATATCTATATATACTTAAAATCCTTCATGCTCTTCATATTTCCAAACATCACCCCTGTATGCTGAAGTCACTGAGAACATGAAGTGCTTCTAACGCTCACTTGAGTCTTAGGTATAAAACACACACTGAAACTCTGGAAACTGCACTGAATGTCCCCATTGGAAATGCCAGCTGAACATTAAACTGCTTCCTGCAACACACAGTCTGCTTTAGCTACAACTTTCCACCCTTTATTATGCTTGGCTGTGGTAGGATGGAGCCCCTGCAGTTTGTAAGACTTGACACTGCTTGTCATGTTTTCCATTCAGTTCACTAAAAGTCAGGCTTGCCAGCATCTGTCTGGAGAACACCCCCCTCAGTTCAACTCCACTCCTTCACCTCAACAGTTTAGCAGACTTGCAGCAGTATAAGAAATGTGAACTTAAATACCAGGAAAGCATCAATAATAATGAGCAGTTTGAAGTCAATATTCCAGAAATGTGACTTGCACACCAAGTACCTCTACTTCCTCTACCCAAGAATTTGCAAGTATAAATAAAGTTTATATATTATAGTACGTGTATCTTTTCCAGTGAAAGGACTGATACAACACATCTTCATCCTTGAATGCTGACTGAAGCTGATTCTATCTTTCAGCTTTTTATCTTTGTGGGATTCATTTTTGCAATGAATTTGGGATTAAAAATCTTGAGGACGTGCAGTACTTTCACATTTTCTTGTTAATATACTAAGTACCTGAACAATGCACAGTCCACAGACCACACAGCCTGTTCTGCTGTCATTTCAAGACCCATACATCATCTCTAAGTCGTGGATGTCTTTAAGTGTCATCTTTCGATCAGCCCTGTGACAATGAAGGGTCTAAATGGTCTTGGCTAAGGGCTTAAAATAGAATACTATAAAAACTAGAAGCGTCAAAGCCATATGTTTGGCCCGAAATGAGCCAGCTGATAAATATAACCAGTCCAGCTTTTATGTGGCAGTCAGCAATCAACGGCTACAGCGCTGAACTGTCTCCCCTGGTTGGTCTTCCAGGGGCAAACCAGTGTCATCAGCCTTGAAGGAGTTTTACCATGTGCGTTCTCAGCGGAGTCACCAGAAGGACGAGGCCCAGAGGGGACAGAAGGGCCCGGGATCAGCCCGGGTTTGCGATCACCCGGGCAGGGCGGCGCGGCGCGGNGGGTGGGCTCTCCCGGGCGGGCCCGGCCGGGGGGTCCCGGGGCGGGCGCGGCCGGGAGCCGGGGAGCGGCGCGGGAGGCGACCCGGCGCTGCGTGTGTGTGGGCGCGGGCCGCACTGACCGTTCGCCCGCTTCAGGGCGTTCTCGGGCCGCTGGAAGTACACCGGCATGATGGCGGCGGCGGCGGCTCCTCACGGGGCGGCGGCGGCTCCGAGCTCCAGCCAGGCGGCACGCGCGGCCGGAAAGGGAGGGCGCGGCAGGGGAAGGGGAGGGAAAGGGGCCCGCGCGCGCCCTGACGGCGGCGGCGGAAGCGGAAGCGGAAACCCCGCCCGGCGCGCGCGCGAACCGCCAGGCGGAACCGAGACCGGGACCGGCACCGGGACCGGCACCGCATCGACGGGGCGTTGGGATCGGGACCGGGATCGGGAACGGATCCGACAGGGCATTGAGATCGGGACCGGGACCGGATCGTGGGGGAATCGCGGAAGAAGCGGGAGGGGGATTGGGACCGGGGCTCTGAAGGGACCGTGAGAGGGGATCGTGGGGAGATCGGGTCCGTGAGGCGGGTCGGGATCGGGAGGGGATCGCGGGGGAGCTCCACAGAGCTCTTTGTCCGAACGAGCCTTCAGCGGTACCCGGGGCACAGCGGCTTTGCCGGGGGCGGTCGGGTGGCGCTGGGCCCCGAGTGAGTCGTTCGCCTGTCTCGCACACTGTTATTAGCATTAATTATTAGTTCTTACTGTTCGTTTTCTTATTTCATTGCTGCTTCTAGTAAATTGTTTTTAGCCCAAGCCGTGATGTTTGTCTTTTTGTACCTCCAGTTCCCAGCCTATCGCAGGGGGAGGTGTGAGGGGACGTGAGCGAGTGGTGTGTGGTCTGGGGTGTTTCAGTGGGAACACTAAATTGGGGAATTGTGTTCCCAAACCATGACAGACCTGTATTTTAGTACGGTCTGCATTAAGTAGTCATCATAGGAAGGTGTTTATAGTGCTGAACAAGTGCTTTTCTTACATTCATAAAATTAATTTAGAAGTCTGTCGGGTGACCACCTGAGGTCTGGGTGGCAGCTGTGGCCATGTCACCGGAGCCAGTGACTATCCTTGCAGCCTTCTCATGGGGGCAGCTGTGCTCTCCTGGGGACTGCCTGGTATTTATTGCTGGATTTGCTATTGGGCAGCCCACTCCATGTTTTTGGATCTCTGAAGCTCCTGAAAGTCTTCCAGGCTGGTATCAACAATTTTGTATCAGGAGCAGCTTTTATCGCCTTGTCTTGTCATGTCTCTTCCTATGTGGTAGTTAAGTATATTTAATGTCTGCTTCATGACTTCATGAAAATCATATGGCAAGCTGCCCTTCAGTGTGTTCCCTAGCCAGGTTGGGACAGCCCTGGCCTCTCCCAGAACTTCACACATTTTTTTAGCAGCTTCTCATGCTCCTCTACTTATCTCAGCTATTTTGGAAGTTTCTTTTCCTAATCAGTGTCATGATATTCCTAGAGTCATTTAGGAAAAGATCCTTAAGATCATGGAGTCCAATGTTCAGGCGCCACTGTTCATCCAAACTTGCAAATGAGATCTTTGCATTCTCAATAAACTTGCTGACGCATGGAGTTACTCAGGAATAATTGTTCTGCTTCCATGACTGTTCCTAACACCACTCAGTCCCCACTCGGGCACAAGCGAGCCTTTATCCGTGCTGTGCAGCAACACAGGGATATCTGTGTTTTGGGTTACTCAGGGTACAGCTCCTGGCCATGACTTCAGGAGGTGGTTGCCACCCTCCTTTTGTGTAACATTTCACATGAACTGTGCCCCATGACTTACAGAGGGCTGCAGAGATGATGACAGCACTGGAGCTCTTCACTTTTGGGGAAAGGCTGAGGGAACTGGGCCTGTTCACGCTGGAGAAGAGACAACTGAGCAGGGATCTGATCCACGTCTGTCACTCTCTGAAGGGAGGTGTCAGAGGACGGACCAGGCTCTCATCGGGGGTGTCCAGCAACAGGACAAGAGGCAACAGGCAGAAACACACGGAATTCCACCTTTATACGAGGAAGAACTTCTGTATTGTGCAGTGATCGCGCACTGGGACAGCGCCCACGGAGGGTCTGGAGATGTCCAAAAGCCCTCTGGACACGCTCCCGAGTGCCATGCTTGAGCACGGCGGTGGCACCGGCTGAGCTCCATGCTCCCTTCCAACCTGAGCTATCCCGGGATTCTGTGACGCAGACAACAAAGAAGACACATTTTCCCCAGACCCTTTTCCCCCGTTACCGCCGGGGAACAGGCGGGCGGGTCCCCGCGGGGGAAGCCGCAGGGAGCGGCGGGCGGGAGCGCTCAGTAAATGGCGGGGGGGCGGGCCCGGCCGGGCGGAGCGGGGCCGTGAGGGCCGGGCGGGCCCCGGCGGGCGGAGCGGG
>VWZP01001512.1:74337-97922 GCA_013396995.1 Dicaeum eximium | reverse complement strand
GCCCACATTCTTTCTGATGCAGCCCAGGATGCCTAAATTAACTAGAAATTTTAAGCGTGCATATCAGGATATAATTAATATTACCTTGTACTGAACCCAAACAGAAGCATACTAAAATAGCATAACCAACAGCAACATCTAACCATTTTGCAAGTGTTTGCCCAGACAAACCTGTACAGCACATGGGCAGCCTGACCATCAAAGCAGCAAAGACAAGCAGTTACATGCAGTCACAACAGTGATGGTATAAATTCAGTAGACAGGAGTTTTAAAGTTGAAAATTTGTCAGTCTTTTTAAGTAATCTCTAATTCCCTAACAATATATAAAGATACATAAATGTGTATATTCATCTACAACACCTAGGAAAGCCAAGAATTACAGAAATGCGCTTTTCTTTCTGGCTCCAGCCATTCTGTTTATTTTAAATGTCATGCTGTGTGTTTCACATGACAGGCTTTGAAATTCAGTAAGGTTTTCTAAAATCAGATTACCAGAACTGTAGGGGAAAAGCAGCCATTAAGAAGAGCTCATGGTACCAACTGCTGCCTGAAGCCCTTCTCCTGAGAACGGTGCTCATCTCAAATGTGCAAATAAAAAGCAGTAGGAAAAACTGAGCAACCTTCTCCCCATCAACTGGAAATAAATAACACAATTCTTTATTCTTCACACTCCAGTTAATTGAGAGATGCCTACAAAATAATCAGTTACAAAATACTGTGGACATATCAAGCCCTTATGCTATCTTTACACATGAATGTATGTTGTCCGCTGATGAATCAGGTACTCTCTGTAACCTAAGATATGATGCAGCAAAACAGCAGCATTCAAAACCCTTTCTCAATGGCTTAAAAAACAAAAAAGGGGAGTTGAAATGCATGGAAAGACCTAACAAAATCCTGAACAGGTCACATCTCAGGCAGCAGACTTGAGCCCTCTCCTGGGCATGGTTGCCCGGGATGCCCTCACTCCTCCTGTTTGTTCCCCTTCCCTCTGTTGCAAAGGAAAAGGAGTGGGAGTCTCCAGCCCCCCCAGAGTGACTGAGCTGCCCAGAAGATCCCAATGTGACCCACTTGTCAGGAGCAGCTGTGACTGCTTGAATTGCTTATTTTGACTGTAATGAGACTGGAAGTTCTCCCACACCCAACCAAAGAGGTACATCTAGAGCTCAGCAAACTCCAGCACAGTAAACAACAACCTATTCCCATCATTTCTATGTCCACAGAAAATACTGGCACTGGCCATACAGACAACATGCTTGAATTCCACTTTTATTGTTTAAGCCACTGAGAACCATCCACAGGATGATCTACAATGAACTGCTGACCCCAAGTCTGGTTCTGGGTGTTGGCGCTGCCCCGCCCAGCCCGGCCCGGCCCTCTCGCTGCGCACCACGGCAGGAGTGGGCTGCCCCGGGCTGCCACAAAATGCACTCCAGCCTGGGTGCGGCTCCTGGGCAGCGAACGCTCAGCTTACCACGGCGAGGGCAGAGGCAAAGGGACTAGGAGAGCTCTCTTGTATGGGATTCCAAAGCATTTATTGCCCCAAAGGGTCCAGAGATGAAAGACACAAACTTAAGCAATACAGCAAGTTATATGCTGTGGTGGCAACCAAAGAAGGATACATTTACAACCAATAAGGGAGAACTAAGGGAGGAACCAAAGGCAGGGATACATAACATTACAACCAATGAGGAATAAGGAGGGAGGAGGCATCAACCTAACAACCAACTGAATCTAAGGGAGAACATAATAGACATAGAAGATTCTAGGGGAACAGGCAGAGTTAACATAGATTGACAGGGAGGCTGGGTGGGGATATGAGGATTGGCAGGGAAGAGACTGGAAGGAAGGGAGGGGAATCACCAAATAGGGAAGGCTCAGGGGAAGGTACACTCATAGGACAAATCAAGTGGGGGCAGACATGGGGGTGAATTGGGACAATTTACATGGTTTAGGGGGGTGGGGGTAACTATAAAAGTAAAATAGGAAAAAGACCTAAAAATGCACCACAACACTGGGGAGACACAAAATGCTGCCTTCTCATGAACAATTTTGCCTCAGCAGAGAAATGAGGATGGGGATTACTCTGGTGCTCCCAGAAGTGATCACTGGAGAACAGAGCTGCAGGACAGAACATTTGGTGCTGCCACTGCCTGTGCTGTCCTTTTGCAAAGGCACCTAGCTGCAAGCTTGAAAAATCAGGACTAAAATATTTGTTAACAAGCAAACAGGCCAGCAGCAGAACAGCTCTGCTGGTACCTCTGAGAGCTCTGCTACCTCACACAACAGCATCAGCAACAGAGCTTTCTCAGAGGTGAAGAAAAATAACCACCTAAATCCAGCAATGTGGGAATACACATGCACATCATGGATTGCCAGCTAAATAATTTTTTTTCTGAAAATTTTCTGTTGAAAAGCCTGCCAGGAAAATTAACCAAACTCACATGTTGAAACATCAGTTTTCTCTTGAAGGTATAATACTCTGCTGTGTTTATGGTGGGGAATTCTTGAGCACAAACCTGACCTTCCTGTACTGGATGGGTCACCAGCTGTGTTCCATGGGATCTCTTCAAGTCTCTCATTAATTAATTTGCAGGTAATCAATAATACATTTGTGTACAGACATGCACCACATGTCAGTGGAGATGATCAAAAGAGGAACTCTCCCTGAAATAGATGTTCATTTTTATTTTCTAAATTAGAGACTTTCTTTATTTCAGAAAATAAAGATTTCGATGAATCACAGAGGCTACTATTAGACTGAGTATTCATACTTCCTTCCAACTCAAGTCAAGTATTAAGCATTCCTTTCCAATGCAATTTCTTCACAAAAAGTGTTTTTAATATCACACTGGTTTCCCCAGCTATCTCTGAATTCCTCAGGTGCTTGGTCAAGCATTTAGCATCCAGCTTATCGCCCCTGCTGTCTACATAGGAAGCTTTGCTGTACTACAGGAGAACAGGATTCTGGCATTAAACTCATGGTCTACTGCTTTATTCCAAATGTAAAAATTCTTAGGGCAACCTAGAAAAAAGAATCTGAAGAGATTTAAACAAATCAGTGGTCTTTAATGAACGCTTGCCTTGCAGACATTATTGTCTTTAGAGAAGGCAGCACCACAAGCAATTATCATACCCCCAGAGATCACCGGTTTCACAGATGAGCTAAGAAAATTGTGTAAATCGCTTTTTTCCTTCTCCTGCCTTCACACTGAAAATTCACAAAGCAGGGAAATGCCCAGTACCATTGCCACTCTCTTGGAGAGCTGCCCAAGTATCCATGCACTGGTAGTGCTCTGTGCCAGGGCATGTGGTGGCAGTTTGAGCTTTCCTGTGTCTGTGCTGTGTCAGAGAATGCATTCAGCACAGGTCACGCTTCAGGAACCAAGCCTTCCTTGTCAAGTGCTTATCACCCCTATCCTGGCCCAGAAACCCAGAGCAGAAAGACCACGATTAATCTCTTTCAACACACTCTTCTTTCTAACACCAATTTAAGGGAAATATTTACCCTGATATACACACAATGGGAAACTGCGTGAATTGAATTTAACCCAAACCTTAGCTGCAAATTCCTTGCTGCTGTGTTACAAGAAGGTAACAGCACAAAAGTCCTCATTCATATAAGATTAAATGTCTTCATTTCTTCGTTATATAAAGAATGTAGAACTACCTACTAATTAAAAGGGAGAGAAGCCTGGAGCAAAATACTAGTGATCAGCTCCTACTCATTTCCAGAGGACTTGCAATGTTTTACTCAAACCAATCCATGTAGTTTTCCTTCCATTTTGCACTTAGGGAGGCTACAGTCTAGATCAAGTTGAAGCACATCTGACAGAGCCAATTTATATTCCAAGATTTCTGTTTGCTATGTTTTGGCGGTATTGACTTTTAATTGTCGTTTGCACAAAGGCCCAGACCTTCACGCTTGCCAAGATCGAACTTATCTCTAAAATTTAATATGCAGAGTTGAGGTGACTGGAACTCAGCTGAATAAGTACATAAGTCTGGCACAGAGTCATCTAAGCTATTTTAACATTATCTGGAAGTGGTTAAGTGTGCAAATCCGTGATCACAATAATTATGGTTTTGGGTAAATCAGATTCAAATTAACGAAGGCTTAGAGTCTAAGCCTCTCAACTTCTAAAAAATGATGTTTTACTTTATTGCCAAGCCACCACATTTTAAAAAAAATCTAATCATCACACAAGAGCTGACAAAAAAAAAGTAAGGTACACATTGCTACTGACATATGAAATGTATTTTCTTGCCCTCTAATTCTTGCAGGGTTTGTTGTTTTTCTCCTTCAGGCTGAAGGAGCAGATAGCTATCTAGACACAAGTCTGCTCAAGAACCTGCTAAACACTGAGAAGTAGTTTCATGACCAATAAAAAGAATAAAGATTAAATCCTTACTAATTTGTGTCTCCTGTGGCTCTCCCTTGTGGAGATTTTCTGATGTTTAATAAGGACTGAATTCTCACAGGAACTTTTTCATTGAAGGCAGTAGTAGGCTCTCCTCTTTCCAGCTTCTCATTCTTATAAAACTTCTAGAAATGCAATATCTCTGAGATTTCCACATGAGAGTCTCTGCTTTCTCCTTCTCTCCACTTTTCAGCTGAATGTCAAAAGTCATCAGAAAGAGACATTTCCATACCTAATGACCTCCACCCTTACCAATAGATAGATTTGAGTTATAATAAAACCAAGAGACTTCCATAATTTTAAACTCCACACCTTTTTTAACCTCATTTTTACAAGTCTGACAAGATTACTGTTTGATCTTCATTTCTGAGCACCACTTCCTAATTTTTGAGCATCTGCCTGATAGAATAAAAAAAATAGAATAGTATTTTCCAGCGGTACACCATCTTTCCATTCTAAAAGATGCAAAGCCTAACTGCAAAAAACCCTGTATACAACACAAAAGTGAATGCATTTCAACCCAGTGTTAGGACTGAGGTGGAGGAAAGGAAATTAATGAATGAGAAAGAAGCTTAAGGGGAGAAATAAGAGGGTTGGTAGGTTTTTTGTTGTTTTCTTTTGCCCGAATACACAAATGCTGAAAGTAAACAAAGACTTAAATCACAGAAAAATTTTTCCCTAGGCACATGTCTACAGCAGCACACTTACTGACATGCTTGGTTCAAAGGATTATGTGTTTTACAGATAAACTCCATCTCTTATGGGCAAAAAGAATTTTAAGACTGAAGCCATGAACACAGTACAGTCACTGGTGGTTATCTGCACATTAAAATCGACTCCATATAGAGAAAGGTTTAAAATCCATTTTCTTCCCTGAAGCTCTGTATTCTGAGCTCCACTTTCTCCAGACCAGGCTCAGTGAAGCTTTTGGCCTCTAGGCAGAAAATGACAGGACTCTCTTTTCTTTTTTCATACTTCTCTGCCTTGCTCAAGGCAATTTATAATGCCACTAGCTATTACATAAGGAGATGTGAACCCCCAGTTTTAGAAAGGAAATGAAGGAGGTGCAGGTTTTCAACTGCTTAAGCAGAATTTGACCAAGATAAAAATGCTACAGTAACTGAGGAGAAAATTGCTCACTGTTGCAGTCTGGGTTAGCTGCTGCTAAGGTCCAGGGTATAGAAGCAAGAGAGGCTTTTGCAAGGTATCCACAGATGTTTAAATCAGCCTCATGGCCAGATGTTTAAGGTCTAAAAGATTTTTCTCTTGGGGGGAGATCAGGTTTTCTATCTTGAGAGGCCAGGCGGGCTCAAGGTATTGAGGCAGTCTCAAGGTGAGGGGTCAATGGGGGATTAGGGAGGGAGTGGCGGAGTGGAACAAGAACAAGGGGCGGGAACCTACTGGGTCAAACAGAACTGGGTATCTTATGAGGGGAGCTTCTTGTGTCTCCCTACCCTAGGGAATGCCCCTCAGGGTCTCCACAGCTTCCAAAACCGAGTTATGGAGGCATGTTAGTAGCATTACAGTCCAAAAGGAGATGTTCTTAGAACTTAGTTGCTCTGGAAGATAATTTTGGCTATATTTACCTCTAATAGGCAAATACGAATGCAAGTATATTCAACTGCACAGGGCAACTAAATACCATACAGACACTCACTCCTAGGACAATATGCAAAATCACACACAGTTTTGCTACTCTTGTATAAGATTTGACATTACTTACATGACATACAGAATACATGTTTTTATTAAAATATCCCTCTCTGGATCTGTTCTGGTGTTTGCTCAAAAACAGGAAGAAAGGAATTCACTACAATAAAAATAAAATATAAATAAAAAATTCTCAAAAATAATGAAATATTTGTAGAATTCAATCAAGAACAGGAAATATAAGTAACTAATTTCTAATATTATACTACTGCTATATTGGCTATACCACTATATTGGCTCTGTTTTTGCAGTTTTCTCCTAAATCAGTAGTGGTTCATTAGTGTTATACCTTAATTTGTACATTAAAACAAAAAGCAGTATAGCCTACATTATTAAAAACATTTTCATATATTAGACTATAGACTTGAAGTGATTATTTCCTTCTTTACTGCATCCTTACCTAATTGCTCAGTAGGTACCATACTAAATAGACGAAATTAACACTCTGCTCCATTTGCCAGCAAATTTTCTCAAAACTACACCAAGACACTCCCTCCACCCTGGACATTAGTATTTCCACAGAGCTTTAATTGTTTAAGCATTTGCGTCCTGCACAAAGGGAAAGGTCCAAAGTAATACTGAAGCATTTCAGATGCCAAACTGACAGGAAGTTACGACAAATTTCCATCACATACACAAAGTTACATGAGGGCTGTAGGTTTTTACACTGCTATGCGAAACCCTAGACATTCAAAGATCTGCTCTCGAACACACCCAGAGACATCTTCATTGTTGCATAATAGACCTTGTCTCCAGGTGCTAGTCTTAGCCCAATGCAGTCCAGAATTTGCAAAGCAGGGAATCTGAGCCAAGCCACATCCCAAATCCCTCAGGCAGAATAACATACTTGGAGCACACTGAATCACTGAATTCAACCAAACCCACAGAAATTACAGCCTCTGTAACTCACAGCTGTGACCAGAGAAAGCTGCTTTGCATTGTTCATCCAGCGACTATCACACAAACACCCTCAGAAGCAGAGACTCAAAGCCCAGGTCTCTCCTACTCAACTTGTATGCCTTAATCCTAGGCATGCTTCCGATTCCTTTATCCTCCTGGGATCTCCTTGGTGGGTATTTGTCAATCTGATGTCCAGCTTCAATAGGAATGTTGATGGATGATCTCCAGGGAAATGTAAAGGAGTGGTGAAGACAATTTTGAAACAGCAGGTAATATATATGTGATTTTAACCCCTGCCTCCCTGTTTTGTCCCCTGTTGCTCTCACTGTCTCACAGCCATCACTGACTTTGCATTCAACTAAAAGAACAAACCTGTTATCTCTGTCAGGTGCCTGTGGTGGCTGCAACATCCCAGTTCTACATGACACATAACTGAAGGCAGCAAACACGTCTCTTAGTCCCAGAAAAATAACAGAACTCCCTCTCAGAAACGAAGCTCTCTCTGGTGTTTCCATCAGTTAATTTCAAAACTTCTGTCTCAGCATGCCAGAGGTCATGAATTTCACCCTCTGAGCTAACATCTCAAAGCCTGTAAGATATGGCTCAAATTTCCTCCACATCATTCAAAAGTAGGAATCTCTGCATATTTTTCATTGACTTCAAGTCAGGTGCGTTAGTGAAGACCTACCTACACATGTTGCTGAATTAATTTATCTCCTGTAGCTTACCTCTGTTATCCAAAATGCACATATCTACTCAGCTGGAGCCACTGTTCTCATCTTTGCCAAAAGGTCTGGTTGCCTTTGGTCATTCTTCTAATGGTTTTCCCTGGATAAAATATTTGTCTAGGTAAACCTAAAGCCCTCTATACCATCAGAAATATGTTACACCTCAGGTATTGAACATGAGCCAAACAGCAGCAGGAGGAAACAGTTTCTCCAAAGGAGGAGCTGAACACACACATACAAAAAGCTGACATATATCTACATATATAGAGATTTTCTGTAGCTATATCTGGCATCACTCACAGTTCCAAAAATGTCTTCCTTTGTAGGTGGTAAAACGCATTTTTTTAAGTCCTTTTTTTTCCACACAGACCAAAAGAAAAATAATATACCCATCCTGTTGCTTCTTCTATTTGCTCAGCAGTTTCCAAAGCAATAGGGTCTCTGCAATCCCTTTTTTTTTTTCCTTTTTGGACAGGAAGATCTATCCAAGGGCGTTAACTCTGTGGTAAAGCTGAACTTTCTCAGTTCAGTTCAGGGCTCTGCTGAGGGCTCTCCACTCACTGGATGATATCTCCACATTTCATTAGTTCTCTGCCAAAGAAGTTGTTCTTTTGTCAAATACTGATGTAATTTTAACCCAGTGATGGATATTATTGTCTTTTTCTTTCTGATCTTAGTACAGGATGAGTCATTTTGTCTTTCCAACATATTCAACAGATGTGTTCAGTACATAGAAATTTAGCTCTATAAATCTGCTTTAGTCTTTTAATCCTCCAGTGCGTCTGAATTTTCTTTTAGTGCTAGAACACAATTTGTGGAAATATATTAGACCATGCATGAGCATCTAACTTAAAATAAACAGCCATCCTGTTTACTTTTAGATCAATAACCTATTTATCTTCTCTTCTGTTGCCACCCATAGCTGCCGAGGGAAAAAAAATTCACACAGTAAATGTCTATTAATTTCTAAATATCCTATTTTATTTTATTTNTATATATAAGACATGCAGTCTATCTGGAACAATCCAACCATGGCTCATTTTGTCATCCATCATGAAGAGGATGTATTTCTCCTTTTAAAATATTTCCACTGTACCTTCTATCAGAAGGAAGACACCACTTTCAAATGCCTCAGTTTTCCTTTTAGTCATCTCAACAATCAGCATTTAATATTCCCTGCAGCTGGAATATATTGTCCTTTTCTTTTTGGAAACACTAAAGCCTGAGAAGCCTGTTCAGGCTGAGAAGACCGTTCAGGCTGTCTTACTCATGTTCTACTGGATACCAACATCTGTATTATCTTTTTGAACCATATGAAACAAGGTAAAGAAAAGAAGAAGAAACAAGAATATTCTTCTCTTAGTGTTTTCACATCTTTGCACTTTATTTCATATATCTATGTATTTGCTGGAAAAGCAAAGGCCAGCTGATGAATATTTCTAAATTGTTCTGTTATCACTAAAAATAGGTGTTTTGTTATCTGTTGCTTCCATCATTAGCAGTTGACTGTTTGCAGCAGGGATTCAGGTCTGAGCATTGTCTTAACTACTTATGGTAACAAATCCTTCTACTACTAGGTCTTTGTTTCCATAGCAACTGTCCAGTAATTTCCCAGATAACATTTATGTGATAAACAAGCCTAGAAATCATTGTTGACTCACATTAGAAGAAATCCTATACATTTTGTGCTGCAGCAGTTGCACTGTGTGGCTCTGAGGTTCGTATTTCACATTAGGAGGTACTCAATCTTCTTCAAGAAGTAATAAGATTAAGCAATTTCCCCAAGCATCACAGAATATTCAACACAACTCATTTTAATGTGATCAGGATAAAGGCAACATCCTCTGCATCTGTCAACACACTACGCATTCACAATTAATTAAGGAATACATCTAGATGCAAGCAGTACCTCATTTGAAAGGGCTTCTTGAAGGAATGAAAACTAAAGGACAAGCAGCCAAGCACACACACAATTCCTAGAATTTAAAAAATCTGCTTAGAAAATAAACAAGGTTACAAAAATCCTGAGCCATACCACAGTTTTTTGCTCATCTTTTAGGTTATTGTTTGCTATTGCTTTTTGAACCAAGTGCACACAAGCATATTGGGGTCTGTCCATCTGCCCCAGTGGAAAAGTGGCACTGGCAACACAGCACAGCCCAGAGACAGTGAGAACTAGACAGAAACATTAATTCCCCTCACTTGCTGTCCTCAAGAAATAGCGCTTCAGTGGAGCTAGACAATACCAGGTAAGAGTTGTGCAGGACTGCAGAACAGATCCACCTGGCAGGTTGGAAAATACATACCCCAACAAATAAATAAAATGTATGTCCAGAAGAAAACAAATCTGACTGTATCATCTGGCAAAGCAGCATGGAAATATCAAAGTCCTCAGATATCCATCACAGTCATCTTCATCACACCACCACTAGGGAACACAAAATAACAGCAGCCCCCCATAACCACTGCCGACTCCTTGGGAAAGCTAATTTTCCATTTTGTTTTGTTAACACACTTTGACAAAACCTGCTGGCTATATTTTCTTGTTTCACCTTCTCAACATGGAATCCAACCCACTTGGGGCACTGTTGGCCTCTGCAAAAAATGAATAGTTACTGAAGTCACTCAGAAGAGCTCCCCTCCAGTTCCCTTCAGCTTCTAGACTGTGAAACTCACACCATAAAACACTTGCACAAAACAAGTCAAGTCTCTCCATTTGAATGAACAATCTCTGTATTCTAAAACTTCTAACAGACAAGAATTCAGATTAAATTATCATTGTGTTACCTTGAACTTTCAAATTTCTGCATATTTTTAAGAAAAATATACATTTCAACATGAAAATCAAGATTATAATCCTTAATGCCTGCAATTAGAGTTGCATGAATTACTTTTTAGGAACCTGTAACAGCAAACAGATTTCTCAAGAGTTTAGCTGAGGTTTGCTCAGAACAATTTATTGCTTGTAGCAAAACCCAAACATAAACAATGTAATTGTCCTTTGAATTGCTGAGTCAGAATTTCAATGCATAACTTAAGGTTGTGTGAGATCACAGAACTTAAATCAACTTGGACCAAAGCCAGTGAACAAAAAATAGCAGCTTTTGCACCGTTTTGATCAGAGTCCCCTTGGAACAGTGTCTTCATAAAAATAAAAAAAAAAATTAAAATCACAGCATTTGGAAGTGCTTATAATGCACATCAATAATCTGATTTTTCTCTGAATTAAATAAAAACACAGTAATATAATCTAATTGCCAATTGCCTAGTTGGATAGCTTAGCACTAATGGAATTCAAAAGGAAAAATGCCTAAAGAAACCAAACTTTCCGTTTTGAAGCATATGTTTTATATTATATAAATAATAGCCTTGATTATTCAAATCACTGATTTATGTAAATGACTTAGAAGTATATTGGCTTTATCTTATCTTAAAATCTGTGTTAAAATCAGCAGAAAGTTTGATTTCCAACAATGAAATGTCACTGAAAGAGGGATTAAATATCTTTAGCAGTTTCCATTTTGTAGTAAAAATATGTGATTACAATAGTGAACAGAAAATGTATGTATAGAAGTACTGTGTATTAAAGGTTCCAATACCATTAATTCACACAACAATTTATTCATGAGTAAATGGTTGAATTATTTCGCTTCTTTAAACTACCATTTCTCTTAGCCTGATAAATCTGTTTTCTTCTCATATCCCTGTGAAAGCAATCCAGTAGATTCAGCTTTTTCCTTTTGATCAGAAAATATGTTAAGGAAATTCAGCTGGTAGAGCCTCTGGTGTTGACTAACCAGGGGGCCTTTGCTAAATGTAGATCCCAAAGTTTGAAGGTCCTGCCCCCCCAAGTGCCCCCCATTGCTTAAATGTGGTTTTTAACAGTCCATTGCACCATTCAGCTTTCCCAGAGGCTGGTGCAGGATAGAGAATAGGATGCACACACTCAATATCACCCTAATAATTCCTGAAGCAGCTCGAACCCCTTCACAAGCTTCTAGTGTCTCTTTTTCAGTTGGGGTGTAAAAAGCCTCAGATCCTTTGTATCCCCAGCTCCAGAACCCCAGGGGGTGCCCTCAAGTGTCTCAGGGTACCTTTTGCCAGAGACTCCAGGAAGGACCATTCTCCCCGGCAGCAGAGCATGGTTTTTACAGCCTGTCCTGTCCTGACTGGCCCAAGGGCTACTGTGTGAGCAATCTTTGATTTGTTCAAAACCTTGATGTTGTTCTGGACGCCACCTGGAATCATTCTTCTTCTGTGTCACAAGACAGAGAGGGCTTAGAGTCCGGCTGTCCTCTGGGATATACATTCTCCAAAAGCCCACAGCACCTAGGAAAGCTGTGTTTCCTTCTTGCTGGTTGCTGTTTTGTTGACCAAGTCCTCTGGGATCTGATGACATCCAACCTCCCATTTTACTCAGAGACAGAGAACCCCTTCCCCACCACCTCTGGCAATGATATAAGATGGTATGGAATAACCTCTCAAACACAGCCAAAGCCACACTCCCTTGGCCACTGCAAAAATTAACTCTTCCCTGGCTGGAACCAGGACAACAGACAAATGCTTCTGCAGTACAAGAAAAGAAAGCACTCCATAACCAAGTGTTTTGCCTTGGATTGTCAAGAAGTGTCAGGTAACAGCTGTGTTTTGAAAGAAATCCCTCCGAGGCATTCCTTGTAGCCAGTCTCCAGCCTGCCATAGGTTCCACATCAGAGGGTGAAGTTTCACCTACTGTCATCCATCCTCTGCTCCTGTCACTAGACAACGAGGCCTCTTCTCAGTTCTGTTCACTTATTATAACTGGGAGATATGGTCTCCATGTTGTCATGAACATTGTGGGATGTTACAATCCTGAAACATTTCAATCTTTGAGCTCCTGTTTTAAGCATTATTCGTGCATTTGAGTTCACAGGCTTAAAGCAAATAGACCATTTTACTTGCACAGTACAACTGTATGGAATGTGGGAGACAAAGAGTTATTCCTAACTTGTAGTAAGTGTAACAGAAAAAGAGAGAAAGCCCCTCAGGATTTAATAATTTTCACTTATTTTGGTTTATTTCAGATATCTGATAATCAAAGACGCTAAAATCTCTCCCCAGTACACAGCTGGTTTGAACAGAATATTGGTTTTTCTGATCAATTTTGATCACAGGATGCAGAAGGAGAGAAAAATAGTATGGTTCTAGGCAGAGAATTTTGGCATTAAATCCACATGCAATACAGACTACATTGCTCAGACTTTAAATATACACTTCTATTGTAGATTAGAAAGCTCTAGGAATGGTGAGATCTCACTGGAATAGACTGGAAATGAAGGGGGGAAAGAGTGAAAGAGGCAGGATCCAATTACCTTACATGGTGAGCATCCAGAGAGACATTTTCAGATGTGCTTACATGTCTTGGTAGCTTCTTATTTCCAAATCTATTGAGTTACACAGGATTTTCCCAACTGTCTGAGTCATCTTGGCACGTCTGTGGGGAAAGATGCTTGCCTTTGCTCAGAGTCTAAAACAATATAATCTTAAGACTACAAAATGCCAACCACTGCTACTCATCTCCTCAGCAAGCTAGCTTGTCTGAGCACATCAGAAACATCCTCTGCTCCATATCCTGCTTTTTCAAACACTGTTTCAAGTTCAGGGTGCAGAACCTTATTTATCAAGTGTAATCTTTGTAAAAATAACTAGTTTTATTACACCTGAGCTAGAATATCACATCTTTTTCAGACTCACATATTTCTTCAGGAGCATGAGATACTGGCTATCAGCCTTCTCCAACACTCATGCTCAAATGACTAAGCAGAAAACATCTTTTACAGAAAATAATCCTGAAAATATCAAGCTGGCTTTTTAGAGTGTTTGAGCTTTCTCAATACTCTCAGGTTCTCTCAACAGACACTTGTATTTGCAGCATTAAATAATTCCAACATACATGAAAAGAATATACAGAAGAGGTAGAGGCAATTTCTGAAACCCACATAATTCCCAAATTAAATGGAATATAATTGAAGTGGCTGCAATTATTTAGCCACACATAATAATGGGATCTTAAAAGACATCTGTATACTCTGCTTAAGTAAAATATAAGTACTGGAAGGTGTGTGCCCTTAGCTATGCTGATGCAGCTCCATGAGGGGACTTTTTTAGAGGCAATGACTGGCATTTTTTCTTATTAGAAAATTGAAACACTGGATCTGAAATAAATAAATAAGAGTAACAGCTTTTTTTATGCTACTATAAAGAACACAAATCAGAGCTGCACATCACATTCTCACGAAGTTTCATCAGGAGCTGGAGACCTGTGTACCCTTTGAGCATTTAAAAATGTCACCCTGTAGCACAGAGAGATATGTAGAAATTCTTCACTATTTCTGATTAAAATGCATCCTCACAGCCTGTCTGCTCACTGAATCTGATTAGTTATTATGTGTGATGCCTTGATTGTGATGAAAGGCAACCAACTGGGAAACAGCAAAGATAGGTTAACACAGCAGCGTCTTTAGGATCTCTGGTAGTAGCACTCCATAGTTTAAAAAGCTATGATAAAAAATGTATCCAATAAATATATTTATTTCATTTTGTATTGGCTTCTTTAGTGCACCTCACACTGAGGACTCAGTCTGTTGTCTGTGCAGGAAAGTAAAGGAAGGTGCTGTGATACCACTGATGTTTTCTGTCCCCTCATAAAAGTCACTTGTGGTCACTGCAGATATCTTGTATTTACTTTCTGTAATCCAGTTACAGAAGGAATAAAAGGCCAATCTGTGCTGAGCCATGGCCTGATGACAAGAAGATTGAAAAGCTCAGGTGATAAGTGATGAATGTCAGAAAAGGGGCACAATCCCTCCAGACAAGATGGACAATGAACACAAGCAGTCTGTAAATACCAGGCAAGATTTTACTAAGCTGACTGAAAGTCCTTTTAGTTGCATTTCCATCCCAGAGTACTCCTATTCAGCAGAGCTTTTTAAGGGGGGTTTATCGTGGTTGCTGCCCAAGGGGTGGTGAATCAAGACTCTTTGACTCCAATATCAGAAGGCTTATGTTATTTATTAAAATGACTCCATTGTTCAGAAGGCTTTTGGGCTATAGGTGCCCACGTTCAAATTTCCTGGTTTCTTCTTCATGGTTAGTACAAGACTCCTTGAATGCTTAGAATTCCAATATAAGAATTGTCCATCTTATAGGTTAAGAAAGAGAGACAGCTCCCATTCCCCCTGTGGGAGACAGGGTAGCCAGACACCCATGTCCTTGAACACACACACACACAAAGATTTGTTTTTACAGAAATCTATGCTTGGAAGTGAGCTTTCCCATGGAAGGAAAAACTCAGCAAGTTTGCATCCAAGAAACTTATAAAATGTCCAGGTGACAGAGGTTCTATTCATAGCAGACAAAAGGTAATTAATAATGACTTACTGGAAGGTCTTTTTTCCATTTTTCTTTCCTAGCCCACAAAAGTCTGGAGATACCATACCTGAAAGTCACATTATTTTGCATTTTTAAAGTGTACACCAATGTTTGGAGGCTTCTGCGCTGCATGAGTTACAATTACAGATTTTACTGGAGCTTCAGTGTTGGGGAAGACAATCTTCCCAGCACACAGGAATGATAAACCATTCCAATAACATTTTAAATGGTTATCAAAAGGCACAAAGAATAGGATTATAAGGATGAAGGACCAATTTCCACTCCTGGAGGGGAAAATAAAGCCAGCTGAATAATGAAAAAAAAATATTCTCAAAGCAAGTTGAAGTTCAAGAGTCAGATAAGATTTCTCTCTTATTACCATGATAATAATATTCACTGGTTGTTGTTCACAAGCACTGTGGTGATTATCCAAAACTATAACTTTTTTTTATGTTATTTACTCTCAGCTATTTATATTTTTTCTTTTTTTCTTTTTTTTTTTTTTTTTGAACATTTTTGATCACTGGATCAGAAAACAGAGTTGAGGCCATTTAACAGCCCATAGCAATACAAAAGTGCAGTAGAGAGGCTTGGGGTGAGATTTTTCAGGTGACTCATTCCTATGATGCTCCTGACACCAAAGTCAGAGTTTCTTCAACATTTCTTCATTTGCCTCAAAAAATAGTATGTTAGGAATACAGAAATAAGATCTCATTTTTAAGAAATCACTTAGTAAATGGTCCCAAAACTAGAGACACCACACCAAAGAAAGTCTACAATAAATATTTCATTCCAGCTGTTTATGGCTTTGTTCTATTAAGCTTCTGTGTAGCACACATAATTCTGTTTTTACATTCAACCTCATTTAGCTATTAAATTCCTCAACAACTTTAAAAGCAACTGAAATTACTGTCAGTCAATGTAACATGATCTGGATTCTACTCCTGATCAGAATCTCCGGTTTCTTATGGTAACATATCCTGAGAGGTTACTTTGAGTCTTTGGATAAGTGAGACATCATTAAAAATCCCCAGAACCTGACTACCCGAAATTCACAGCCTCTAATTTAAAAAATTGAAAACAAAACAAAACAAAAAAAAAACCCTAAGTCTGTAAGTGGCTAAAAAATATCAACTCTTAAGAATCTTGAAACAAATTGTAACTAAAAGTGTTTCAGCTAAGTGACTTCCCTGTGTGATACCCAGGGTCAGACAGATAAATATTTAGTGGTGGCAGCTGTATCAAGTGACAAGCAGAAAGAACCTCATGTCCAGAGGAATCCCAAGTTTTCTGAGACAGCAAATGCCCAGCACTCCACAATACCTAACTCACAACATGATATTTACTAGTATTTGTGGGGCAGCACCAAATCTGCCTTTTCTGTAGATTTCAGAGGAATTTAGGATTTTCTTCCCTTTTTATTTCTCCTGGCTCTTCTTACTGACAGCCAGCTTTGAGATTTAGTGCCCACTTATTTATTATCTCAAAAAGAGACACAGCTCCAAATCACTGGGATCTGCCTGCCAATAGCATTTATGAAAAATATAGAGAAAGAAAACAGAAGTCTAAAAATAGCTTGTAGTAGTACAGAGGTTTATTAATGGAGCAAATAAAACTAAAAAATAAAACCCCCCAAGATTTTACTTTATATGCCTTCTTTGCTGTTCTTTCAGAATAGCCCATGGTATTATTTCCTTTTTTGGAGGAAAGCCAAGTAAACAACCATTATTTTTATGCCTAAAGAGCCACTGCATATCCAAGTAATGGATTTCCACAGATCACATATGCAAACCTATGGGAAAGCCGGGTCTTTTGCTAGGGAACCTTCTCTATTAAGCAGCCTGCTTGCAGTGCTGCTTGTTGCCTTTGCCTGGTAGCTCGTTTTCTAGGAAGCTCATGAGATTTTGCAGAGATCTGTCATGACTGCTCAGGTTTAGCTCAAATATGCACTGCTTGCATGATTATTTCATTATTTTCTTGCATGCAAGCTCTCTGGAAATTGCCTTTTGTGTTGCAGGGTTTGTCCAGTATCAAATCCTGAGGCATACCCCTGTTTAAACGATGCCACACTTTACTAGCTTTCATTTAACATCTGCTTGTGCTGCAGACAGATTTTTAAAAAACCCACATTATGTAATTAGCTCTGATTTTATCGATTGCCTGTTGATGTGTGTTACTAACAGCAAATTTGAGAAACCTGGTGCAGGAAAGCCTGCAAACATTGCACGGGAAATTTAGAAAGTGACTGCCACCCATAGACTAAAACCAACATAACACAATAGATGTCTGTAAGCAGACACAGGACCAAGAATAAGAACCCACATTAGAAAGGCAAGAAGAGCTTCTTCTCCACACTTCGATTGTTCCTGTCACTTACAAATGGTACAGGAAACTAAAAATTCATCTCATCTAGCCCTCCCTCTCCTTAGCTGGCACTAATGTCTCACCACATTACAGCTTTTAGCTCTCTTGCTGTCAGAGCATGCAAACAGGGTTAATCAGCTCTGGGGAACAAAAAGGTTATTTAATCCAAAATTTCTAGACACTTCAGCTGTGAGCTTGAAAAAGTGTATGTTATAAAGATAAAAGCTGGATGAAGAAATAAGAAGGTATTCCCTAGCTTTAATTAGAGTAGACTGGTCAAAGAGCACTTTTTTCAGAGTTTCACTTTTATGGATAGATAAAAAATCACACCAAGCATCACATGACATATGAAGTAGATTTTAATTCCATGGGTCTAATTCCTAGGCCAGTTCTGCTCTTTTTTTCTCTTATTTAGGGACTAGATGATTTGTATCAGAATTTAGATCAGAAGGGGATCTTACATGATACACAGAAGTTAGGATTCAAACATGCCACAGGCTCTGCCCTTCCTGGAGGCTATAGTGTTGTTGTTGTTGAAATAATAATAATAATAATAATAATAATAATAATAATAATAATAATAATAATAATAATAATAATAATAATAATAATAATAATAATAATAATAATAAATGTAAACCAATCTGAACTCTGCTTTTGTTGGAAATCCAGTGAGAGGTGACAGCTGGTAAGAGAGAGCTCCCTATCACCCTGAAAGCAAGAACCTCATCCCTTACAGACAACTAATAACTTGTCCAGGATGAGCAGATGATCCCTGCACATTGTCCAGTGACAGATGACTCAGTGCACAAAATCATGAGTAACTGCTACAAACTTACTACAGTAAGTTTGGTCACATAGCAGAAAATAATAATAATAATACAAACACAAAAACAACACAAAATAAAATACAAAATACAAAAATAAAATAACACAAACAGATTTTATAGTGCTTTTCGTCCTGACCATGTTTAGTACTACATCTCCTGTTCAAGCGCAATCACCATGGGGATTTGATTCCCACACAGTAGGCTCCTCTGTATTGTGATCCACCTGAATAAAAAAAAAAGCCATTAGAAGCAAAACCAGAGAAAAACAAAACCTCATTTATGGCACATTTCAAAGATACATGTTGAAAACGGAAATAAAATACTTAATTTAAACATCATGGAATGTTCTCCCATGAAATTCATGGGTACTTAAGCTTTTCATTTTCTCCTAATCCTTACTGGCAAAGCTCTTACTAAGATACAAGGCCCAGAAGCTCCCACTTGTTAGCAGCAAGTCCAAGAGAACTATGGAAACATAAGTTGATATTTCCATGAAATAATAAGCATTTTCTTTCAAATTCCCAACAGCCTTTCCTTTGTGGATGCTGTTCCCTGACAAGCTGGCCTGGTGAAGACACAGACTCAGGAATAACTCCTTCCACTAGAGAATAACTACTGCAGGGTGTACTATCCTCTGTGTGTTTGTATGGACAAGTCTCCATCCTATCATGTCCAGTGCTGGTCTCAGTCCAGGAATTACCATTTCCATGTTTGGCAAGAATAGCTGTTGTACAAATAATGCACAGAACTCTTGTAATACATATTTATAATACACTCTAACTTTACCCAAATCCAGCAAGGGCATGGCTCCCTTTCCACTGCCCACTTGTTTCCTAGCTGGCCAAACTGAATTATAACAGCTTTAATTGCACACCAGTGAGGGTGCACACATGAAATTCAGGAGCTTTACCTTGTATTTCAAGAAGGAAAGCTTGCTCTAAATGACTGTAGAGAGTTGCAGAATTGAGTAAATGTAGCACTACTTCATCAATTCCTGAGATGTATTTCTCCTGTCACATCAGAAAGCCAACAGTGACGTAAGTCCAAATAAATTAAGTGTTGTCAACTGTGTTAGTCTTTTGCCATTGCAGTGCTGTCTCCTGAATGTAGATCAGGCCACATAATCCTTGAGGTACCAGTAACTACACTGTATTTTTGGAAATAACTCTCTTTTTATCCTCTGCAATTTCAGTGTCCTTAATCTAACTTGCAGGCAAGGTTTTACCAACAAATAAAAATCAACTGTGCTAGCCAGAAAGTAAGCATTTTATATTCTGTATGGAAATGGAATACATTTAAAAAGCAGAAAGTGGGATTATACACATCTGTTACAGACACAACAGTTCACACAAGGATCATTTTCAAGCTACTGTGTGAGCAAGTCTATCTTCTGCAACAGAAAATGTGTTGAACTTGTAAGTGAACCAAAAGAGAGGTACAAGCCATTAAGATTTTTCTCTAGAAACTAGATATTGCTCACATTTGGGTTATTCTAAGAACTCTACCATTGCAAGATCACATGTCTTCAAAACACATTAAAGCATAGCTGGCATGGACCACTTATTCTGTATGCAACGTGTGCTACATGCTTCATTCCTGCCTGCATAAATCTTCATGTAATAAAGACAGAAACAGGACACTGCAGAGGATTGGGGGTAGGAGAAGCAGCTGTGACATGGCTAAGGGGTAGGTTTGGGGAGTAGTCCTGGCCTCAGATCTGCTGCTAACTCCTCATCTGTACTGATGAGGAGTCGAGACACACACCAACCTAGATATGGAGCATACCTACAGTAAACCATGCTCCTGAGGAGCTGGCAGCATTCCTGTGTCACACTCCCCAGCACAGCAACACAGAGCCAACTCCCGTTCCAGGAAGTACCATAGGGAATTTTTGAGGTCTTTTTATTTAAAAAGAAGTTATATCTGGAGACAAAGATTTTTAAAGAAACCTACCCAGGGCTGAGGCAATCCTGCCTAGGCAAGTCCCCAGTGTGGCTACTCCTCAGTTTAATCACCCAGCACAGTGTGTGCAGGTCTGAAGAGTATCACAGGAGAAATAAGCTCAGTCTTTAGGCAGACACTGTCACATGGCCTCAGCAAGCAGAGCATCAACACATCAGCTAAACAGCAAAAACCATGTTTTTGACGTTTTCTCACCTGAAAATTTGAGAGAGATGAAGAGCATTTAAACTAAGGAGCTGGAGACAGGATGAAAAATGAATGAATGACAGGACTGAGCTACAGAACAGCTCCCTCTGAGACTCAGCCCACAAATTTCCCATGACAGCATTTGTGATACCCCAGGTATAAGACAGGCTATATATCAACCCCAGCCTACCTTTACGGGAAACATTTTATTTGCATGGTACATTTAGCTGATACTGAATTATAGTCAAGCTCATGTGATACTACCTATTATGCAAATACATTCATTATGATCCATGGTATTACAATAGGTAGTAAATTAATTGGTAATTACATGACACTTAAAATAAATAGGATAATGCTTTGCAAAATCACAGCTAAGTGTTACTTTTTGCAATGCATTATGTTGTATCCTCTTCTTACAAGAGACTACAAGAGGCTTGGCACAGGGAGGCAATGCAGTATCTGCATTAAACTGACTGCAGTGTGCTCTCTTTTTATCAGCAAGGAAGTGCTACCATGTGTTTTAGATGCAACAAAGATATTTAATTAGAAAACTGCCTAATGTTCTTTTGATGTCTTGTCATCCGGCTGTTGACTACAGGGAACCATGTAAGATACTTAAGCTGACACGAATGAAGTTACTTTTTGCCCCTCTGAGATGGTAACCACATTCATGCAGGAAGCTCCACATAGCACAGGCATTGTTAAAAACACTATCATAAAGCAGAATAAAAGGAAGCTGTTCCTGGATTTCACACTAAGCTACAGAGGTTAATTACCACCCTACCTATCTAAATGGTACAAATTTGGAGACCTAAAATGGAATTGGTGGTGTGGAAGACTTGCTTTTAATCAAGGGATGATGTACAACAGGATGTACAACTCTACCAAATCACTGACAAATCATAAAACATGGCTTGTGAGAGAAGGATGTGGCTTCTCTTCACAAATAGTAGAATTTGAGTCAGTAACAAATTCCATTAAATTTCTTTGTAACAAACAAAACCACAGCTGCAGCAGGAGGGCACAGAGACACTAAAGAAGATTTCAAGAGCATTAAGACATAGAGGCAGCCTCTGCTGCACTGACTGGGCAGACAAATAAAGAACTTCACTTTCTAGCCCACTGAAGCTGCTGTTTTTGCAAGTGGAGCCTATACATTTAACTTAAGTGTTGGAGTCCAGGGCACAGAGAATGTTTCTCTGCCTGTTTTGAGATGCCAGAAGATGGCTTTTAACCTCCGTCCCTGGAGAAAATTATCAAGACCTGGGGATGAGTTAGAATCTACAAGTGTGTGAATTAGATAGTGGTAGATAGTAATATAGTTTATCACTGAGTGAAAATTTTAGAATTTTGGGATTTTAGTATGGAAATAGATAGGAGACAAGATGGAGGATTTTGGACATTGTGTCATCTTCTCCTTGTTTCTTCATCTACTCCTTTTTCTGCAGTGTTGGTGGCACGAAGTTATTGGTTAGAGAAAGCCGCAGTGTAGGTGTTGCATGAATAGACAAATAAGAGTTACTGGTAGAAAGCAAAAACAAAGTATGTTTTAAGAGTTAATTGGGTGAAATAGCTTTAAAAGACCTTGAATCTGTGTATCTGGCATTCTATTTTGTGCCTTGCTTTCTGGTGTGCTAAATCTGGTGCACTAGACTTCTGATAAGAGAAAAATAAACAATAGACCGAAGACTGAAAAGCCAAGAATCTTGTCCGTCTTTCATTCCTGGCACAGAACCCACAAGGGGAACCCCCCTCAGAGGGCCCACAGTGTGGCTTCCACACCATTGTCGGTTCCACCAAAAACCTGACACTTAAGAACACACCACAGTGAGCCAGCCAAAAGCCCAAGGACTATCATCTCCTCAATGAGTGAACTTATCTTGTTTGCCACACCTGCTGCAAAGCACTTTGATACCATTTGAAAAATTTTAAATCATCATAGCTCCCACTGTTAGAAAAGTAAATGTTAAGTAGAAACATCCAATTCCTAATGTTAACAGGCAGGATCAGAAATACCAGATCAGATCCTGACTTACCCTGTCACTCAGTGGGAGTAAATTCCAATAACTTTTTTATAACTGAACTTTCCAAGGCCTTTCTCACTAGTTCATCTGTCATTTCACAATAACATGCAACTGCCCAGATTTTTACATTAAAAGGAAACAAACTGTAGGAGGTTCGTGGCCCTCTCCATTTCTGAGGTTGATTGACATACAGGACCTGCAACAAGTGTGACTATTCTGTCAAGTTTTCAGTTCACTTTGCAGCCCTCAGCAATTTTAAATTAGTAGCCTGCTCTGGTCGTTTCATAAATTTTCTAATTGAGTTCAGATCCCTCCCCTGAAAATAAGTGTAAGTGAAGCACCTCGCTCCTGGTACTTTATTAAGGATCATCACTGTTGATTTCCCATATGGCCATCTGAAATGGCTGAAGACAGACAGCTAAACTGGCAATCAAAAAGCAATCAGCAGAGGT
The DNA here is from genome assembly GCA_013396995.1 of Dicaeum eximium. Lineage (NCBI taxonomy): Eukaryota > Metazoa > Chordata > Aves > Passeriformes > Dicaeidae > Dicaeum > Dicaeum eximium. The sequence goes on along the minus strand of VWZP01001512.1, from coordinate 74,932 downwards.
TAGTACAACATCTGTCTTCCCATCTTTTCTTAGGCAAAGTGTCACGTCTGGAGAGACGCCATCAAAGGGAAACTTAGCCCCAGTTAAACGTTCTGTGGCAAGGTAAAAGGGCAATGTCGGAGCCAATACAAGATGCTTACAATTTAAAGAAGTAATTTCAAGGGAAAGCACATTTTAAACTAAGTAAAAGACTGCCTTGGGTTTGCTACTCCAACCTTGGTGGTATGTCAAAAAGTGACATTGAAACTTGCCCAGAACCTGTCAGAAAATGGAAACAAAATTATCTGGTTGCTAAAAGTAGAGGGATGTCAAGCACAAGGCAGATTACAAGTAGGAAGGGTAAACATATTCAAAATTTTGCCTGTAAGTCATTTAAGAAGACAGAATATAAGTCGGGTTATTCTAATATACATTTCAAACCTCACATAAAACTTCAAAATGTGTTTCATTACTGAAATCTTCTCACTTCTCCCAGAAAGTCTGGCCTTCAGACCACAGCAAAATTAAATGTCCAGTTGCATGAGCCAGAGAGAGCATGAGTAAAGAGCTCTTGCTCCCTTTATGTCACCAACCAAGCAAGACTGAAATGCAAAAA
>VWZP01001512.1:21784-74305 GCA_013396995.1 Dicaeum eximium | reverse complement strand
AAAAAAAAAAAAAACCTGCAGAAGACCAAAAAACAACTTCACAATCTCTGTATAAGCTTCTTATACAGTCTTCCAATAAACAGAATTTTACAGAGGCATTCAACAAAAATAATATAGAAATCTCTCACAGAAGGTCAAGTGTATTTGTTTTTTATAAACACAGATTCAGTAACAGCTCATATTGCTCATTTCTGAATTCCTATGAACACTGTGGCTTTAAAAGTCAACAGGTTAATACTAATGGCTTTCTACTCTCCCTACGAGAGGTAGGAGGAAGGAAGCAGCAGGCAAATGGAGAAAAGTAAGGCAAGTACAGAATACAATGTGGCCAGGAAGGCAAGCAGGAAAAAAAAGAACCACATAAAAGTATAAAAATAATGACATAGAGAAGAAAATCATCTAGTTGTAAATAACGAGCTATATAGTATCTGCTAAAGCCAGCTTCACCTATGATCAACATTCCTCTGTGTTTAATTCTACATATAATGTACACTTTGCAATTAGAAATCAATCAAAAAAGTAGAGTTGCATCATCTTTGAAAGGAAAAACACTTTCATTAACATACACTGTAGCAGCATGGGTTTAGATGGTGGTTGCTGCTACCTGTATTTTATTTCCCAATAAGCGTCTCCTGTAGGAAAGCCACTTGGATTAGCATTCAGGCAAAGCAGTCAAGTCCACACACCACACTCACCACATCTAGCTCAGCAAAGAGAAGCAGAAGGGCCTTTTGTATGGTCAGCTCCAGCAACATTTATTTCAGCAGGCTGAAGGGAAACCAGGGACAAAAAGATGTAGCCATGGCCTGTGTACAAGCTTAAGTATGGGAGGGCACAGGGGGCAGTACCAAGGGCAAAGGACATTGGCCTTCAGGGAAGATGGGGCCAGCCACCAGGGGTATGACAACCAATGAGGAAACAGGAAAAGGACAAACCAGGAGAATTTGGAACATATAGGGAACTGGGATGGATCAGTTAAGGATCCATGGGGAAGTCTTTTCAGTCTGCCCAGGTGGGGAGAACTCTATGATAAGTCTCTTCAGGACAATGCTCTGGGGATTTCCCTGAGGGGGAAGGATTCAGAGGATTCCACAATACACTAAGACATTTAAGATTCATGTTGAAAGTCTAAAATGAATGTGAGAGTTTCCCTCACCCAGTTGGTTTAGGGGGAAGTGAGACAAGCACCTTGCAAGCTATGAAAGCATGTTATCATCTCCCTAAGGCCCAGGACTTCTCAGGAGCTGGGAAGATGGGCAAAGAGGTGGAGCTCGGTGTAACTGCTCTTAACAAAAGCTAGCTTAAGAATTCAAGTAAAAAGTGTTTCTGCTTTGGTTCACTCCCAAAGCAGGCTATGTGGTTTATTTAGAGAGTTGTCTGTGAATAAAAACCTTCGTGGTCCTGACAGCATTCAGGTAATATCACATATGTTAAGCAGATCAGAGATTTCTGCTCTTCATGTAATTTGAGAAAACACCAAAGTAATATGAAATAATACATGCTCTAGTAGAAACTGGTTGGAGAAACTGGAGTAAATATTTGCTGTTCCTTCCAGAAAGTTGTTTAAAAATGAAATTTTATGAGCATGAGGCCTTCTTCCCATTCCTGAACACTTTTACAGCAGCAGCAAAGGTTTAGCCCACTGCATTGCCAGACAAGGCCATGAAAATAGAGAGCAGCAATGTTTTGTGGCATGCATAGCCTTATGTGTGCTGCTTACAGCTTCCATCTGAGATTTATATGCCAAGCCAAAGAGGTAATTAAGGAACAATTAAATTAAGCTTTATAGGAGGCAATGAAAATGGCAGTAAGGAAGCAAACTACAGCACTGCAAACAACATAACAGCATTTGGAGCATGCTGCAATGAACCTGCTGCCTCCCCTCGTGATGCTGCCACAGAGAGGCCATCAGGAAAGACCTATGCTGGCAGCTGTCTCAGGAAGTCCCATGGCCAGATTTGGCCCCCAGACAAGAGTCTTTGTCACTGTGTTGTTTCAGGAAAGGGAAGCCTGAGCTACTTTCCCAACGAGGAGCAATTACCAGAGTCGATGGTTCATGAGCAGAAGTGCCCCGCCAAAGTCAGGGAGGTGGGAAGGCCAGCTAGGTAGTGCTCTTCCTAAGCCAAGCTGTGTGAAAAACCCCAGAGCCAGGCAGGATTTGGCCATGCTGCTGAGACCAACGTTTAAGACAAGAAAAAAACCCAGCTGACTGAATGCGAAGGACAACAGAGAGTGTGAAGAACGGAAAGGGCAGGGGGATTTACTTCCATACAAATCACAAATCAGGTTAGGGGAATTTGCAGAAAAGAATTAATTACCCTCACAAGATGTCTGGATTAGGTACGAGATCCTCTCCTTTCCGACTGACATTACTAATGGAAGATAGAGTCACCCTGGTGAGTTTACGAGGCTATTGCAGGAGATGAGTGCAGTACACAGAGGGTGACAGCTGCATCATGCCATCCCTGTGGTCTTTGTTCACGTTTCTTTAAAGTTTTTATTCATTTACCGAAAATCATGAGATAGTTTTACTGCAATAAAGTAGCTACAAAGAGGTGAAAGAGTGTAAAATGAATGCATCCTGTAATATTAGTAATTTATCATTTATATGAAGTGTGTAATAGCTGAAAACTGCTAACAGATTGCAGGTCAATAGGATCAAAATGTGTGCATCCCACACCATTGAGGAGTGCAACTCAGAGTGTTTATCCATGATATGCTAATTTGAAAACCCAGGTCAAGATGCAGCTGATGATGCAAAGAGGCATCTCCTTAATGTCTTCAGAGAGGTGATGCTGATTTACACCAGCTGCTGCTTCTGGCCCTGTATTTCACAGAATAAAATGTTCCTAACTGAGATCCTGAGTATTTGTCACTGGAGAGAACATCCCCTGAGCCATTTCTTCCACAATTTTCTCTTCAAATGTTGCAAAGGTATCCAGGCTCTGGTTTAAAGCTCCCAGAATGGCATTATGGACTACAGAGCTGTACAGAATTTTCTTCCCTCTCCCGGTTGCAGGGTATATATAAACATAAATCTCCCCTGTAAAAACAAACCAAAGAAAATAGATTTTTAAAGAAAAAAAAAAAAGGAAAGGAAAAAAAGGATCCCTGTCTTCTACTGTAATAACTCTTCACGTTGCTTTGACTTTAAAGTGTTCTCAAATAGTAATCAAGAAAGTGTACAATTCCATAAATAAATAAATGAACAACAGATTTTATTGGCAATTAGAGAAAACCTGCAGGAAAACGTCATATTTTACACACAGTTGCTGTATCTTCTATTAAAGATACAGTCAACATGTTAAAGATAACAGCCCTTAAGTACTGAAACCAGCTATGCACATTCATGCAGACACAAACTAGAGATGTTTTTCTCTGCAGGCCACTGGGTAGAAACAGATTTTAAAAAGGAGTGCAAGCAAGCAACACTGACATACAGAGTAGAACAATGACAGCAGCCTAATATTCAGAGATACAATCAGTCCTTGCAGATTTTTGTTGGCTTTCTGACATTCTCCTCTGAAAACTTTATTGTGCAGGCCAACATTTTTTTTCTATTACATTGTTATTTTTGTTCATCTCAGCAGATATTAATATTGATACTAACATTACTCCCACAAAAACTACATTTTAAAAGGCAAATATTGCAAGGACCTAAGTAATGTGCTGAGCAGGGGTTTTTTTTAAATTAATCTCCCTGGTTTAATCTCTGTGATCACTCCCAGAGCCCACTTCACAGCAATTATCTACTTCACATTAGCAGCCTTTTACTTTATTTCAAAATTGGGACAAATAAGAAAGCCCAAGAATTACACCTGCAATTAATGTTTGGATTAATTTAGAGTGTGGAAAACTTCACATGACTGGCAGGACTCAGTCCTCCCACATTCAAAGCAAGCAGCAAAGCAAGGGAGCACCAGGAAGGTCCCAAAATGTTTCTTCAAGACTCCCCAGTGCCATGACATGAAGAAGGAAGAGGTCCCTTCTCAGAGGAACACCTGGATACTTTGGAGACTCAGTCTCCAGCCACCTGTGGAAACACTGAAAACAATTCCAGCTGCAAAGAGGTGCCATTTCCATACTTTTGTTTCCCGCTTCTCTTGTAGTTCACCCATTGCTATCTTCTCAACCAAAACACCAGACCATGATCTCCCAGGGTCTGTCTTTGTATCAGTCACTCATCTGAGTGGGGCAGGGCTTTACAGCAGGCCTCAATGCAGCAGAGCTTTATCCCCACCACCAGGGATGATATTGATCATTTCTCCTACTGCCTAGCTGTGGTGGTAGTGGTTGTGTTAGAAATAAGTGAGCACAGTGGGCAGAGACAGACAGACTGAACTTTAGTCTTTCAAAGGTCTCCACGAACACCAGTAGACTGGGATACGAGAGTCGTGCAGAATATTGATTTCACCAGATGGGAATGGGACTTCTACAAAATCAATGCATGTGGGATAGACATGTTGAAGTTTCACTCTCTTTACTGATTTATGCTGAGACATTTCACCTTTACAGTGATACTGTTCTGTTTACTCCTGAATTTCATTTTTGCCTTATTTAATGACCATCTCAAGCAGTTCCTTTTTGTATTTCTCACCTAATTCATACTTGACCTTTTCCAGATTTCCTTCCTTACAGCAATAAGCACACTTCAAAAGGTTTAGCAATCAAAGCAAATAAGCTCCCAGGAGATTTTCTGTGTTCCTAAACTTAGTTTCATTTACCCAAACCTCTTAAAAGAAGAATCCAATATCCCAGACAGATCTTCCCATTGGCCTCCTCCATCATAAAATTCAAGTCTTTTGGTCAAAACCCATCAAGTTACTACCTGAGCTTGGTATGTAGATTTCCCCCCACAGAGGGCCACAGGTGCCCTCTCTCACCCCCTCCAATTTTACATCTCTAAGAGGACAGTCAAAGCATAGTTTAGTATTGTCAGGGTGTTTCTGTGCTGTACAGTAAGACTTCTTTCCCATATACATTTAATAAGTAAATGTCATACACATACTGGGCAAGTGAGCTATGACACAATAATCACTGAAGCAAAGAAAATTCAGATATCATAAAATGGTTTGGGCTGGAAAGGAATTTAAACATCACCTAGTTCCAACCCAGGGATCATCAAATATAGTCCTTCATTTTGCAACACAGCAAAGTCTTGAGACATCCAACATAAAATTAAGTCTCTCACAATTATGAAAAAGATAATAGCAATAATAAGCAAATAGCTACTGAAATAGCAGTTGAAATTAAAAGGCATTTTCTTATCGAAAATCAGGTTCAGTGCCTTAATTTTACAGTGTTCTTGAAGACAGGCAATCAAACCTACTGACAGGCTGAACATGAAAAATCTTTGGCCAAAAGGTGAAAAGCAAAGACTGAAAACTAGAAAAGAAATGTGATGAAGGAAGGGATCATTAAGAAACAGTCCATATTATAATTGTTAGTGTTCTTGTTAACTAAAACTGAGGTTAATTAAAGGCGGGAGGGACCTCAAGACACATTTGGGGTGTGCTTGAGGGGTTTTTGGGGTGTGTTCAAGTTAGGTAGGCATGCTCGGGGCGTTCCGGGGTGTACTCGGGATGTACGGGCATGCGCGGGGCAGTTCAGGCAGTTACTGACATCATCAAGGTAACAGCACGCATCCAGGAAGGACTGGGACTTTCAAAGGCTGGGCACAGCCTCAGCCAGGGGCAGTTGTTTGTGGCTCTCTGCACGGATACAGTGTCAAGAGGAAGGGCGGCACTGAATCTCTGCGTTATATCCACTACTAGCTTGTCTCCCAGTGCTCTGGCTACTCCGGAGCACTCGTTCTCAGTTTTGTGTGCACCTAATAAAAACCAGGTTAACCCATCAGAACCGAGTCAAGGCCTCGTTTTCCGCACCATTTGTATCAGCTGGGGGCTCACCTGGGATTTGGTCACCTCTGAAAGCGAGCCCGGAAGAGGACGAATCAGGAGCTGGCTGGCCACCGACCTCCTGGTTTGGACTACTTCAGGACCGTGGACAGAGCAGCTGACCAAGGCCCATGCACACGGCTGGGGACGGCAACTTGGTCCAGGACAGGCCCTCCGAGAGAGAGCACCCTCTACATCTCCAGGGTGGTAAGTTCGTGGAGAGGGGGGGTGAGAGTAAGGAAGTGCAAGTGTTTGGTGGTGACTGAGTGAGTGGGAAACTGTGCAAAACAGATCCCCGGAGCGAGGGGGAATGATTGTAACGTGTAGGTGTGAGAGTGCGTGAAGTTCTCTTGGGAACCTGAAGATTTGGATTCTGTGGGAGGCACACCCTGAGGTCCCAAGAATTGTTTGAGGTACTCCCCAGATCACCCCAAGGTGAGGCTCTCGTCCTCCAGGGAAGGAGGCTCCTAGGGGCAACCGGTCCACACAGAGTGTTAGAGGGTTTTTTGTTATCAGAGTGTCCTTATCAGGAATTCTGCTTTTAAGTTTAAGTCAGTTCTTGGAGTTTGCCTGGCTGACTTGGTGGTTCTGTTTCGCATTCTTTGCATGGGACACCTCGTCTTTTTGTTCTTGAGTGTGTGGAAGTAGCCTTTCTACTGTCGGGTTGTGTTTTTGGCTACGTTTTCTGTTACCTCTGAGACTTCAAGCAATGTCTGTGCTAAGACCTTTGAGGGGAAGCACGAGAGAGTGTGAAGGGTGAGAGTCTGTTGTGGACTCTCATACGGCAGGATGCAGAGGGAGAGAAAGACCCCAGAATAAGTGAAGTACAGACCCGGCCGGTTGGGTCTGGAGGGATTGGTTGTCCCACATGGAGATCAGCACTTGGGGGACGCCCCAGTGGGACACGGGTCAGAGGGAGAACTAGGACCCCTGAGGCAGTCGGATCAGGGAGGGTCCCAGGCAGAGAGCGGCTGCTAGGAAACATCGCAACCAGAGACTGGTAAAAAGCCAGCCACTGGCTGGGTTGCTGGCCTCCTTTCAGCAGAGGGGAGGAGTGAGGAAGCCCAGCTCAGGGGGAATTAGGACCTCTGTCTGGGAGTTCTTGCATGCGGGGAGCTTTGAACCAGGCAGAGGGGAGTCCTTCTCAACCGGGGATGAGTCAGAGAGGGTGTAAGCCCCCGGCTGAGGAAAACCCCACTACTCAGTAGGAGTAGGAGGGGAGAGCTAGAATCTGCCAGGCTAGGGAGTTTAAATTTTTAAGTTGTTTTTAATTTTAATATTTCAATTTTGCGTTAGAGTCTGAGACTACTCAGGCGAATTCTGTTGGTATAAGTTGTGTTAAAATTAACAGTTTGTTTAAGTGTTTTAAAGTTCTTTTGTACGCTTTTAAAATCTTGTTGGTGTGTTTGTGAAACCAGTATGTTTGAGAACCTGGTGAGCGAGGTTTCAGGGTGAGGCTCATGTCCAAAAGTCTCTGAACCACCCACCAGGAGTGTGTAAGTTGTGTGGCGCTGCTTGGTGAAAGGGCTGCTCTGTGATCAGAGCTGGGTGGCGGAGACACCATTTTGTGATCTGAGTGGCGTGATTTGGCAGGACCACCATTTTGTGATGTGCGGTGTTGTTCGTTGAGAGTGAAGCCTCGTGGCGGAGACGCCATTTTGTGAAGTAGTGTGTAAAGTGTTTGGCGGGAAGGCCATCTTGAGTGTGATTGGGAGGGACCGGAAAACAGGGAGCCGCCATTTTAATAAGGGCGGAAATAAGTAACCGGAAGGTAGCCATCTTGGTGGTAGTGGGAAAATTCCCCACAGGAGTTCCCACGGTTGTGTTGAATAGAGGTTTGTAATTAGTCTGTAAATTACCTCTAAAGAGCGAACAGTGGTAAGGATAAACAAAATGGGAAAGTGCGTTAGCAAAAGTTCTAATAAGGAAGGCAAGGAGAGATGTAAAGGGATACCTCTCAACAGCCCATTGAGTGAAATGTTGCAGACGTGGGAAAAAGACGAGAATCTGAGGAAACTAGATAAGATTAAAATGATAAATTTCCGTACTGAGGTGTGGCCAAAAGAGAGCTTGCAAGAAGGGACAGTGTACTGGCCCTGGTATGGTCCAAATACAAGTGGCTGTGTGTAGTGTTAAATGAGTACGTGAGTTTGAGGAAAGTTGAAGGCAAAGATGAGATAGAATATGCAGCATGTTGGCTCAAAGAAAGTAGTGAAAAGGAAACAGCAAGAGTGTGTAAGCTCTCAGAAAGTAAAAATGATAAGAAGGAGGAAAAGGAAGAAAAAGATAATTGGGACTCATTAGACCATCTCGCACCACCCCTACCTCCCTCACCCCCCTCCCCACCCAACTGCCCGCAGTACCAGCTTCTCCCCCAAGGCACCCCACTCCCCCTGTCAGCCCTAAGGCCAAGGTGAGAACTCAAAAAGCAACAGAAGTAGCAACCTCGGGGCATCGATACAACACAAGGTATCGAGACAGTAAAAGAGCTCCTGAGCAGGGGAAAACAGAGAACTTATTCCCACTGAGAGAAGTGCCCATGGGTGGAGCCCAGAGAGGGATTGGGTTCGTGAATGCACCCCTGACCTCTTCAGAGGTCAGGAGCTTTAAGAAAGAAATCAAAAGCTTACTAGAAGACCCAGTAGGCATCGCAAACCAGCTGGACCAATTCTTAGGCCCCAGCATTTACATGTGGGAGGAACTAAACTCTATATTAGGTATACTGTTTACTCCAGAAGAAATCCAACTAATACGGGCAGCAGGCATAAAAGCCTGGGAGAAAGAGCATAGAGGAGGAGGGAGAGGAGAGACAGAAATGCCCATGACTTTACCACACTGGAATCCAACACAGTAGAAGGCAGACAAAGTATGAGGGAGTATCGATCATTAGTGATAAAGGGAATCAAAGAGGCTGTGCCTAGATGCAGTAATGCTAAATTAGCATTCGACAGCTACCAGGGAAAAGAAGAAACACATAGTGAATGGTTGGTGAGGCTCAAGAGAAATTTTCAGTTATATTCCAGTGTTGATCCCGATACCTCAGAAGGCCAAGCGTTAGTAAAAATTCAATTCGTGACAAAGTCTTGGCCAGATATAAGAAGGAAATTAGAAAAGATAGATGAATGGCAAGAGAAGGGTATCAATGAACTTTTGAGAGAGGCACAGAAAGTCTGTATTAGGAGAGATGAAAAGAAAGCAAAGGTAAAGGCTAAGATTATGGTGGTGGTGGCAAAAGAAACTAGAAGTTGGAAAAGACCAGAAAGTTGGAGAGAAGAAGAAGGGAAGAGAGGGAAGTCTTTTGTAAATAAGAAAACACAAGCTTCCGGAGGAATAATATGTACTGGAGGCATTGTATGCTACTACTGCGGGACACATGGACACACCCGAAAGGAGTGCCCAAGATTTAGAAGGGACATGGAAACATTCACAAAAGTTGAATGAGATAATAATGAAGATAAGGGGTGTCAGGGGCTCTACCCCTTGGGAAAAAGTTATGAAAAACATGCAGAGCCCTTGATAAATTTAGAGATTGGATCCCAAGGGGAGGAATTTGAATTTTTAGTTGACACAGGAGCAGATCAATCTTGTGTTTGTAAAGTACCTAAAGGGATGGGTTTAGTAAAAGTATGTGTAAGGTCCAAGGAGCTGGGGGAAAACCCTTTGAGGCCCAAGTGATTAAGAAAGTAGTTATCAGAGGCAATTCCAAGGAAATTGAAGCAGATTTTTTATACCTTCCACACTTAGACTGCAATTTGTTAGGGAGAGATATACAAGTAAACCTAGGAGTAAGTGTTGTCCCAGAGCAAGGCAAGATGATTGTAAAACTTATGTCATTAACAACGAGAGATGAAAAAGATATAGACCCAAGAGTGTGGGCAGAGAATGGAGGAAGGGGTCTATTGGAGATAGCCCCAGTTTGAGTGAATATAAAACCAGGGACAACCGTGATAAGGGTGAAGCAATATCCAATATCCATGGAGGGGAAAAAGGGACTGAAACCTATTATAGAAGGATTGGTTGAAGATAAAATTTTAGAGCCCTGCATGTCACCTAATAATACACCAATCCTGCCTGTCAGGAAACCAGACGGAATTTACAGACTGGTGCAAGATTTAAGGGCAGTAAACAAACAAGTTGAAGCTAAATATCCAGTAGTCCCTAATCCATACACTCTGTTGAGCCAAGTTCCTGCTGAACATGCATGGTTCAGTGTAGTAGATCTGAAAGATGCTTTTTGGTCATGCCCTCTGGCGGAGGACAGCAGGAATTGGTTTGCATTCGAATGGGATGATGAAAAGAAATTACAATATAGGTGGACCAGGTTACCACAAGGGTTCTCAGAATCACCTACATTGTTTGGGAGAGCCCTAGAAGAATTATTAAGAGCATTCAGTTACCCCAAAGATATACAAATATTGGAATACGTGGATGACTTATTAGTATCTGGGAGGAAAAAAGAACAAGTAAGAGAGAGTACCATTAAGCTGTTAAATTTCCTTGGAAAGAAGGGCCTGAAAGTATCTAAACGAAAGTTACAATTTGTAGAGCCTGAAGTTAAGTATCTGGGGCACATTATTGGGAATGGATACAAAAAGTTAGAATTAAATCAGATACAAGGAATAATATCACTGCCAGCTGCAAAACCTAAAAGAGACGTGAGGAAGTTATTTGGTTTACTTGGATATTGTAAATTCTGGATAGAAGATCATACCAAGTTAGTAAAATTCTTATATGATAAATTAGCTAGGGATGAAACATTCAATTGGAATCAGGAAGACGAGAAAAAGTTAACCGTGCTAAAAGATAAATTAAAAACAGCTCCCGTTTTGAGTTTACCAAGTTTAGAAAAGCAGTTTGAGTTGTTTGTTAATGTAGATGAAGTAGTAGCCTTTGGAGTGCTGGCCCAGACCTGGTGCGGCACGACAAAACTGCAGCATATTTGTCAAAGCTATTAGATCTAGTAGTGAGAGGCTGGCCCATTTGTCACCAGTCGGTGGCTGCCACTGTGACCCTAGTAAAGGAAGCATTGAAATTAACATTTGGAGGAAAAGTAAAAGTATATACTCCTCATGAGTTATGGACAATCCTTAATAAGAAGGCTGGCCAATGGATGACAGACAGCAGATTGCTAAAGTGTGAGTTAATGAATGTGGATAACTTAGAGCTGGCAGTGACAAGTAACCTGAACCTAGCGCAATTCTTATAAGGTAAACTAGAAGAAGGTTTAGAACATGAATGTATAGAGCTTATTAACTTGCAAACAAAAGCCAGGCCAGACCTTCACGATGTACCCTTATCAGAAGGAGATTCATTATTTGTAGATGGATCCTCCAAAATGATAAATGGGAAGAGAGTTTCAGGGTATGGGGTTGTGAATGGGAAAATCATGAAAGTTGTTGAAAAGGGGAAATTACATGGAAATTTGTCTGCTCGAGGGTGCGAGGTGTACGGGTTGCTAAGAGGACTACAGCAATTAAAGGGACAAGTGGGGACAATTTACACCGACTCTCGATACGATTATGGTGTAGCCCACACTTTTTGGAGAATCTGGGCTGAAAGAGGTTTCATTAATTCAAAAGGGAAGAATTTAAGTCACGAAAAATTAATTAGAGCAGTACTAGAGGTCTTAAAAGACCCTTCAGAAATTGAGATTGTATACATTAAGGCCCACCGAAAAGGAGACTGCTTTGAGTCTAAGGGAAATTATTTGGCAGACCAGATAGCCAAAGAAGCCGTATTAGAAAATGAAACAAAGGTACTGCAAGTGACTGAACAAAAGACAGAAGAAAAGAGAGAAGTAGATGTTCAAATCTTTACTGAAAGAGAATAAAGATAACAAAACTTGGGGGTGTGAAGAATGAGAGAGGGGAATGGGAATTGCCTGATGGGAGGAAAGTAGTTAACAAACAAATAGCCAGGAAGATCTTACAAGAATTGCATATGCGCACTCATTGGGGAACCTAAGCACTGTGTGATTCCTTCCAGAGAATGCACGCCTGTTTAGGAGTATTTGAAAAAGCCCATGCCATCACCAAAGGTTGTATAACGTGCCAGAAAATCGACAGAATGGTGATGCGAAAAGCCCCTCAGGGAGGCCGAAAGCTTGCCCTGAGGCCTTTTCAGAAAATTCAGGTCAACTTCACTGAACTCCCACCAGTTCAGAGGTTTAGACATTTACTAGTGATAGTCGACCACCTTACCCACTGGGTGGAAGCTTTTCCCACAGTAAAAGAGATGGCAGAAACCGTTAGTAAAATCCTCCTAGAGCACATCATTCCTTGATATGGAATTGTAAATGTTATAGATTTGGACAGAGGACCCCATTTTACCTCTCAGATCTTACAACAAACCACAGCAGCATTAGGAATCACATGGCAATTACACACTCCCTGGCATCCTCAAAGCTTGGGTCGAGTGGAGAGGATGAATCAAACCCTGGAAACTGTATTAACAAAATTAGTAGAAGAAACAAAAATGAACTGGTTAAAGTGTCTCCTCCTAGCATTATTAAGAATAAGAATGAGACCCATAACAGATATGGGTATGTCCCCATATGAACTAATGTTTGGGCTCCCTCTGCTGTTGCCCCTGAACAAAATCAGATCTTATGAAGAGGGAGAGATAAGCCTCAGAAAATAGTGCAGACAGTAGCGAGAAACCTCAAAGAATTGAGAGTGAAAGGCCTGCTACCCCAAAGCATCCCTATTGACTTTAAAATCCACCAGTTCAAACCTGGGGACTGGGCTCTAATTAGAACTTGGAGTGAGAAACCTCTATCAGTGAAGTGGGAGGGTCCCTTCCAGGTGCTTCTAACAACCGAGACAGCGATAAGCACCAGAGACAAGGGGTGGACCCATGTTCCACGGGCAAAGGGTCCGGTCCCAGCCCCCGATGGTGAGGAATAAACTAGCAAAGATAAAGAATGAAGCAAAGCACTCCAGAGAAATTATAACCGATCTGTAAATAGTTGCTAACAGGAGTTGTTTAACTTAATGTGTTATACTGTTACTATGAGTTTATTAATACAATGTTGTGTTTGAGTTCTTCTTAGAGATTCCAAGGAAGCTGAAGGGACACCAAGAATAAGGCATTCCCCAGCTCCAAGTAGAAGAATTCGGCTCCAAAAAGGAAAGGAAAAGAGATCGATACAAGGAGGAAAGAAGCCGTCACCCCTAACGACAAGCCTCCAGTGAGAGCCAACGTCACAAGGGGCAAGACCAAGCCAGAGCCAACTTCCATGAGCAAGAGCCCAGGTCAGGATGTGGAACAAAGAGAAGGTGGGAGTACTTGGTACTGGACCCTTGTTGACAGTAGCATTTGCCATAGCAAATGTTCGAGGGGATCCAGAGGGGTCCTGTGAAAAGTGCTACCAGCTGCTCTATGCGGGGGAGGCTCAGACGGCCATCTTGAGGGTTCACACCAACCCTAATATAGAATGTATCCATCTTGAAAAAGTAAATATGAGTCAGGAAAACATATTGGCTAATCAAAAACATAGGAAGTATAAGACAAGAGTTAGTTGGGGAATGCCCTATTCAAGAGAGATGGTTATGTTCTGAGAAAGACCCGAGGGAAAAAGAGTAGAAAAGTATACGAGAAGATCTATCAATCCTACGAAAGTCCTGTTTAAAAGACTGTCAGATAAGTAGGATGCGAGCTTAACCCGATCCAAGTGTTAGAGGACGGATTGTGATGAAGGAAGGGATCATTAAGAAACAGTTCGTATTATAATTGTTAGTGTTCTTGTTAACTAAAACTGAGGTTAATTAAAGGGGGGAGGGACCTCAAGACGCATTTGGGGTGTGCTCGAGGGGTTTTTGGGGTGTGTTCAAGTTAGGTAGGCATGCTCGGGGCGTTCCGGGGTGTACTCGGGATGTATGGGCATGCGCGGGGCAGTTCGGGCAGTTACTGACATCATCAAGGTAACAGCACACGACTCAGTCTGGATTGGCGAACGCAGAGAGCCAATCACTCGACACCATCTGAGAATGATTGGCTCAGGACGCTCTTCAGATAATGACCAATAGAAACCCCTAGATAAGAGCCAATTGGGGAGCGGATCAAAAACGGACCAATCCAGGAAGGACTGGGACTTTCAAAGGCTGGGCACAGCCTCAGCCAGGGGCAGTTGTTTGTGGCTCTCTGCACGGATACAGTGTCAAGAGGAAGGGCGGCACTGAATCTCTGCGTTATATCCACTACTAGCTTGTCTCCCAGTNAAAAACAAAACAAAACAAAAAAAACCCCAAAAAAAACCCCAAAAATAGCCCCAGATGTTACTCAGGCAGTCGCTGTGAAGGGAGGGCACTTCCGCGTCTTTTGCAGACTCATGTCCCAGAGCAGATCCTGAGCCGGTCCAATTCTTCGGGAAACAGGGAAGAAAGAAAGGGAGAGAGAGAGAGAGACGGCAAAGCAGCCAGCAAAAAAAAAGCAAGCAAGCAAGAAGCGAGCAAAGCCGAGGCAGCCAGCAAAGCAGCCAAAGCGAAAGTAAATCAGCCGGGGCAGCATCCTGCCGAGAGAGCGAGAGATGGGGGGGGCAGCGGGGGGGAAACCCGCCGCCCTAGACAAAACAAATTCCAAAAAGCGATTGGGATAGGAGACACCATCAGCCTAGGACAGGTGGGAAAGTCTAAAATAACATAAAAGGAATCAAACTAAGTCCAGATGAGTGCTGCACACCTCAGTGGAGCGCAACAGCTGGTGTTCCTGCCCACAGTCAAGTGTTGTATAAAACTGTCCTCACATGAATAAGTATGTGCAAAAGCTGTCTCTCACTCGGAGAAAACACTGTCTGGGGACTGGGCAATTAACTGTGGTGGGAAGCCAAAAAATCTGAAAATATCATAGTTAGCAAATACAAACACAGAGGCTCACAGGCTTTGAATACTGAATTCCTCTCGCCTTGCTGTTTGTGGACATCTTTGGGGGTTATTGTGGTCATCAGCTCATGTATTGTTGAACCTCTGAATGACACCAGACATTGCTGCTCTGGGATGATGCCACATTACATTGCAGACCCAGGAGGGAAAATTGAGTGATCTGGGTTTGGGATCTGATTCTGGCTGCACGATTTGGCACTCCTGGCCATGGTGTCAACAGTTATCAAATAGTTTTGAGCAAGGGTCAGGGATGTGACTGGATAATTCAGTCATTAATTCTTTAGGGATTTCATAAAGTGTTCCTCCAAGCATACGGCAGCATGTTAAAGCACAATCCATCTTCTGAAAAACAGGATTATCAGGATATGAGCTTACCTGAACTGGAACTATAACCTAGTACTAATACACCACATAAGTAACTAGGGTAGTTGAAGATTCTCTAATCAAATTCATGTTCCAAAAATTACAAAATGTTTCCATTTCTAGACCTTCTCAGCCCAACACATTTCCTTCCTTTTTTTTTGGCACTACTCTTTGCTTATGGTTCTTGTTGTTGTCATTGCTATTTATAGCAACACTGTAAATGAAAATCTTTTCACTCGTGGACAAGTTGCTACAGTATGTTTTGGGATTTGAAGCTGCAGGATTGTCTCTTGATCTTAATTCTTCAGGCTGTAAAGCCACTTCCACCTGCTGCAGTGAACAGGGACTCCCAGAGGTGTTACAGTAAGTCTGCATAAGAGAAGACAGAGGAAATTTTTATTTTTAAATTTTTTTTATACCTGTTGCTTCATCCAAAAGATAGTATATATGGGTATCAAATGTTCAGAATAGAGCTTACAAAATATGCCTGTTCTGTGTTTCTCAGCTCTGATCATCCACACTGTTTATCTTCCACATTAAATACATTTGTCTATATTATTAGAGTGAAGTCAGCTTCAAAGATTTGAAGCCAGTAAAAATAATGCCCCAGTATACCACATTCCAGACTAATACATCTAAAGCAAGTTACTTGCTTCTAGTAGGCTCCTACACGTCAGCAGTCTTCTCCTTTCCTCTCAGCCAGTACTTCACCCAATCAAAGGTAAAGATGAAAAAGAAAGAAAACATCCTGGCATTTCACGAGTGGGTGGTGAAAGATAAAGGCATCAAAGTTCTCTAGAGGGGTACATGGCTCCCAAAAGCATATTTAGCAGTATTGCACAAATCTTATGAAAAGGAAAGGGGCATCAAAGCAAGCAGTCTTTCACTCCAAACAAACCTTCTTCCAAAGAAATTCACAAAAGCAGTAGATATTTCCACACCAATAGTACAATATCAGTATACAAACACTGATAGCAACATCTTCATGATTAGAAGTACTCGGTTGACTCAGTTAAGCTAGATCCACAATTTACAGTAACTCCTGGACATTTTGTAAAAACCTTATCAACTCTGATAGGAGTTTACAAGAAAACTTCTGAAGCAGATGACATGAATTTACCACCTTCAAACTGCAATCAGCCTGAATTTATGCCACATATAGGTGACCAGACATTGTCCCAGGAAAATATTCTTGAAGAACAGTACTTCAAAGGCGGAAGGTTTTTTCACTCTCTTTTTAAAGAAAGGAATTAAAATATTACCAAGCATGAGTGACCATCAGGAAAAGAGGAATGATATGAAAGAAGACACCATGGCTTTTTCAGAAACACTTTCTCTATCTGGAGCAGAGTCTGGCATGATTGTACATGCAAGGAGAGGGCTCTGTCCCACTCACCTCTGCAGCTGCATGAGGAGCTGTTTGATACCCATTTGGCCTTTGCACAGATCATCTTAAAAGACACCACAGGGGGAAAAGCATGAGGAGGATGGAACTGTGAGAGAAGCTGTTAGGAACAGACTGAAACTCCTTCCGCATCCCTCTGCACAACTCTGAGCTGGGAGGGTAGAGACACTGGAAAAGGCAAACTGAAGCTGAGCCTAGGAAGAAGGGTAGGTGTGTTGGGGGGAAGTGTTTTCCCTTTATTTTTCATCATCCTACTCTATTTTTAATTGGCAACAAATTAAATTAATCTTGCCCAAGTCTATTGTCGCTAGAGTCTTAGAGGGGGTGAATCAAGACTCTTTGACTCTAATATCAGAAGGCTTATATTATTTATTAAAATTACTCCATTGTTCAGAAGGATTTTGGCTATTTCTGCCCAGGTACAGAGCTAGCTACTTGCTTCTTCAAGCTCCATACCAAAAGTGTAAGAATGCTTACAAATTTCAGTGATAACAATTTTTCACATCATTGGCTGACAGAGAGAAGAGAGAGAAGAGGTCCCAGCTCCCATGTGGGAGACAGGGCAGCCAGACACCCATGTCCTTGAAACCACACACACAGAGATTTGTTTACAGAAAATCTGCAGAGAAAACAAGCTTTCCCATGGGAGAAAAAACTCAGCAAGTTTGCATCCAAGAAACTTATAAAATGTCTAGGTGACACAAGTCAAGGTTTTTCCTGTGGCAGTAATGGGTAAGGGATCTCACAGTCCTTAGCTTGACCCACAAGTTTTTGCATCCTATTTTCTGTCCCTGTCCTTTTGAGGAGACACAAGGAGAGAGCAGCAGGGTGTGTCTGGCAGCCAACCAAGCACGTCCCACTGTGAAAACAAAAAGATTGTCCATGATGCCTCAAAAGCCTTACTAACTAAGAAGCAGATTTATTCCTAGAATTACAACTGACTGCTTTTTCCTCCACAGTATGATTTTTAATACTCTTACACAACTTCAGAGTAGAAATATGGTCATAGTCATCCTTTTTTCGCATTGTGGACTGGTCCAACCAAAAGAATTAAATATGAAAAGGTTGCAGAGATCATTTATTTAGGTACTAAATACTTTCAGATCATGACTTCGGCTGTGAGGCAGATTTTCAAATGCCTAACTACTTCCTTCTCAGGTGAATATAAGCTCTCAAACTGAAGTGCTGGAGTGAAAACTGAACTGCAGCTTTTGCACTTTTGATTCATGTCAGTTATGGTAAGTAATTTAACTTGGAAAAGCCATAAAAAAGAAACGCTACATAAAGTGAACACTATGGCTGCAGATATATACTTGTGTATGAACCCCCTGAACAGGCAGTTACAGATTATATCTAAGGAGTGCAAAAATTCAGCAGCCCTGGATACAAAGGAGCTGTTTCCCAAGATGTTTGGAGTCTGGCTCACACAGAACCTGACCTTTGGGAGAAAAGTATTCATAGTTTGAAGCATACCTATTTCAGAGGCAAGAATACAAAGCACTTAGATTCCAAAAACACTTAATAACAACAGATCTCTGCCAGCTCCCCAGCTCTTCAAACAAAAATTCCACAAAGCTTATCCTCTCTCAAAAGCATGATTCAGCAAGAAAACCCTGAGAAATGATGGCTGGGTGATAGATTCAAAAAGTGCCACCAACAGAACTGCAAAACCATCCTCAAAAGGGATTATGAGAGCAAACAGTAACTGGAAGACTTTAGAGAACCAGATTTCATCCAGACCTAACCAGGAGGCAGCAGCCCCAAGGACAGCAGAGCTCTCAATCAAGTACTTATTTTCAAGGAAAACACAGCATTTGAGGAGGGGCTCCAAATGAAAATGGTCAAATTTTAGAGAGCTGATGAAATTATGTAAGATTCTGCCATGATTAAATAATAAACCTAGAAAAGAAAAACTATCTCAAGGTATAATATTTTTTCTCCTTCTTGACATGGAGGATCAGGGCAGAATTCCAAGTGCAACTTGCCCAGAGTTATTGCAGATGAGCAGAATTAGCTTCCACTATCATCCTTTCTTAAATACATATTATGCATATACGGGTTCATGTACACTCATATTTTACCTGTAGAAGATAGTCCCCACAAGATTCTTAATATGCTTTTTATTTACTCTAAAACCTTTCCTCTCTAGAGAAGAGGAGAATATATTCATCTAGGAGAAGGAATAGCATTTCATTACATGCAGAACTGGTGGCAGATTAGGGCTTCACACATTTACTTACTGAGTAAAGAGCCTTTGAGGAGGTGCCTTCATGGTCAGCTAAACAAACAACTCTATGAACTACTGGCCCTGTAAATACAGCCCTGCTGATGGTTGTCAAATGTGAAGCACTGTAGTGAATTCAAGATCATCTCAAGCACTGCTTAAAATGTGGAATTTTTAAAAACATGCCTAGAACAAGAAAATAAGATATTTTCAAAAAAGAAAAAGCTCTACTTAGTTTATATCTGCTTTCTCAACATACTGATAGCTGCCATCTGGTTGAATTTCCTGCATGAAATTAATTCTAACTTTGGTGCACTGGGCATAGCTCAGAGGAAGAAAGACATGGGAAAAGCTTTCATTTCATAACCAAGCAAAGGAGGAAAAGCTACATTAGAAAGATGATTAAAATTATCACAGACACCATGTGAATCTATATTACTATTTTTTTAAAATCTGCTTTAATTTTCCTTATTAGAATCAAGGCAATTTCTTACAGTTTAATTCAATTTCAAATCCAAATACCTGTGAAAACTTTTTATAGTATCTTTTTAAATAGATCATGTAACCTACATTTTCTTTTCTTCTGTATTCGTTCGCTCCTCCTTTTCACCATTTTGTATTGTCTGCTTCTCTAAGTCGATCTTAGTAAGTAGACTGTTACAGTCTAAACTTTATATTTCCTAATTTTAACATGCACTATTGTCACTGTTGAGTTAGGAGTGGCGAGAATAACGTGACATTGACTCCA
The DNA here is from genome assembly GCA_013396995.1 of Dicaeum eximium. Lineage (NCBI taxonomy): Eukaryota > Metazoa > Chordata > Aves > Passeriformes > Dicaeidae > Dicaeum > Dicaeum eximium. The sequence continues at coordinate 54,789 of VWZP01001512.1, read as the reverse complement.
ATGCTTTCTCAGAACTCATGAAGCAAAGTTTGTTGGAACACCACACACTTTTATAGACAGGATCATTCACCCAGGCTGTGATTGGTCCTCAAGCAACAGCCCTCACACCATCGGTTAATTAGGAACAACACCTTCTTGTAAACATCTTTCCATAAACATCACGTATAACAAATTCCACATGTTCACAAACACCAGGTGCAGAGATTGAGATAAGAATGGTTTTAATTCTTTCTCTGCACTTTCTCACACTTTTCCCCAGACAATGTCTGGGAAAAGTTATCTGTTTCTCTCTCTGACCAAACTGTCAGCAGCCACAAGTCCCCCTTTGTGTTTAAAGGAGGATGCAGCATTTGTAATCCTCTGGGGGGCCCCTTGCAGGAAGGAGAACAAACACAGCTCAAAAGGTCCCTTTAGCAATTTGGTGGTTATCATCAGAACCTCAATCAGACGCTGACTTAGAATGGTCAGGGAGATTCTCCAACACCTACCACCGAATTCTTTACAATCACATCCTTTTACCAACATCAAGTCTTGTTGTTCCTTCTTACAAGAAATCAGTTACTAATTCTAATACAGTAACAAACATCGTTAGTCTGCTCAAAGAACTGGCAGTCTAACTTGTCAACAACCCTTTTCCAGAAACAAAGAAAAAGATAGAATTCTCATTCCCTGCTCGTAGAGGGGCCATCTGATTGATGATTAGGATCTTGATCATTGTTCAAAGGTTGTCTGTTGGCCACATTCTGGTTTTGGTGTCACAAGTCAGGGCAAACACACCTTGCAGGTATCCACCATACCCCAGTATCTGTGGAAACACATGCATATCCACGACCCCAAGTGATAAGCTCGCACGGGCCCTCTCACTTCTTAGTGGTTAGGTACCGTATCCAGACTTTCACTCGAGGCAGGTGCATCTTGCCTGAAGACTGCAACAAGAAAAAGTTATTTAAAATGACAGGATTGTTTGAGTTTTGTGGCACTGTAAGATGATTGATTGAATATAGAGCTTTTCCCAATTGGCTATGCAGGGTTTCTCCAGGCATTCCCCTTTTTTGTTTTTCCAGAACACAGTTTTAAGTGCCATGAGCGTGTTCAACAATAGCTTGACCAGTTGGAGGATGCAGAATACCAAATTTATGTGAGACTCCCCACAAATGCAAAACCTGTCGCATCTTCTGCAAGATGTAGGCAGGACCATTATCAATTTTCACAGAAGGAGGTATACACAAAATCGCAAAAGCCATCCTCCAGTGGGCAATAACATCACAACCCTTTTCTCCAGTGTGAGCAGATGCCCACATGGCAGAAGAGAAGGTGTCAATAGGCACGTGCACATACTTAAGTCGGCCAAACTCGGCAATATGAGTGACATCCATTTGCCAAAGCCGTAAGGCTTTTAGGCCTCTGGGGTTTAGCCCCANAGGCCTCTGGGGTTTACCTCTGCTGGTACAGGTGCAGCAAGTCCATGACAGTCAGCACAGGAACTGACAATGTCATGAGCCTCAGTTCACGTTAACTGAAATTGTTTCTGCTGGATATGTGCACTTTGATGGAAAAAATCATGCAACACCTTGGCTTACACAATCTTGTCAGGCTGAGGCGCTACCACACAGGGTTAGCTAACCTGTCAGCCCTGGCATTACCTTCTGTTATGAAACCTGGTAAATTGGTGTGACTCCGAATGTGCAAGATGTCATATGAATTAACTTGGGCCTGAATTGCACACCACAAAGTTTTCAATAACTGAAGCAAAGCTGCATTATTGACTTCTTTCAGAAGTGAACAATCCAAATGTTTGGCTATACCTGCGACATAAGCAGAATCAGTGACCAAATTCAGAGGTACCTGAGAAAATCTCTGGAATGCCATGACAGCAGCCTTTAATTCAACCAATTGGGCTCAGCCTGATTTGTGGCCTTTCAGCACTTGCCACCCAGATTCATCCTTCCAAGTAACAATGGCTTTCCCTGTTTTTCCTGAGATATCAGTGAAGACGGTGGGGTTTGGTACCTCTTTTTCTTTATTTCCCCTCTTTTTTTCTCTCTTTTTTTCCTCTCTTTATTCTCTTTATTTTTTCTTTTTTTCCTCTTTTTTTCTTTTTTTTTTTTCTTTTTTTTTTTTCTTTTTTTTTTTTCTTTTTTTTTCCTTTTTTTCTTTCTTTTTTTTTTTTTTTTTCAGAAGACAACAGCAGGATAGTGATGCGGGTGTCACCACAGTGTCCGACCAAGCCCAGATTCATTTGGTTTGACCTTTTCCTTCAACTTTTCATGCTAGTAAAGGGAGGGATTTTCCAGGGAATATGGAATTTTTTACCCTTGACTTGGAGTCCCTGGCAAAGCCCACGCCCGCCACAGGATGAGCGATTCACTCCCACTCTTCCCATCACTGCTCACCCCCCACACAGCCGATCTCTCAGCCATCTCCCCAGCGTGCTGACCTTCCCACATTCCTTCTAGGCATGGAACAAGCTGCAGCCCCCCGGATTCCGCCCCACCTCCTCTGGGAATTAGAGCAGGACATGTGGGGTGCCCCAAGCCACAGCGGGGACCCCATGGGGCAACAGGGGGCCCCGCCCCAGGAAAGTGCTGGTCCCAGGAGGATGTTGGTCCCAGGGAGATGTTGGTCCCCAGCTGACCCTGGTCATCCTCAGCGTCACTGCCTGTGTCCTGGGGCAGATTAAAGGAAGTGGCGGAGGGCAGGCCAGCTGGAAGCTCCAAGGTGGAGGGCCCAGCCACAGTAGGTGGTACGGGCAGAGGCACCGAAGGAGGCAGGAGCACAGCCATGGTGGGCGGCACGGGCAGAGGAGCTGAAGCAGCAGGGGGCACAGAGCCCGCCGTTCTACACGCACCAGGGAGAGGAGGTGGTGCAAACAATTGCACCATTTCTTCTCAGATGGGAATGGATGAGCCATAGAGACAACAAAGGCACCTCGGCAGCTGCTTGCAGCGGTTCAGGGAGTGCTGAGGCCAGCGGGGGCCATCAGGGGGAGGGCAAGGCACCCTGGTGGCTGCTTGTGGCGGTTCAGGGAGCACCAAGGCTGGGGCCGGGGCAAACAGGGAATAGATTTTCTGAGCAATTCCCATGTCCCTCGGGGTTCCAGGGGGAGCCGATGGAAAACCGGCAGCAGCCCACCCAGCCCCTCACCCCCCAGGGTGTCAGCGTCCATAGTAATTGACGTGTCTTCATCTCTGCCGATGATCTCATACCACAAGCGGTCACCAAGCAACTGCCAAGTCTCTGAGCTAAAAACCATGTCTGCAGTTACTGAATATTCATGACCCTTTGACCAGGAAAGCAAAGCACGCAGGGAATGGTCTGAAACCACGACTCCCATGCTCAGCAAGGCATCTTTTTATGCAGAAAACACGATTTTTTCCTATGTCGAGGTTTGATTTCCCTTTTTAAAGGAAATCCTTTCCAGCAGCCCGCTTTAAGCAGTGATCTATCCTGGGATATCTAGATGCTTGCTATGCTGAGGATGCCATTCCACCCTAGCTCTTTGGCTTTGGGCTGCTACCTGTGGTCACAAAAGACTAACCTTCTCAAGGAAGGCACGGGGATATTCACTGTTACCTCTCTTGAATGGAGGACAGAGGTTATCCAGTCCATCTTGTGAGGAACGACAGGGCCACCCGCAGCATTTCCCGATGGGTAGATCTGAAGCGTCCCGCTCATCCTACAGATACGGCCAGGGTCACCAGATGTCGCCATTTAGTTAAGAACGGCGAGAAGACCTCAACATTGACTCCATTACTTTCTCAGAACGCATGAAGCAAAGTTTATTGGAACACCACACACTTTGATAGACAGGATCGTTCGCCCAGAATGTGATTGGTCCTCAAGCAACAGCCCTCACACCATCAGTTAATTAGGAACAACACCTTCTTGTAAACATTTTCCATAAACATCACGTATGACAAATTCCACGTGTTCACAAACACCAGGTGCAGAGGTAAGAATTGTTTTAATTCTTTCTCTGCACTTTCTCACACTTTTCCCCAGACAATGTCTGGGAAAAGTTATCTGTTTCTCTCTCTGACCATACTGTCAGCTGCCACACACTATTTTAATCCTAATAGGACCTTTTCTTTCATTGTCCATTACATTCTCCTCTCTAATTCTGCTTTTATGTTTGCCTTTTCTTTTCAATATAGCCTCTTAATCCATAGACTATGCTGAGTTGGAGAGGACCCACAAAGGTCATTGACTCCAACTCCTGGCCTTGCACAGAGTTCTATCCCCAAGTGTTCTAACAGGCTCCAAATTATCTTCCACTGGGCATACACCTTCCTTAGTTGCCTTTTTTCCAAGAGAAGATTTCTGTTCAGCCAAGAAGACCTTTTGCCTCATCTGCTTGACTTCTGAGATTTGGGAATTGCTGTTCCTGTGCCCCTAGGAGGTGATGTTTAAAAAGTGATCAGCACTGATGGACCCTAGCATCTGCAAAAACCATTTTACCAACCTTACTCACTAATTCCCTGAGCAGCCTGAATGAAGTCTGCTTTCCTCATGTCCAAAGTTGAGGCCTTCCTACTGTCAACAGAAATTTTAAACTTGACCACTTAATAGTCACTGTGGTCAAGACAGCCCCAATCTCCACTTGGCTCACAAGATGCACTCTACTGAGAAGCAGCAAATCAAGGAGGGCATCTTTCCAAATCAGCTTCCTTAGGACCTGTTCCATAAAATTGTTATCCAGGTGTTTTAGGAAGCTCCTGGTCCCGATTGTATTAGCTGTGTGATGCTCCCAGTTAATGGCTGGCAAGCTGAAGTCCCCCATAAGGACAAGGGCAGTTGACTTAGAAGCATCCCTTACTTCCTCAAAGGAGAATTTGTCAGCATCATCGCCCTAGCTGGGAGGTCTATAGTAGGTTCCCACAATGGCATCTGCAACATTTGTTTGTCCCTTGATTCTTGAGTCCCAGCTCTCAGCTGTGCCCTGGGAGAAAGATTTCCTTGTGAGTTGGGTCCAGTCTGTGTATCAGACCCTCCATTCCCCTTAGCAGGGAATCTCCTACTACAACTATCCTTCTTTTCCTGTTAACAGAGGAGGTCTTGATGTGGGGGTACTGGTGGTGGTGTTGAAGGAGGCTCCAATATCCCAGAAGGACCTTTGCCCACCTTATCAGTGTTTGGCCTTCTAGGTCCAGAGCCTCACGCCCGTTGTAGATGGTACCAGTCCTACTTGTCAAATTCTGAGAATGAGGAAGAACATTCTTCCTGATACATGTAGGGTCCTGCTTCCATCCTTCAACTTTAACAGACCCTTGGCTAACAGCCCTTGACTAATAACCCAGCAGGACTCTGCACTGGAGGTTCCAGATCCCAAGAGGCTTGAGACTGTAGAGCTGTGGGGCTGACATTTTATATGTTTCTTATATGGAAACTTGCTGAGTTTTTCCTTCCATAGGAAAGCTAACTTCTCTGCAAATTTCTGTAAAAACAAACCTGTTTCTGTGTATAGATTCAAGGACACAGGTTCTCTCTCCCATAGAGGAGATGAGAACTGTTTCTCTTTCTTAACCAATAAGGTGAATAATTCTTATCTTGGAATTCTAAGCATTCTGAGAGTCTCGCTCTGAACATGAAAGAAGAAGCATGCTAACTATGAACGTGGGCACCTTAGCCCTAAAGCCTTCTGAACATAGAGTCATTTTAATAAAGCATATAAGCCTTCTGATACTGGAGTCCAAGGAGTCATCATTCATCACCCCACGAAAGAAGCTATTGAAATAAATGGTGTCCGGGTGAGATCATCATCCTAAAAACAATTGGTGACCCTGACGTGATGCCTGGACACCAGCCAGACTGGACTGGAAGACCCTGAAGAAAGGGCAGGACAAACGGAATGCTTGGGACACCCACTGGGAGACGCCTGCAGCGTTCTGCTGATCCTTTTGTGACTGAACCTCGTCTGACCTCCTGGGTGAACTCGGCAAAGGTAACTTTGCACATTCCTACGATCCTATTAAGGACGTATGAAGCCAGCCAGAGAACAAAGAAATCTCTGGCAAAGGTGGGCTTTTGCCTACCTAACTCTCCTTAGAGAGAGAAAATCCGTCTTAGTGGGATAAACCTCCCAAAAACGAGAGGCAGAGACAGAGACAGTCACTGAGCTGAGCAAAAAGAAATAGCTCAAGCTCAAATCTATAAACCTATAAGAAATATGGGTCCTACAAATATGGCTCCTATAACTCCACCTGAAAAACTCCTTCTAAAGATGTGGGGTGATGTTTTAAGCCGACGACAGGTCGGAGTGACCTACGGGCACTTGAATAAGTTATTTCTCTGGGCAAAAATGCATCGTTTTTCTGTGATTCTAAAGAAGCACTCTCACTGCATGCCTGGAAAGCCCTTGGAGACAGCCTTCTGAAGTCTCTTTATGCTGGACAGTTAGAAATACCCACCTTTCTCGCGACATGGACACACCTGTTTGCAATGTTACAGGATTGTGCCTCAAGATGCAGTTTTAACTCTAATACAAGCCCTTTTGAAGGATTGCCCGACCCAGCACCGCCGCCGCCACAGCCGTGGTCTGTGCTCAGCGGGGAGGCTGAAGCAGCGCAAGCGCTGGAGCCAACCCCACTGGCACTGGGACCGCCGAGTGCTGCGCCCGCAGGAGCGCAGCCACCGCTCCCACCGCCTGAATCAGTGAAAACAGCAGTGGAGACGAGAAAACCTGGCTTGGAGGTTCTCTGCTCAATGGCGGGCTGTGCAGGGTCCCCTGCGCTGCCGCGCACGCAGACGGCGGCACCGCGGGTGCTTCTGCCCCCCCCGCAGCTGCAGCCACCTGTGACCGAGTTTGGCGCGGCAGAGCCCACACCGGACACATCAGCAGAAGTCCTGCCGCAGCCAGCTGAGCCGCTGGCTCTGCCTGCCCCAGAAGGATTCATCATTTTGGAGCTGCCGGGACCAGCAACTCTGGCGGAAGCCGCCACTCCGCGGACTGAGGGGAGCAACTCTGCACTGTCGTCTGCTCCGATGATGTGTGGAAGCAGCCCATCAGAGATGAACACAAACAATGTGTCCCGCATCAGCGCGGGACCCCCTGCCTCTTTGCCGCTGCCGCAGTGCTGAAAAGATTCAAATTTAATAGTGCCGTCTCTTTGGGATACACCCTCTCCTGGAAGGAACGCGTCCCAACCCCACGCGTACCCGCGGGGGGGGCAGTGGGCTCCAGAAATGCGGTTTCTCGCGTTCCAAGATGGGAGGGGGGAGGGGCAGCGCTCCAGGGTGGGGGACACATGGCTGGGACATCGGTTTTGCGAGAGAGCAGGAAAAACAAAAAAAATTGTCTTGAATCACTTGTTAAGTGGCAAGTGTGGGGTGTTCTGAAAACCCCAAACCCAGGGAAAGCTTTCAGGCTCCCTGAAAAACCCCTCCCTTCACCCCAGAATGGGACAAAGCCCGGGGGGGGGGAAGCAAGAGGGCGGGAGAAACGTTCCTTCACAGAGCTGGCCTCTCTGGCCACGCCCACATTCCTCCGGGTCCCTTTGTCCAGACGTGGAGCTGGGGGAGGGGAAGGCCAAGCCAGACATGGCTGGGCCAGGAGGAAAAACCAACGCGAGTTGCGGTGGCAGGGATCGGGACCTGTGCCCCACCTGCCGTGGCCACCGTGACCCTGGCAGGGGCAGGGACCGCCATGGCCTGGGCCAGGGAACCTGCCCTGCCCACTGTGGCCACTGCCGTGGAGAGGGGTGTGGCCCCCCTCCCGCCTGGTGTGGCCGTGGCCTGGACTGGGGCACCCGGCCTGCCAGCCCTGCCTGCTGGCACTGCCGTGTGGAGCTCAGACAAAATCCTTTTGTGGGTTTTTTTCCTGAGGGAAAAAAAAAAAAAAAGGCCATCTCACCTTTACAAGCAACTTAAGCTCAACATGGTTGAATTAAAAGCTTGCCTTGGCTTTTCAGTATTTTTCTCAGTAATTGGCACAGAATTTCGCCACATTCAATCTATTTGGAAACTTTCTGGGTGAAATTTAGACTCAAATTCATTCATTTTATTTGAGTCATTCATATTAGATCCTGGATATCAGGACATGCCATGAAGCCAAAAGCCTCACATGGCTTTTTTCATTTCTCTTCGACCACATGCACATCAGCTCACACTGGATGAAAAATTGACAAGTTAGGGTGCCAAGCACCTACTGCAGTTTTGTTACTATACTAAGCTGGTAACTGCTTTTCTTTTAGGATTTTGCTTTAGCAGCTTGTGCTTGGGTCTCCATGGCCACTGCAAGTCAGCACCTGACTGAGGTTCTGCTTGATGATTTGCTGACAGAACCTCTTGAGCTGTACTTGTTCTGCTTTCTGCATGGGCCCCTCAGAGAGTGAAACAGGTGCTGCTTTTCCTTCTTTTTCTTTTATTTATTTAAACAAAAAAGGGTGAGATGTGGGGCTGACATTTTATATGTTTCTTATATGGAAACTTACTGGACTTTTTCCTTCCATGGGAAAGCTAACTTCTCTGCAGATTTCTGTAAAAACAAACCTGTTTCTGTGTGTGGATTCAAGGACACAGGTTCTCTCTCCCATAGAGGAGATGAGAACTGTTTCTCTTTCTTAACCAATAAGGTGAATAATTCTTATCTTGGAATTCTAAGCATTCTGAGAGCATGCTAACTCTGAACGTGGGCACCTTAGCCCTAAAGCCTTCTGAACATAGAGTCATTTTAATAAAGCATATAAGCCTTCTGATACTGGAGTTCAAGGAGTCATCATTCATCACCCCACGAAAGAAGCTATTGAAACAAACGGTGTCCGGGCAAGATCATCCCAACAACACAGTGCCTCTGAAAATAATCAGTTTCTCTCTTGCTTGTTTGCAGGAATCACACTCCTTGCAGCCATTTAAATCTCCTGTGGTTGCTGACAGCACCACCCAAACAAAGAACACAGGAACTCGCACTTCTCAAGGCAGTAACCATTGACTGTGGCAAAAGACAATGGTCATTAACTCAGGGCCACATTCAAATTTCTCCTGGCAGGCAACAAGTGGCTGAAAGAGGCAGGCAAGGAGCTACATACTGTAACTGAGGGATAATGAAATTAGTATTTACCACTTTTATGTCCATTAACTGTGCACATACTTGTATTAAATATTTCTCACTTGGTCTTCTGTTCTTTTCTCTGACTTCTTTATTCCCTTTCTCCTCTTCTACAAATCATCAATGTACACAGAAGGAGAGAAACACTTTCAGTAGAGAAGTCATGTCAAACCTGGGGTCTAAAATGCACATTGAAACTCTTCTATAATACTATAGCATTTTAGCTGAACAACTGGAAAACTTTTCATTCTTCTTTCAGAGAACTCTTTTAAGTGCCAATGGATTAATCTGGGTATGAAAACCCAACTCTGTAACAGCCCACTTTTATCACATGCTTTATTTAACAGTTCATTGTTCCAAAAGCTTGCAGGTAATTTGCTTGATATATTACAAATTACCTTCTGAGTAGAGCAGGGTATTTCCTCCTATGCAATTAAAACTGTTGAGTTGAGAAAACTAATCTAAGCCAATATAAAATGATGTAAGATCAGAACCTCTTCAACTTTGCTTTAACCTGGTTTTGTAAGGTCTGAGATTTTCAATCAGATCTTAGTTTATGACTTTAGTTGAACATTATACTTAATCTAAAGTGTTAGTAGTTAAATACATTTCACTTTTTAAAGATGTATGAATGAAGCCTCTTTCATTGCTTAGTACTTTAATAAAGATACAAGATGAAACTGATCTAAAATGCAACTGTAGAAATGTAAAGGAGAAGATTTCAAAAAACGACAGGCAGACTTTCAGGCAGAAAACCATACAGATGAAGATTTATATATACAGAACCAGATCCTTTACCAATTTTCTACCAAGCCTATAATGAAAACACTGATTATGAAACACTGCCTTTGCCAGAAACAATCAAGAGACTGAGAAAGAGGCTTTTAAATCTATGCTTGTATAAATAAGTCAGGACTTGCAAACCTGTGAGCCCTGCCTCCATTTGTGTTGCTAAGTGCATCCTTGGAATCACAAACAACGCCTAAAAGTTACAGCAGTCGGGCAATTGCACAAGTCATACAACATAATTAGATGCTTACTGCATCCTCTGTAACCACTGATCCCAGCAGAAGATGCTTTGAAGTTGTGTTTGAAATGGACAAACAGGAGAGAATCCAAAGTGTAGTTTGAAAGCTTATCCTGGAAGTCATTCTCCAGTCTGTGGAAGCAGAGCCAGCTCTTCTGTCTCTTGTCCTGCACCCTGCTTTATTCCTCAGAAGGCCAACTTCAAATCACCCACTCATCCACCCACAGGACACAAACCATTGGAGTTGTTGTGGCACAGTTCTTGTGTTGGTGATCTACTAAACAATCTTCAATGCCATCAATAAATGTACATGTACAATAAATGCATGAATACAGGGCAACAAAAAGTTCTCATGAATTTAATATAACCAATAAATTTATTAATCTGTTGCAAGGATTCCATCATTTAGTCTAGTTGCATTAGATAGCTCTTATTTCTATAAGTCGTTAACAAAGGAGCTTAAGGAGCTTTCTATACCTTATTGACATATAAAAGCTGATCTTTAACAGTTAAAAACAATAGCAACTCTATTACCCTACTTTTTGAAGCCAAATTTACATTGTTCTGTAACAAAACAAGAAAAATAATATTGAAGCCTCAATTATGATGCAGTATTCAGAGCTGAGATGAGGTTTAGCCGCAGCAGTGTCAGTAGATCCCTCCTAGTTTATATCAGCAAAGATTTATCCAACTTGTGCACACACGCACACACAGAAAAACAATCTTAGGGGCCAAATGTGGCCCCATTTAGTATTCCCTGTGTTTGCTGCTCTGCAATTTCACTTTCCATTTGCTTAAAGAACAAGGTTATCACAAACATCCAAAGAAATGCATATTTCTTGATATTTACTGTTAACAGTAAATATTTGGCATACTCAAACATCACTGCTATTGATTTAGATAAAGGAAGGAAAAAGCTCCAAAAACAAGCAGAAATCTAGTTGGCAAAACTAACAGTTGTGGATTATGCATGGTGTTCCCATCCTGGGATTCACATTATAATGTAAAGAGTGGGGTTACAGTGCTGTAGTAATTTTACATACTTTTTGCACAGTAAATGTGTTACCGTGGATAAGGAACAGACAAAGGTCTTCTAAATTGAAACAATTTAAAATGTCCTAAACTAGACCTTGTCTGACCAAAATTCCTCAGTAATCATGTTTATCTTAAGGTGTCTTCTCACAGCTACTCAGGAGCACTTTGAGGAGATATTCCTACTTCTGGAAAAACTACCTAAATCCAAAATCCACTACAGAAATGCAACAACCAGTCTGGAAAACCTTTGCTTGGGTAGGCCCAGGAATTTGCAAGTGAATTTTTTTTCCTTTCTTCTTCCTTATATATTCCAGGTATTTTGGACATTCCTAACATTTTGTAAGCCAATCCATCCATCCATCCACTAACCAGTATTATTCTTTGTAGTCGATCACATAAGAAAATTCCTTAATATATTTGGAAAATTCCTTAATATAATGGAAAATATATAGAGAGCTATACGTGGTAATAGACATTATTTTTAGTATCTAAAGAGCATCTTCTCAAATTTTGTCTCCCATGAAAGCAGAATTTGCAAAAGAAGAGCAAATTCTAAAGAAGGCAGGTAGCAGTGACACCACAGCATCCTGTGGCTGGACCTCCCCCTCTCCCCATACCTTTTTCATGAAGGAGAATCTTTTGTAGCTTTAAATCTCTGACCACTTAATGTCTTCTACTTCTCAGACTGGAAGAGGCACAAGCAACAACATTCCATCCTGTCCTTGGTAACCCTGATCTTTATAAACTTCAGGGACTTCTGCCTCATTTCTCTCTTCTTCAAGCAACACTCCCAGCCTAGTGGATCAATCCTTGCTCAAAAACAGTTCCCTAACTGATCATCCGAACTTCCCCTTAACAGAAACTCCTTAAAATCAGCTCACCAATATATTGGATCTGGAACTGCCTTTAAATATCCCCTGCCAGGTGATTCGTCTCTTCCTTCCAAGTCTGTTTCCCTGCAATGCTCAAAAGAGGACCAAAGGAAGATGAATATATTGCCAACTATTCTACAACAGTTTGACAGAGCAGTTTTCAGCTCTCTATAGCTCCTAGATAACGCTACACACTATCAGCTTTCTGAAAACCTAACTGGTNAAAAAAAAAAAAAAGAGAAAGAGTGAGAGCAACATTAAGGTTGAAGCCAACCAGTCTAAATTGCACAGTCTCACAAACTCTCAAGGAAAAGAAAGCAGGTTTGTGCACATTTTGGCAATGAAGATCTCATTAGCATGCCTGGAGTTGGCCAATTCAAAGCAGTACTCAATTTTCACTAAGTGTTTTAAGTAAGGATCCACATTTTTTTCATTTTTTTAACTCTGAAAGCTGCTTTGGGACATGCAGCCTTCCTATAACTAACCACTTTCACTTCTCCCTGGGTATTCAAAACAGGTTCCTGTTGTGCTTGCTTCATAGAAAGGCAGAAAGCAAAGACTGCTAGAAGAAACCTATGTTTTCTAAAATGCTTATTTTCAAATTCACATTATGGTCAATCATGCATTACTTCAACCCTCGTCTCATAATAAGCTAAAGTCCCATGAACAATGTTGCAGATTCTGCAGGTGTGGCAAAGGATTGTGTTAGCTAAAGCTGACAGCAACATCCAGCACACACATCTTCATTGATTTGTACACTGCCCACTTCCTTTGCATTTTAGTACACCAACTTACTTACCAGACTGAGGGTTTTTTAGTGTCTTATTTTGTCTGTTGTTATTTGGGGTTTGTTTATTTGTTGGGAGAGGAGGTTAAAAACACAGTAAAGGCTGCAAATAATCAAATCTTCACCTATGTATAGTCTATTTCAGATTTTTGCCAATTAGATATTCATCGGCTTCCCATGCTGAAATAAAAGTCTATTGAATGTTCTTTTAGACCTACCTATCACCCTATTTTTGAAACTAGCTTTAGTTCTTTGTTTACTTCCACACATTACTGAATTCCAATGAAAATCCCTAGGGCATTTCACTTTTATTCAAAGTCAGCTCTCTGGAAGGCAAAATGCACTCTTGTGCTGCTCCTCAAAACTGTGCCTGCATGACACTGCCGAATATAATGACATCTAAAGTTGAAAATCCCAGACAGTCACAGCTTCAGCGCTGTCACAGTGGGCTCATTTACTGAGGGTAGAGCAAAAATAGATCATGTCACTCCAACATATTGCATATAAAAGACACCTCCACACTTAAAAAAAGCAGCCCTTCCAAATTTTTACACCATCCTCATTAAATTAAAATCTCCGAGCAGCTCAAAGTGTTTCTTGCAAACCTTATCCATAAACCAATTTCCTGATTTCTTTTTGTACCTGCTCCAGAATGTCATGGAAAGCACCACTGAGTACCTGCAGTTATTGTCTCCACCACATCAGCCTAAGTATTTTAAATGCTTCTTGTTCACCTAATATCTCCTTTCTCTAAACATATTCCCCTTTCCCTGGAGACACTTTCACAGAATAGTCATTTAATAAATTCCATACCTTGCTGCTTTCAGATCTGTCTGTTTGCAGTTTATTTCCTGTGGATTTTTTTCTTACCCCCAAAAGCCTTGGAATGCATTCAAAATCGGATATCTTGGAGAAGTACTTTATCATAACTTCTATGTTATCTTATATGCAAGTGCATAAAACATTGATTTTAAATCTCTTTCTTCTGCACTATTTCTTAGACTTTCTCCCCTGAAGAAAAAAACTGGTAGTGCTCAAAGTCCTAAATCATGGACTGGTTTTAAATTAAAAGAATAATGAAAATCAGAACATAATTACATGCCAGAAGAGAAGCAGTACACACCTGCTCAATGAAACCCACACATTTAGCTTTGATCACACTTCTCACTTTTAATTCTGCTAAAATGGGCTGCTGCTGGTGCTTTTATCCGGATCACCAGAAGCAGGGAGACCAACCTGGGCTCCAATTTCACACCCAAACTTGCAAAGAGTTACAGTTTCTTTCCTTCAAATATTTATTTCAAGGCTGCTCTAGTTTCTATTCATGACCATACACGGCTGTCAAACAGTAATTACCCTCATTAGGCTAAACCCAGACACCTCATTTCCAGCTGTATGGCTGCTCCCTTCATGTTTTTTTGGAACTGCAGGGTTTCAAGGTTGCTTGAGAAGGCATATATTCAAGTCAGAAAGCTTGACAGGTAGCAACAAGATGTTCCCACAATTTTTACCATCCTGTGGTGTTTTTGCCTGCCCTTCTGGTTAAAGCTATCACCATTTTACAAAGCACTCAAAATACTTACTACATGTCCATACTGACACTACCCCTCCAAGTAATTGTCTTCCTTTCACTTGTCTTTCTTTGCACTACTTCAGTAAATTACAACTTCATTCATTATTTTCACTTTCACCTCTCTCCAGATACTTACAAGCACTAAATCCACTTGTTCTGATTTTTTTCAAATAGCATTTCTTTGAGAAAAAGAATCATGGAATCATTGACATCACTGCCATGGAGCATTCCCATTATGTAAATTTTTAAGTTTTCCTGCACCTAGAAATAATCCTGTGAACTGAACAGTGGCCTGGAAGCAACAGAGATCATATGTGATATGAGGAAGAAAACCCACTGATTATTTTTCTCTTCAAACCAAGTCTACTGAAAGTGCCAGTACAATTCAAACTGAAATCTGTAGAGGTACACACATACTCACCACTTGAGGCTTCAGTTTCCTCTTCATAAACTGGTAAGGATGTAGTTGAAAGATAGATTATGCAATGCTAATATCTGTAATAACCATGTCCTCTCACATTTGTTCTAAAAAACCAGGTCTAATATAATGGTCTGGACTAAAGGAATCAGAAGGTTGATGTCAGTATAAACCCTTCTAGTCTTTACTCCAAGAACACAACTGCAAACAAGTGAACTCTATCAAAACAAATGAAAAGTCCCAGCACAGGGAACTCTGGATGGCATTGTTTACTACCCCTTATGTCAAGCTGCAGAAACTTACTTAATGGCCACTGCTTGAGGGGTTTTTAGTGCTTTTTGCACTTTTAACTATTTATGAATTACCCAAAAAATTGTTTTTGAAAGTTCTTTCCATCTCCAAGACATTTAGAGATATTTTTGTGCATTCACCAAAAGAAACGGAACAAAACAATACCCCCATGGTGCTTGACATGCACTGCTTATGGATCTGTCTTTCATGCCTGGTTAGATTATGGATCAATGTTTGCTGTGGGAAGGCTTCTCATCCCCACTCTTACCACCAGCCCTGGAACTGGGCCTGGCAGCTATGCTATTCCTCCCCAACTGGCTCACTTCTAGTTCTACCACTGAATCCTTTTTGTGCTGATCTAAAAGGCAGACTCCAGGGTGTTAAGCCCCAGCTCGCTCAGAATCTTTAAGGCGAAGGTAATTCGAGTCACTCTGGGCCACAAAAAGGAGAAACAGCCAAATTCTCAGGGAGCTGAATAACAAACTTTTACTTACAAACTTTAGAACATTAAGGTAGAATGGGTTACTTGGCAAATTTTAAAACAACATCCTAGCAAAGTAAAGCACTTCCCAAGGCACTGACTTAGCATACTTTAACCCGTCCAGATAAGGCAAGGCACTTCACAAACTTTGCTAAGACAAACTTAAACTTAGCGAACTTGTAGTTATGCAGACACAAGGCCCTTACAAAGGTATTGACTGGAGTTATTTAGTCTGGCTCACTATATATTTTGAGAAGTCAGAAGGAAGAGAAAGAGAGAAAGAAGGAGAGAAAAGGATCGTCACTACTTTTGGTCCCAGCTGCTTTTAAAATCCAAGGCAGTCTTAAATCCCTTTAACCATATTGAGAAAGCAGTTGAACTAAACAGTACCACAGAAACAGGCCTTACACTATGCCTGCAGATTCAAGAGGGAAAATAAATATGGCAGCAGAACTGGTACCTCTTAGTGTCATTGCTTATGTAATTTTAACCAAGTGAAATGCTTAGAATTTGCTTTGCCTTGTAGCTGGTATAAAGCAATCTACTTCTCAAAGCCAGGTATTCCAGGTAAGTCTCAGGCCATTGGAACAGGGATATTAGGAGTGTTCATTACAAAGTGCATTGCTAGCCCAGATTTCATCTCAAGATAAAACCTCCTTCTTTTGCAGTTCTCCCTTACTTCTAGATAATTTCTAGCATCACTTCCAAGGAATAGAGATTGCCACAACAAAACCCTCCAATGTGAAATGTTACACCTTGTTATAGATGATTAGGTCAAATTCGTGTTTTTAGAAATAGAAATATTAAAGATGTTGATATTGAAAGAAAATTACAAAAATCCAAAGGTCCAGAAGCCTAGCAGGAACTACTCTTTGTCACACACCTGGGTGTAACACACTCGTCAAAGGAATTAGTAAAACAAAAGCCATGGCCCAGCTGGGTAACGACCCATTTCTACTTAACAATGAGGCAGGCAGGTGTGTGATAACCATCGAGAGCCAGAGTACTCAGGGCTATCAAGATAGTTACACCCAAAGGGCAGTTTCCCGTAACTCACAGAACAGTAGCGTAAAGACCAGCACACACACTATACAAGGGGAATATGAATATTAATGCATATTCCGGTAAACGGGACACCGGCGGACATCACCGATCTACCGAATATCACCGCATCCCGGCCGACTATCAACGAATCCGGAAAACAGAAAAGACACAACTAGGCCGATCATCCACCCCTGGACACTGAAAGGAGACCCATCAGCTTGCTGAGGAAGTCCTTTGTCCAACTCCACAAAGAGAAAGAAAACTTATTAAATATGAACTGGACAAGAGAATTTCAGCCTCAGGCCAAAAAAGCTGTATAAAACCAGAAAACACCGAGGTGATTTTGTGAACTCCGGGGAGTCTGATGCAAGAGAGGTCGGATTGGGGTTCATCCGGTGCCGATCCCGGGGTTGGTGCCGTACTTTTGATTGGAGCTATCAGTAACCGTATCTTGGTTGCAAAATAAAATCTTTTTTTTTTAATTATCAATTTGGCTTTATCTAATTTCATTTATAACACACCTCAAGAAAGAGTCAGGCCAGTAAAGACATTACAGCTTTTCAGAGAATCAAACCAAACTCCTCAGATATTTGGTGCCACCATAGCCATAGACAGAGAAGTTAATCCACCTCTGAAATGCAGGTAAAATTTAAAAAGCCATCCAGAGCTAAAAAATGCTTCCCTGACCTATCCACACGAGATTGCCTCCCCTCTAGTTATTAACAATGGCCCATCACACAAGCTTCAATTCAGACATAGATGAAAAAGGCAACTCCTCGGGAAGCTGAAACTCTGCTGAAATGAAATCACCTACAAAATGAAGCTTAGAACTTTTCCTCTTAACACAGAGATGGTGCCTCATTCACTGACCATTACAGTGGGGCCAATTAAAACTTTTTTTCCACATTGCAGGCTGGATTTTAAGCTCAAAGTCTTTCTTAAGTCTTTTAAAACTCATTTTAGAGCCCTCCAAGAGCCTGCATGGGAAACAAAAAAGGCATAATAAAAAATAGCACTTTCAGATAGGCTGTGACTTTTTAATGTGTTTAACTGCAGGGACTTCACCCTTGGAAACAAAATTACCTGGGTAATTAAAAAATAGTTGAAAGGAAAAAATATATTATGAGTGGAAGAGAATTTAATTTTGTATTTTACTGTAGTGTTCCCTACAGAACATATACAGAAGGAGTTACTGAGGTGAAAGTCGAGACTTTTCAGGAAGGAACCTTTTAGGTGATCAAAACTAAAAAGCACCATTTGCTCATTTTCATTTAATATCTTATCTGCAATCATTCCAGAGGGACAATCCAGCAGAATAAATATTCTAGAGTACTATGGACGAAAGTTTAGGCCAGTGAAGTGGGTGAGACCACTCGATGATCTCAAAGGTCTTTTCCAACCTCAGTGATTCTATGAAAAGCACATGATCTATATTTCTGCATAGTCAGTATCACATCTGATGTCTGGTTATTTATTGGCTCATTAAACCCATGCTTTGCTTTGAGACACTAAGTCTGATTTCACATTCAGGCTTATGAGGACAACCAGAAAATATAGCACATTTTCTGCTGCTCAAAGCAGTCTCTCAGGAAGCCTTATGGCAGTGTCCATGTAGTCTTTGGCAAAGACTGCATCAGGAAAACTTTAATGGCACAGAATCACTATTTTGCTTGCTGCTAGAGTTACTGTAAATGAGGAAAAGAAATCTAATAGCATTAAATTACCTATTTTAGACCCCAAAAATTGGTGATTTATTTGCTGCAAAGTATGTTTCCTGACAAAATTATGTTGCAAAATGCCCTAGTTATGACAACTTGCAGTCAAGGCTTGCCCCACAATTATAGTCAGGTGTACAGGAAATCTTTTGTCACAGCCCTACACAGAATTTCTGCTTTCTCCTGGTGCTTTCTGACTGATCTCATCCGGAGGCTGGGGTTTGAAATTCTGGCTGGTTCCCAGCACAGCCAGTGTGCGAGTTCTGAACACCAAGGCCTGAAGCAATGTGGTCCCTCAGCCACAGAGAAAGTAATTTTCCCTATTCAGCCGTTAGAGATGAGAAGAGTAAGGAAGACAGTGAATGGGACTTCAGTCTGCCTCTCCCAATTTCTCAGCATTCCCATGCTGGGAGTCACATTCTGGATTATGGTTACAAACCTGCTCCCATGAAACTTTGATTTCACTCACCCAATAGTTCAGAAAAATTTGTATATTTGGGAAGCTTTGCCCAAGACCTAGAGAGATTTCAG
This sequence comes from Dicaeum eximium, assembly GCA_013396995.1. NCBI lineage: Eukaryota > Metazoa > Chordata > Aves > Passeriformes > Dicaeidae > Dicaeum > Dicaeum eximium. Next base: position 35,972 of record VWZP01001512.1, on the reverse strand, counting down.
GTGGAGACCCTTGATGTTATCAGTCACAAGCACAAACACCAAGAAGCACAGAACTACTAATTTAAACCATTTGGGCACTGCTCAACATGTGCAATGAGACCAGCCTGATGCCTCCCATCTGGCTGTGTGGATCCTATCTACCTGGCTGTTGCCTTCTTCCAAGCACACCTCCTTATTTTTAACATAGAAAACCTCAAATTTTGAAGACACACACACACAAAAAAAAAAAATCTTGCAATTTGTGGATCAAGGCTTACTATCTCCCTGGGAAATTCATGTCGTTATAAAATATAGTTGGTGCCTATTGTCAAGAATGACAGAAAGCCAGATGTTATTCTACACAGTGTAAGCAAATGTGGATTTTCCAGACTGTTGCCTAAAGAAATTTTGGAAGAACCTCTATATCCATCATAAACATCAACATATCCAGTCACTGCCAGTGGAGATGGCTAATTAAGAGCTAACTATATGAGGAAGTATTCAGCTCTTTATTTATTCCATAATTTAAAACATTACAGCTAAGATCATCGTTATCTAATTTCCAAACAAGAAGACTCACTCAAGCTAACTGATTCTGTTCAGAAAATTAGCCTAAGGTTTATCTTTGTCACCACAGCCCTCAGAAGACAGCTACACTAGTTAGTGCCTGCCAGCTCATATTACATGAAAATGTGGGGCAACAGCTCTTGTAAGCAGACATTTGTGCTGTTTAACAGTGTAAGAAGAGCTCTCACCAGAACAGCTGCCCTAGAGATTAAATAAAATGGGAGAGAAGTGCCTCGGTTTAGGACAAAAGGATATTATGTTTGAAGTGTTGATATTTCACCAAATAGTCACAGCATTGCAGGGCAGAGGGAAAGCCAGCAGCTCTGTGTTCACTGTTTAAAAACTGGCAGCACAAGATACACACAGAAAGAGGTACATGTAATTCATATAACCAGTTCTTTGTGTTGGTAGAAAACTGATTGTGAAAACATGAACAAAGGTCAATATCAAATAATTTGATATTTCAGTGTCTGCAAAGTGACAAAGCACAGAAAAAACAACCTGCACAAAGTGATCATCCCCCTGGCTTAGATAGGCTGGTGCTCTCCTCTGGTTCTCCACAGCAGGATGCTACATTATTCCCAATTCACTTCTACAAGCATCCAGAAAAAAAACACAGAAAGAAAATCCAGACAGCACAGTCTTTCTAGTCCTGCTCTGAGAAAGAAAACCTGTTTCCATCTCTGGATCAATTACAGATGCCTTAAAGGCTTTTGTTCGAATTCTACCTCTGTGTCCCTGTGTGCTCCTGTGCCACAGCACAGCCTGAATACTCAAGGAGATCTGCTTCAAGCCTTGCACTTGCTCCCTTCAAAAAGCTCCTCCCCAAGGCACTGTCCTACCTTAGCTGCTCTTCTAGTCTGCCCCAAAGTGCCAGAAGAGCCACAGGAAATTTGACATACGAGACATCAGCTCCTTAAAACACTTTTCTCAGTAATCCAGCAGTGATCCTAAATATTTACCTCATCCAGCCTTCAACTACTGGCATTGTTATTTCATGAACTGTAAAAAAAGAAAATTAATCCATGGATATAATCCCTCTAGATCAGGTTCTTCTCCACATAATATGAAGAAATGGAGAAGAGTGAACAATTCTAGCTACTACTGCTGTCTTTGATAGAAGACATTAATCATTTCAGTACATATTAAGAAATGCTGCACCGCCATATTATCAAAGAAATATGTCGCCTCTCTGTGCAACCTACTTCAACCCTGAGGGTTTTCTCAGCTGGTTTGGAAAAGCTAAAAACATGTATCCGAGGCAGTAGGACTTGAAAACCTTAATTGGAATAGAAATATCATTGACAGCTTGAAGCCTATATAGAAAAAACTCTAGTTTGTTTATTTAAAACTATTTTTTTAAATTCAGGCTTAGTGTTCACTCTTCATACAGACAGATGACTTTGATTTTAGAAATCTCTGCTATGACCTGACAAATGTCCTGCACCAGTCAGTACTGAGGAGATCCCCTTGGTGCTCCTGTCTTCATCCAGCATAGCTTCAGTGCAGGGGTACTGATAATACCTACATTTTCTGAAATTTAAGCAAGAGAGGACATTTACCATGAACATTTGCATGGGTTTTTTTTTAAATATGCTGCACAACTCCTCTTTGCAAGTAAAGTTTTGCAGGTTTGTGGCCTAAAACTGCTTCTGTCCATGGGACTGGTGCTTTGCAGGGACCCCATGAGAGGGGCAGAGGAAACACCAGCCTGTGTCTCACACAGTGTGAGGACAAGTGGATCTCAGCACCAGGTTTAAAACACTGACTATCAGCCAAGTCTGGATGAATTCTCACAGCACATCAAGCTCATCATGAGAGCGCAGCAATCCACCTCCACAGCATGTCCTCAAAACTGCGCTCCTAACAGGGCAGCACCACTCAGATAAATTACACCAGCTCATCTTGCAGCAGCACATAATTTGCTCAGTAAATACTCAGCAGTAAGTTCAGTACAGTCAGCTTTAAGGTTGCCTTATATTTCACATGGCAAATATCGTGGCACTTCATCAACAACCCCGCTGCTCACACGGACAGAGCTTTCATGTTAGCAGGGTCCTATTGATACTTCTCAAACTCCATTTTAGCATTTGGCAGGATGCATTAAAGGGAAGAAAAAGTGAGTTCTTGAAACAAATTCTAGTCAAAGGCAGCTACCTGCCACTTTCGGGATAAATTAGTTCCTGCAGGGATTACCACCAGCACGAGCACCAGGCATCCACCCACACAGTACATTCAGCTCTTACACTTTTAATTAATTAGTCCCTTCAGCTGGGTTAGACATTTTTACAACCTCTCTGGGGGCAAACAAGAAAGCTTAGATGACTTCCTAACCTCTTCTAAAATCTTTAACAAGGCGTTTAAAAAATGCAACAGTAATTTCTTAACAATAGGGATTAGAAATTTGTCTTGTACTGAAATAGCATTCAAACCAGAGTTAACAATGTCTCTGAAAAGCTCTTCAAGCGGCAGTGGTAATGTATGCTAAACCTCGGGATTGTAAACCATTTAGATCATTAGATTATTTTAAATTACCCTCAAAAAGTTACAATGATGCTTGGGGAAAAAAATTCCAGTGAATCAAAATCATTAACTGTGTCTGAAATGTCTTAATCTTAAATTATTTCTACTTCAATGTGGTGTTCCTACTAACATGTTATTAATTATTATTGTCACCATGTATTCTCAGTTTCTACAGTCAAAATTTTCATTTCCTAATTAGTCTCGCAGCAAAAGAGCATTCCTTAATAAAAGTTAAGCTTTTGATACCTGTCACACTCAATTTAAGACAATAAATCAGCTTTTTCTCTACACCAAATACTTCAATTGATGCAAAAATATTTCCAGAAAATAGAAGTATCACACTTCGGTGAAAATAAGACAAGATTTCAAACAGGAAGTTTTTAAATGGTGCAGCTACCAAAATCATAAGAATGGATAAGTTACATTAGATCTGAAATCTGATAATTCACCCCATTATCTACCTTTAACCATTGCTGGAGAAAGATGAACAGCAGAAAAACACAAAAGTCAGTAGTACAACAAACCTTCCTTCCTAACAAGTTATTAATCCATGAGAATGTTTCCCACATGACAATTTAATTCCTTTACTATCTTCTAGTGTGCTCAATAATTTTATCTGGCTCATCTGATTCACCAGCTACTTTGTTTTTTTTGCTCCAGAGAAAGCCAGGACATTTCTGAGGCATTACATCCCCATAAAAAAAGCCATAGTGTCACTTTTCCAACGCATCACATTAACTTGTCGCCTACTAATTTCATCCTTTGTGACAGTTTGTTGACACATGTAGCGAAGCATCCGCCTACTGTGACAACTCCCAAGCTCCCGGGTGCCTCTGGAGCGCTATGGGCAGCACAGTTTTGACGCCCCCTCACAGTCTCTGGAGCTCCTCAGCAATTAAAGCCACAAATTACCCTGTGAAGTTGTCTCCATAGAGCGTAGGAGGTGTAAAGCACTCTTGCTTTCTCTCTGGAAGCTACCTGTGTCATACGCACAGCGCAGGGTGACGTTAACCATAAGAGGGGAGACGTGGCGCGTATGGAGCGAAAACTCCAGCATCACTCACTGGTCTCTGGGGAAAACGTCGAGCTGGGGACCACACTGTGAATTTCCTGATTTCTTCCAGCTGTTACCAAAGCCTTTGTGGTTTTCCAGCCTGGAGCCTTTCCATCCCGCCATTGGCAGCTTCACCTCTCCCTTACACCAGCACTGCCCTCTTTGTGGGACCCTGGATACAGTGTGGGGTGGGATGTGCAGAAGGAAGGGCAGATTTACTTCAAGGGTGGGAACCACAGGCTTGATTAATCAGCTAGGAGTGTAAATAAGAACTTTTCTCACTGCCTCTGAAGCACATTTTAGCCAGGGGCTCCAGATCCAGAACCTGGAGCCCAGATTTAGAATGTTTTACATGTAAAGCACACTGACATCATGGCAAGACAATAAAAGTTTTAACTGATGCAAAGCAAACAAAAGCAATGGGGCTGTGTAAAACCAAGTCAGCCACAATCTAACCCTTCTCAACCCTATCCCAAAGGCTTACAACAATGTGAGAAATGCTCCTTACTTTCAAAATTTTTTAAAGGTTTATTAAAAACCTTATCAAAAAATTACAACAGAAGACAGAATAGAGAAAATGAAACAGTACCAGGAGCAAGGTATTCCCCACCATGTGCTCATCCATAAAACGGAGGTTCCACCTTTTAACCCTTTGCCCCCTCCCACAGTTCTGTCCATCAACTCCTTCTTCACTGCCCAGTGGTGGAAATAATTTCTTGACACCTTGATTGAGGTCAGATGTTGCCATAGTAACAAGCCAACCCTCCCAAATTCCCCAGCCATCCCGTGAGAATGAGAAAAGAAGGAACATATCTATAAAACTTCTCATAGCATATAAATAATATTTACCCTTTAATTGTGAGAGTCAACTATTTCAATACTTATTTATCACAACAACATGGAGCAATCTTTGTCACTGCCTGTTTTCTACCACTGGACGACACAGCCTTGCTCAAAACCTGTTTCTACACAAATAAAAAATCAGCTGCAGAAAGTGAGAAATCTGTCAGCGGTTGTCTGATCCTCACAAAGGAATTGGACTGTGAGAAGGAAAGCTGGACAGAGAAATAAAATGCTACTACACCACAAGAAAGGAAAAGAAAATAAACAGGGACCCCATGCAGTAAATTCACTAAATGAGATCCTTCCATTTGCTTTTAGCTTTTGGCAGTATGCTGCCATTAATGCCTTTCCTACTCAGGTCTGAGACCTAAGCAGTTTACTTTGCTTGCAGAACCTGTCCCATATGGTGGAACTAAACAAAGAACTGAGAGTTCATTGCTCTCCCCATAACAAAGCTTCGGTGGAGGTCAATAGAAATCTCAATGGTAAACAAATGTTCCAATGATAAGGCAGCTGCTGCAGGATCCCATCTTGCAGACAGTGACAAAGAGAAGAAAGGTACGCGCTTTCCCTCTCAATTCTCTTCTTCTGCGTGTCTTCAGCTAAGGCAGAGTGTATGAAAAATGTATTTTCAAGCAGGAAAGCAGGAAAAATTCTAGTCAAAGCAGTCTAGTAAAATAAGTCAAAGCAGGAAAAAGTCTATTTGCCACGAATAGATGAATTAGCTCTAAAAAGTAAGCTTAACTAAGTCAGACTGCACATCAGACCTTACATGCTGCTACTGAGAACATGACTACAGCAATATGAGAAAGTAGTAAGTTGTCTCAATAAGGCTCAATTTGCTGCCTTTGTGAATCAACAGAAAACACACAGCAACTTAAATTCGTCCCATACTTGTGTGCAGACCAAATTAATCCAATGCTCATGTTCACAAGTACATCCAAAAGCCTGGAATCAGGCTGAGTTCCTCTTCATCATACTCACTTATAAACCACAAATTGTGTCAGCTAAGGATCCAGATAGTTTCAGCAGTTGGTTTGAGTCTCTGTAGCTCAGCCAAGATACAAATAATAAAACCAATTTATGCACCTCGAAACCTAGGCCTCACCAATGCTTCCTGGAGCCTTTGTAGGGTTGTAAAGGCAGAGAGGAGCCCTTGGACATCAAGCAACGATCAACAGACCTCCTCCAGCTTTTTCAGCCTTAAAATGTTAACTGGTCTCAGCTGTAATCTGTAAACTAATACAGCTGAAAACTTCCTGTAATAAACTTTTTATTTCAGTCTCTGCTGCCTCTTTGTCACCTCCTCCATGACTCAGATTAGGAACCAATGACATCCATAGCTCAACTCCATTTGTGAATGGAATGAGATTTAGGATGTGACTATAATTTGATCTGTATCACACTGGCGGAAACAATTCTGTACAGCGACAGCTTGCAACTCAAAAAACTGCCAAACATGACATTCAAAGCTGAGGGGTCTGAACCAATGGTCTCAGTAATGATTACCACTTGACCATGTCACGATTCCCATTAGGTGCATAATAGAGTTTTAATAACCAATGCTATTAGGACAAAATGCAGCAAAATAATTGAATGGGATGTGAGCAATTCAGTTATTTGTATTGTCATATACTCACTGATCTCAGGTAAGAGCTCTGTATTAAGACAAAAAGCACTCTGGAAATCAATAGCTCATGCCAAATTCCCAACCAGTCTTTTACTGTTCTCAAAAGTATCTGTGTGCAAACTTTTAAAGTCTCAGTTTTGTGCCTACATTTTACAAGTCCTCAGTTAATCCATACAGGTTAGAAAAGCATGGATACATGCACACATTTGTTGTAGTGAAGTTCAAAGCATCTTTACCTGCACATCAGGTGTTTCCCTCTTAATCATTCTAACAAAACACATCATAAAATTTTTCTCCTGTAATCTACCTGTCCACTGTTTTAACTGACTAATCAAGCTGAGGCATGATAAGACAAGCATTTTCATTCTTCATAATTTTGTGTGGTTTATTTATTTTAGAGCACAGTCAGTGGAGGGACTGCATAAAGAGGATGTTGGGATCAGGCGCTGCATGTTTGTAGAATTGAGGTAATCTCTGCAGACTACTTTATCTGATGCCCCCCAGCCTTTTGTGTGTGATAATACACAGATGGAAGAGAAAGAAACACTAGAAGCATAAGGAACATTACAAAAATGGTTGCTTGTTTTCCTTGCAGAAGGACGAAGAAGACAAAAGCAGCAGCAGCAGCAGCAGCAATGCAAGACTATTTCTACCTACCCACACATGAAGCACAGTAGCCAGAACCAAACTTAATGTGAAAAATTTGGTCCTTCCCAGATAACAAGGCATTGGCTCAGTTTTCAGGTTCCAGCTATAAAATTCTCTTGACTTTCTATGCTCCTTACTACATCATATTCAAACCTGAAACAATTCCTCTTACATTTGGGTGCCCTGTGGGAGCTGCGTTACAGAGATCTAACATTTTAAGCAGGATTGCCTGTCTTCCCCTCTGACAGCTCACAAGGGCTTCACTTTTAAGTTAAGCATCCAAAAACTGGGGCATGAAAGATTATCACCACATTTCATCCAGCAGGTCTCAGACACCTCTATCCTAGGATAGAATCAGCCATGAAGAAGTGGAAATCTCTTTTCAACAGCAAAACAAGAGATAGAAAATAATGAACATGGATGTAGGCATCAAACTTTCAGTTACCTTGCGTAGGGCAGATAAATCCCAAATCCAATGTTTATGTGGCCCAGCATCTATATGTCAAAATCCAAAGAATGTTGCTGTATAATACTGCCTTTTTACCTCACCCTGATAAGCTTTATATGCAGTGATTCTGTTTAGATTACTGGAAATAAATTTCCCACAATCCTCATTCCCATGATCTGCTGATCTCTTACATTTTCTGGTACATTTCTAAGAGACAGAGTTTAGCTCAAATCACAAACCAGTTGCATCAGCCTTTTTGATCCAGGGCCTGATCAGTCACAAAGTATGCCAACTCCAGTCTGTATGTTACATAAACTGGTATTTTATTTCTAGTATCTATATATTAATAGACTGAAATCAGGACTGAAATTTGTGATTTCATCTGTGATTCTTTCTGCTCCCACATTTTAAGTAATATAACAAAAATTCACAATGGATAAATTATGTGGCTTAATTTGAAGTTCTACATCTTTATGTGATTTAGATAATTTAGCTTGCATTAAACAATTTGGAAAGCAGAGAGTACTGGCATGAAAAATAATTGGAACAAAGAGAAAGGCAAAATAAAAGAGCAGAAATGAGGACTAATGAAAGACAATTAAATATATGGCAATTTGGACTAAAGAATTCCGATACTAATTTTGAAAGATTACTCTGGAGAACACAGCTGGAATAAACAATTGCTTTTACTGAAAAGGCTACACAGCTTTGGCTGGTTTCTTTATGGTTTAATTAATTATTAGTACAAAACCATTTGCAGCTATCTGACATTTCAATCTAAGTGAGACACAAAAATATGAAAACTGTAGTCAAAGGGAACATACATTTTCCCAATTTTAATGACAAACATCAGTAATTATCTGACTGAGTACCAGGAACTGAAAGTAGTGGTGGTAATTTTCTCTGAAACTGGCTATTTTGTCTTCTTGGGGTGTTTTGTAGACAATTAATCAGAGGAGAAACTATGTTCATTGTGAAGGGCAGCCTGACATGAGCAAGTAAATGTGTTCAGTGTGTTCCACCTCTGCAGGATTGCAGAAAATAGCCTGTCCTGGGAAAATGGCATTTTTTCAGCTACACACCTGGGAATGATACAATGACATTTAGACTAAACAGTAGCATTTGTCTATGAGATCCATTCAGCTTGTATTTATATTTGATTCTTTATCCCATGGTTTGAACAGAAATTATAATTCACTTTGAAGATCTGTACTTCTTCAAAAATTTAAATAGGAATGTATCTAAAGATAATTTTGTTTCTGTACACTAAAAGAAAATAGAGAGGAAATACTAGTTATTACTTTTGATAAAAATGTATAAAATATTGGAATTTTTATGTAAGCAAATTTAGCAGCCTTTTCATATGCATTCAGGCAAGATACAAATTAAATTCATGTTTCTGAACTCTATTTGTCATATGAACAAATATGGATTAGTGGATTGAGTCAGGATAACCTTATTCTTTTACGGTTTTATTTGTCTGAGATTACTTACAGTGTTCTACATTTCCCTCCCAATAGATTTGTTTGGGTAGTGGTTTTTTTTCCTCTTTTGTTCATTCCAGGATGTCTGCATTTAGTCAGGGGCGTCAACTTTTCTGCAGATCTTTTTTTTTCCAAACAGATCTTATGTTTTTTACAGGTTGCCGAAAAATATTTTAAATATGTAACTCAGTCAGTCACAAAATAATTTTTTTGGAGGAAAACTCCAAGAAGTTTTGGAGAGCAAAATAATTGTCTGATTTTTTTTTTTTAAACTGTGGTAATTGCTTATTTTGCTTCAACAGCTGAAAATTCGCTTGCGCCACTAAGCAGACGGCCATGTGATTCCCACGTGTCCCACCCACTTCCTTAAATCTCTGCATTTTGGGAAGGAAGTCCATTTGTGCTCCCATATCCCTCCTACTCAACAGCAAGCTGCAGAAGCACTTCCAGACTTGCCCACCAGCCACAGCTTTGCCAGTGAACACCTTCAAAGATCAGCAGCTACTTAGAGGCCGGTGTTAATAACCAGACCACCAACTCAATTATCACCACCTCCACCCCACAAACATACTAACATCTTGCCTTCCATCCTTTCGCACAGTGCCTGGGGCGGGGATGAGCATTACCTTAGGGCAGAGCTCGCTGTGTGGGAGAATCAAACCTGTGTTTTCCCTCCTCTCAGGTCTGTATTTATGCAAATTCCCCCCACCCCCGCCAAGCACTTTACAGATGGAGGGTTGAATGAACCAACTGTATCCTTGGAAGCAGAAGATTAAAAACAAAACAAAAAACACAACAACAGAAAAAAACACCAAACCATGTTCAACAAGCTTCTTTTCTTACAAGGCTCCATCATGGAGGCTTGTTTCCTGAACCAAAACTCTACAACACTCTCCAGAAACGTTTAAATCCTTTAGCACTGAAATGAAAGTAGACCTCTAAGTTCATATGCTTCTGTGTTCTCTCAAGTGAATTTCGGGAAGAGGCAAAAAGATCATTTTTCCAAACTAATTTCTTCATCATTGCCTGTCACAGTAATCTAAATCCTTGCCTGTTGTAGTAGTCTAGGATTATAAAATTTCCAGTGAGGAAGCAGTGAGTGTCCTCTGTGTGCCTGGAAGGTTTATAGAACACCATAGATGCTAAAAGCAACTAAGAGATCCCAGTCTTCTGTGTGGTGCAGCCTGGCCAATGCTGAAAAGCAAAAGTATATTTCTTTTCTCCATCATGCGGTTTTATATTTAGAAAGCATACACGATGTTTGTGATTTTAAAATAAATCTTTTTATATGCACACTTTATTTCCTCTGCCTTTACAGCCTTATTTAGATTAAGTAATACTAAAACTGAAGTCTCTCTGTAAGGAAACAGATATTGACAATTCAGTAATCCTAAAAATTTTGTGCATCATTTCATGCTAATTATTGCAACAGCAAGTCTTGCAGGTGTCACACATCCAGAATTTCACAAAAGGCATCTAGAAAAAAAAAAAAAAGCAGCTAAATAAATGACTCACAGGAAAGTGAACTGAAGAAAATATAATGCATTTTCTATTCACACAAAATTTCAATGAAGCCAAGATGATGATAAAAATACTCTTTCTTCATTCATGCTGACCTGCTAAGTAGTGCTACTAAAATGTAGAGAAATTCTTCCATATTCAAATAGGAAACAGTGCAAGTTTGCAGAAGTGTCAGCCAGCTGCTGTCACTGATGCTACTGCCAAGCAGACTTTTCAGGCTTGAAAAGATGATCCTACTCATAATTTTGCCCATTGCTCTTAGTCCTTTCACCACTGTATGGATAAACTCCATCCTTTGCATGCTTTGCAGCAAAGTCAGGGTCTGGGGGATCTTGGTTGAGTAATCTGGCTTTGCACTGAAAGGGCTCAGTGCACTGGGACAATCAGAAAACCTGGAATGCTGTGTTGCTGCTGTTCCTCCATGCCCCAGCAGTCTTATGATTGTTAATTCCCACTTTATTTTGCATTCATCACCATGAAAATATTAGATATGCACAGTTTTTGGTCTACTAATTATTACCAATCTCCTCTTTTTTGTTCTGTCTCTTCAGCTTGATGTAGGGAGCCAACCTTGCCAGTATGGGGCATTTCTCCATGAAACAAATCCCTTAAAAAATAGGAGAAAAATCCCAAGCAGTTACCAAGCTGGAGCTGGAAAGATACAAATTAAGGCATATATGTTTCAAAGGACCTTGAGAAGGAAAAGAGAACAACTTAAACCGCAGCAATACGGTTCCAGTTCCAGGCCCATGTTCCAGTGCCAGGCCCAGGCCCAGGAAGGGGAGGCAGAGAAAGAAGAGAGGAGTGAAGCATTTTTATCTGGGACTAAAGAGTGGCAAATGATCCAGTGACACTTTTCTACATACAGCTTTTTAGGCAGAAAAGAAGCAGAAAGGGTGTAGATCTCATTTCCTCAGGACACAACAGCCTTACAAGCTGAGAGGAATCCTTATTAAACATAATCTCAATGAATTCTTTAATTTTCTCATTTTTTTACAGCTTTAGTGCTGTAAATCTGTGTTTTTAAGTAAGTGTATTCTTTTAATCATGTTTCATGAAGCAGCTTCCTCAGAGCAAGAGCACAAAAACTGTGTCATTTCCATGGAAGCAGCAGTCCCCAAAAGTATGGCACTGCAGTCTGTCTATGAAGAACCCTAAAACACTGCCTGGGGAACAGCACAATGAGAGCAAGCCTGCACTTAACTTCTCTTGCCTACTTCCAGCAGACATGTGAGGGATAGTGATGGCAGCCTTGGATGGGACAATTATGCTGTGGAAGAGGTCTGAGAAAAATTCAGTTCAGCTGCTGTACCACCAGGCTGTGCTCTCCTCAAGCTGTGCCTTCTGCAGCTACAGCTTGACAGCAGCTCTCCTCATACCTTGCTCACCTAAGAAGTGCAATGAAGTAAATTCTAGTAAATACTTTGCAGTTCTGTAGCATTTCCTTGAAATTTTCTAAAGCCATTACATTCTTTTAGTAGATTAGGTTTAAAAGATTTTAACAGAATGTCTTCCATGAGATGGATAAACACATCATATGATGGATGAGCTACTGGCTCACAGGTCAGGTGCAAAGGGTTACAGTGAATGTGGTGATATCAGACATTTGACCTGTCACTGGTGAAGTTCCAGAAGGCTTCATCCTTGTCCCTGGGCTCTTCAACATCCTCATGATTTTGATACAGGACTGGAAGAGATACTGAGCAAGTTCACATATGATACAAAACTAGGAGGAGCTGTTAACTCCCTTGAAGGCAGGGAAGCCCTGCTGAGAGACCTGGACAAACGAGAGGACTGGGTAATCACCAACCATAGAAAATTCAACAAGGGGAAGTGTCAGATTCTGCACCTGGGATGGTGCAACCCTGGATGTACAGACTGGGGAATGAAATGCTGGAAAGCAGTGCCATGGAAAGGGACCTGGGTATTCTGGTCGATGGCAAGTTGAACATGGGTCAGCAGTGCCCTGGCAGCCAGGAGGGGCACCCATGTCCTGGGGGACATCAGGCACAGATGCCAGACAGGCAAGGGAGGGGATTGTCCTGCTCTGCTCTGTGCTGGGGCGGCCTCACCTCAAGTGCTGGGGGCAATTTTGGGCACTGTAATATAAAAAAGATATAAACCTGTTAGGGAGTGTCCAAAGGAAGGTGATGAGGATGGTGAAGGGCCTTGATGGGAAGCTGTATGAGGAGCAGCTGGGGTCTCTTGGTCTGTTCAGCCTGGAGGAGACAGAGGGGAGACCTCACTGCAGTTAGAGCTTCCTATGAGGGAAAGCAAAGGGGCAGACACTGGTCTTGTCTCTCTGGTGACCCATGACAGGACCCGAGGGAATGGTCTGGAGCTGTGTCAGAGGAGGTTTAGGTTGGAGATTAAGAAAAGGTTCTTCCGGAAGCACTGGAACAGGCTTCCCAGGGCAGTGGTCACACCACCAAGCCTGACAGAGCTCAAGAAGTATTTGGACAATGCTCTCAGGCTCACAGTGTGACTTTTGAGGATGGTGCTTTGCAGAGCCAGGAATTGGACTTGATTATCCTTGTGAGTCCCTTCCAACTGAGCTTATTCTGTGATTCTGTGATTTTTTTTGGGGGAGCAGTCGTTTCGCAGATTTAATACAAGTTCTACACTTGTAGTATATTAACTGAGCTGAATCGCTGCTGGGAAGTCAAACATATTACAGGAGATGCTTTGCAGAGTGAAACAGCAGTAAAAAAGAAGCTATTTTGTTGAGATGATGCGTTATATTTCATAGTCAGAAACATCTTAAAGTATGTAAAGCATATAAAATAAGTGTTGAAATTTCATCTAGGATAGTTTCAATTTGAGATAAAGCACCCAATTTCTTAGACCTCTTCTCAAACAGAAAAAAAAAAGCATCAAAATGTAAAAGAAAAAGGACTGTTCTATAACCTGAAGGGCAGCGTGAAGGGCACAAAGATCCTTTAAGCCAACAACCTGCTCTACAGAAATGTTCCCAGATCATCTTGATGCAGTTCAGTGAAGAACCTCCTAGAAATACAGAGCAAAATCACTGAAGGTATTAAATATATATATATATGCATATATTCATATTCAAGCCATGGAACGATATCGGAGAACATCAGCCAGGAGTCTGATCTATTGCTTTCTAAAGGGTCTGCATTACAAAGGACTCTGCTCCCAAAAACATTAAAAAAAAAAAAAATGTCCTGGTTTGGGACATTTTAGTAGATTATTAGATTATTTAGGGAAAAAACCTCCACAAGGAGTCCCCTAGAAAGCAAACCTCCTCCCCCCCCGCCCCCAACCCCAGGGTCGGGAAGGAAATCCTTGGAGGAAAGTGGAAAAAACCTGTTTATTTACAAATAACACTCCCCAACACAGGAAAGGAAAAAAACAGCCCCAGATGTTACTCAGGCTGTTGCTGTGAATGGAGGGCGCCGAGCAGACTCACGTTCCCTGAGCAGGTCCGGAGCCGGTTCGGTGATCTTCGGTGATGGGGAAGAAAGAAAGAA
>VWZP01001512.1:8036-20660 GCA_013396995.1 Dicaeum eximium | reverse complement strand
AACAATACCCAGACAGGCCTTGTGTATTGGGATGGTTTCTGGGAGGGGAGGAGGGGGGTGGGGTAAAGAAACGGATACAGTGAAACCCAGGGAAAAATCCAGGGTTCAGAAAAAACCCAAAACCACATTGCTACACTTACTGAAGTTCTCAAACAGCAGGGGAATGATGGAAAGACTTTCATCTCTCAAGGAACAAAAAAAATTATAAGTTGTAACAAAGCATTCGTCACTCTTTTCTACAAGGGGTATGGGTATTTAACATGACCTTTTTAACAGTGTTTTTTGCACATCAATAGAATCAGGTATTTACAAAGATAAAAGGTAAAACATACACACACACAAAGGACTTTACATTCACTCTAAATTAAATAATTCTGCTTCTGACTGCGGGAATCCATAAAGTGTTTTTATCTTCTCTTCTGCCAGTCAAAAGCAATGTCACATCCTAGTGGTTGGATGACAAATTTCCTTACCTTGCAACTATTGTGTAGTTGCAGTTCATTTCGAGGACTGTACCTCAAGGATGCTGTCTCAGTGTCACAGTTTAACAACCATTAAACTTTACATCCATTTCCATTAGGTCTGTACAGCGAGTTTTCAAAGCAGAGTTGTCATAGAGCAGAACACCTGCTATCTGGCAGTCTAAAACCCATTAAGACAACTTAGACTTAAGCTGCTGACTATCAGCTTTCCAGAGGCAGGGAACTAATGGGGTTTTTTTCCCCCACAGTGGAAAGAACCTGTCTCTCACAGACACCACAATTAAAAGAGAGTGTCTTCAGCAATTTAGTGAAAGGGAGGTGGAAGTGGGCAAGGGGGTCACAGAGAAGAGCCATGGAAATTCCTGTATTTAACACACTAGTCCAAGCTATTGGTTAGCAGCTAGAATCACAGGGACAGAGTCTGGACAGAGTCTGCACATTGTCTGCAACTTTCTGACATCTTTACTGTCATTCAGGAAAAAAACCAAAACGTTGTTGTACCAGTAGTGTGTGCATCTGGGGTGGTTTATCTTTCAGTAATTTCAACATGTCTTATTCAGTTTGTGTTTCTCACAGCCTCCCAACACCTCACTGTCTCTCACAGGAACTTCTAGCACGGATCCAGCCATCAGAACACCTTCAGAAGTTCATATCTGCCTACATATAAAGCTGGATCCTGATGATGCATAATTTTATATTTGTATTGGCATCACTGGAAATTTACATCCATAAATAAGGCTCCTGTGTGTCAGTAACCTTTTTTCCTGGTAATTGCTGGTCTATTAAAAAAAAAAAAAAAAAAAAAAAAAAAAAAAAAAAGCTGTTATTATACTTGTGCACTCAACGTGCTTTTCCTGATTAAAAACTAAGCATCTACATATCTTGTTCATTACAAGTTCAAATGTGCTTACTTATAATTCTTGATTGACAAAGTATGTGAAACAGGGTTTTTATTTCTTTTTTCAAAATAAAGTGAGAATGACAAGTCATTAACTGAATACATACTAATTACTTTTGAAGCACCTATACTCCATATTGTCTCTCAGGTGTTCTGAAAATGTGTAAGTGACTTATAGCAGAACCCTGGCTTCAATAGGTTTTCTTCCCTATTGCAAAGGAGGTACTCTGTGACATGATTAGAAGCCACTTTGTCTGCAAGTTACAGAAACCCAGGTATTCACACATGTAGAAGCTTTTCAGGAAGTCACTTGCAGGTCAAATAGCAAATGTCAGTCATTGTGACACCTCAGCTACAGGGTTACAGTGAAACAATGGGCTACACAAAAATAAAACAAATCCCATGCAAGCCGCATTCAGTGCAAATGCACATCTAAGGAGACCATACTGGAAATCTCTGAGCAATAACGGTTCTCATTAAGAGCTGGATTCATCTTTTATTCATGCATGATGTTATTTCACATTGCTAAGATAAATTTTTATAAACAGCAGAATTTCTCCTCTGCAAAGAACCAGATTTTTCTAAATAATCTCTTACATTAGGAAAGCAGAAGGTGAAGGGAGCTATTCATGAGTCTTCTTTGTCCCAGATAAAGAGTAATATGTGGAGTAGAAAAGGAAGGAATTTACTATAGTGCTTTAGCTACACAGGAGATATTATCGTCTAAATGATGACCCCTTCCATCATTCTGGAATTCCTTTTTGCAGTTACCAGTAGTTCAGTTTGCACAAGCAGTGATTTACAATGAGCCTCCCCAAAAGAACTTTGGCTACATTTCACTAATATTGGGCTACAGCTCAAAACAGAGACTGTCAAGTCTGTGCACTGGCACAGAATTTATGACAGATCTAATGTAGAACTTGAGAGCACAGTGAGTTACAGAACATGTGCTCCATCCCAAATCCAAAAAGCTGGCCCTTTACTATTGACATTGAACTGCCAAACTTCTAAACATGAGACAAGCTTCCTTTTTCGTGCCATTAATTCCCCAAAATGTGCTTTCACCATAATTTCCACAACACAAAAGCCAACTGTGAATTCAGCAGTGCATACAAACCACACTTTGTACAAACACACCCTCTCAGTCTCATACTGTACACATAACCTCAGCTGCTAAACCTGCACACCATAAACTCCCAGCTATTGGGCACAACAGGATTCCAGTATGGATATAACATAAATTGCATCCTGGGAATGCGTAAGGTTGCTAATGCACAACCAGCATCCCGTGACAAGTCAGCAACTCTCCCAAAGTACGACACAGTTACATTCAGCATACAGAAATGGCGATATCAGTTCCTTTCTTCACTTTCTAACTTAATCCAAGGCTTCTGAGCCATCCTTCATTCTATCCTTGAGTAAGGACAGTGTTCTATTTTGCATTTCTATGGCAGGCAATATGCACACTGAAACCTACTCCACCTTTAGAGAGATAACTCTAATTCTACCTCTAAACAGAGCAAATAATTTGTGACAGCTGGCTCCCTTCATTAAAAACTGTTACACCCCGAAAACTTACTTTTATATAAATTGACACTTCTTTCTTTTTGCTTGTAGATTTAAAAGAAATCAAATGTATCTTGCAGTTTATTACCAGGCTCATTATTAAAGCTACTGTAATAAAAGTCACAGTAAAATTGACTTGGCAGGATTAATTTCAAAATACCATTTCTAGTATGACAACAACATATCATTCCATTTCTTGTAGCATCCATATTTATTGTGTGCTGCTGAAATTTTCAAATAAATTGAAAATGCTGCACCTCTACAATCAGATAGATTAGAAAACATAGCATTCCAGCTGTTGAAAAGAGCAGGAGGATTCCCCATGTCGGGCGTTCATGTCCTGCTCCACAACACTAAAAACAGTGGGCAAATTATCACGGGACCTTCAGGGATACAGGGCCATAGTGGTACAAGCCAAGTAAGTAAAGCAAACACAATAAACCCTGGGAGTGCTCCTGTAAAACATCGTTCAAATTGTCCTCAGCAAACACTGCACATCCAAAAGAGCTCTCCAAGAAGGAAGAATCCTTGAAAGTTTTCCCAAGCCCTCTTGGCCAGATTTGCGTAGAAAATTTTGGGAGAGGGAGAGGGGAGGAGAGAGTTAGGAGAGGGGAGGCACTGCAAGGGTGGTTTCTGCAAGAAGGTTTCCCTGTGTCGGACAGAGCCAGTATCAGCCAGCTTCAAGACAGACATGCCACTGGCCAAGTCTGAGCCTATCAGGGATGGTGACAGTGGCTCTTTGACGGCATATTTAAGAAGGGGAAAGTGTTACTGTGCAAAAGCAATTGTAGCCAGAGAGGAGTGAGAATATGTGAGAAGAACAGCTCTGAAGGCACTGAGGTTAAAGAAGGAAGGGTAGAAGGTGCTCCAGGTGCCAGAGCTGATATTCTCCTGTAGCCTGTGGTGAAGAGCACGCCAGCAAGACTTGTAACCACACAGGAAACCCACACTGAAGCAGTCTGTTCCAGAAGGACTGCATCCCATGGAAAGAGACTCATGCTGGAGCAGTTCATGAGGAACTGTAGTCTGTGGGAAGAACTCACTTTGGCAAAGTTCATGGAGGACTTTCTCCCATGAAAGGAACCCCACTGTGGAGCAGCCCTGTCCTGTGAAGGAAGGAGCAGCAAAAACATCAATGAACTGACCACAACTCTTTTTCTCCATTCCTCTGCACCCCTAGAGAGGAAGAGAGAGAAAATTCAGGAGTGAAATTAAACCTGGGAATAAGGGAAGGGTGGGGGGAAGGTGTTTTTAAGATTTGGGTATATTTCTCATTGCCCTACTCTGATTTGATTGGTAACAAATCCATTTCTTCCAGTCACATCTGGTTTGTCCATGACGGTAACTGGTGACTGATCTCTCCCTGCAAAGTCAGAAGAAAAGTTCGGTTTTTCAAGAACCCACTGGAGATGGGCAAGATTCGTTTTCAGACCTTTCGATTTAAACCTGCCTGACCCAACAGAACTGTGTATTCTTTCTGAAAGTAATTATCTTGTACTGGTTTATTAGTTTGTGCTTTTTATAATAAAACAAGGACAAGAGACTGGGAGCTACCTTGAGCACTCTGGCACATCAGCCATGAAGAGAAGTTGAGGCTGTTCTGCCTCAAGGCCCTGGCTGACTGCAGGTTCCACACAAATGTCTCTCTAAACAACCATTTTGTCTTTCAACACAAAAAAAATTGGAGGATCTAAATCAATAGCTGGAGCTTACAATGGATGCAGAGCAGCTGTGTTTTTTAACAGTGAGTACAGCCATGCAGGCTCCAAAATGAGCAGCTGCAGGGAGAGAAGCGGCAGGGAAAGGGAAATCCTGCCAAGGCAAACCAGTAGGTCACAGGTCCTCAGCAGTGAGCATGTGAGGAGCAGGGACCATTTTAAACAACAGGATTGTTTTTTTCCCCCAGATCTATTTTAAAAGTAGCAGAAGGAGTCATTGCATTTAATCTTAAAATAATCCCCTTTTTAAGCCTGAAGTGTTTATGTCTCTGTGAGCACAGCATTCTGCTGGCATTCTGCTTGTAAGGGACCAGAGGGGAACAAGAGGCAATGTGAAAACAGCACCATTTTCAGGACAGAGCTCATCCAACAGGTATCAATGTCTGCTTTCTGGCAGCTGTCCATTACAGGGCTCCTACTGTGTTTTGTACAACTGGATAGAGTATAGAGAAAGTGCCACCTGACGTCTACTTACACTTGGAAACAGTTTAGTAAAATCAAAAATTGTGCTAAGCTATGCATTTAGCCCTGGAGGCTGCAAGATGAAGCATGGTGCGCTCAGTAGAGCAGGGACCCAGAGGTTGCAAGTCATAAAAGGAGGGGGGAAAAAACTAAAAAAAAACCCTCCGAATTTTACTAGCCTTTTTCATGCCAGTGGGCAAAGAAGCACATCATCACTATGTGCTGAGCTGCATAGCTCTTCCAGGTGGTCATCTGCACAAAACCAGTCAAAAAAGCCTTGGTACAGTATGATGGAGTATGTTGTACTGTCCCCCTTGCTCAAGAAAGCCCAAGGCTGTACGATGCAAGCTCCAGCTCACCCTTATCAAGGAAGGGCCAGAAGCACAGTTTAAATTAGGAATGGGAGAACTGAAGATAACTCTAGCCCAATGTATATATTCATTCAAGTATTGTACGAAGCATAAATCATAAGAGATCTGCTATCAGAAATGGCAGCAGGTAAGCTGCAACAACCTTTTGCTTCCTTTGATCTAAAAGCTAGTATTCCAAAATCAGGGTACTCTTCTTCTCCCCCACCAATATTTCTTAGATCCAGATCTTTAAGACAGTGTAGCAATTCTCTGCTCAACATTTCTACACTCTTATCAACCCATCATTGTCACTACCAATAAAATACCAATTGAGAAAGGGGGCTATTATGTGGTTCTGTGTAGGAACAGTATAATAATATATCTCAACAGCAATAATCATTGTTATCTGTACTTGACGAGTACAAGATCCAAACTTGAAAATGAACCAGTCTCTTAAAGAATAAAGCTTTTGGCAACAAAAATGTGCTTTCTCCAGGACTTAAATAACAGCTAGAAGCAAGGAAGAGCACCTGTTTATGCACAATGGTTAATGTCCAAGCAGGTGCTCTGCCTAATGTCATTAAAACATGCCAAACCCTAGTGAAATCAATGGGAGTTTTATGGTTTATTTCAGTAGGGTTTGAAATATGGCCTTACACTGTACTGACTGTTTCCTGTGCATACTGTGCAATAAATACTGCATTTTACTTTTAAAATATATTCAGAAAATAATATTCTAATACAAAGAGGTAACTTTTTGTTTACAGAAAGCAAAATTTAAAATATAACTTGCATATATCAGACTAGACACAAATAATTAAACTTCCTCCCCTCAGGGGGAAGGAGCTTTATGGACAGTTGCCTTTAGCAGTAAAAAACCCCACCTGGAAACACAGTTACGGATGTCTGAAACCCTTACTGGCTTTATGGATGGTGCAGGTCATTAAACCATCACCTGGGCTTTTCAAGTTGTAGATGTGTGTGTTAACCAAGAGTGTGCCAGATGTGGGCACAAGCACATCTGCTTTTCTGCCATTCTGCACTGATGTCAACTTGCTATATCCAACCTGACACCACAAGCTCTTCCGAGGTGCGCTTGGGAGGCAGGAATACTGATGACAGGTTTGTTTATAACCGTGCTTATCAGACATATGTTCCTTGATCACAAAGGCTGTAAGGAGATTACGCAGACACTACTTTTGACAAAAGCAGGTGTCTCAGGGCTGCTCCTCACTGTGAGCTGTGGCAACTGAGGCCATGAGACACTAATAAAATCTGAGCATCCTTGGAAACACTCTCTTATTAGAACCTGGAAACCTATCAGACCTCTGAGGATCTCCAGCTGGTGGCTGCTGCCCCAGGGTGGGTGAGCCACCCGTGTCTCCCTAGTGGTACCATCAAAAATCAGGTCCCATTTTCATCTTCTGTGCTAATAGAAAACACAAATAAATTAGAAACCAAATATAACCATGCCCTTACTAATGAAGCAAAATTTGAACATTTGAAAAACTGATATCCTTTTGCCATTTTAGTTGTGATTAGTGACTAAGGAGTTTTATCAGTCCAATCTATTTTGACCAACATTAAACAGGAAAATTCCTCCTTTTTTTTGGAAAAGAGAATGTCATCCACAACGCCCTTTACTTAGTAGACGTCCACTCTTTGTTCATCCATGTCTTTATCTTCTTCCCCTTGTATCATGGTTCTTTGTACTAAGCTGAACTATAACCACTTTTTTTTTAGATCAGAAATTACACTGCCTTTTAACCAGACTTCCAAATAAAGTGTTTCTAGAATACTTAGTTCCATTACTTGTCTATTTCTTATGCTCTGGTATTAAGACATCCTAAACACTCACTTTCACATTTTTAACAATGAAATAGACTAGAAGTTGTTGGTAAAGGATAGTTACATAACTGACCAGGTGTTACTTTTACAGAACCTGCCTCAGCTATTGGAGTTAATGCTGCAGAAACTTTTCTACATTAATTATTCTGTAAGAACCTCCTTTGCAACCATGTAAAACCAAAATTCAAGAATATGTAGCCTTCTCCTGGATATTTGTGTTTAATAAAATGGCCAACAAGGCATGTTCAAGAAGCATCCCAAAAATTTGCAAGTGCCTCTGTTCAGGTTATTGCTGTTAGTAGTCATCAATTTGTACAGAGCACCAATTCTTTCAACCCTTTACTGAAAATAGCAGTTTGTATCACAAACATTATTGGTTGACACTGTGAAAATAATCAAAAGTCCTAAAATTAATAAACATTACAGAAGAACATTATCTGGATCATAAACACACTACACATGCAATGCTACAGCTCCAAGATAAACACCTTGGATGAAATATCTCACCACCAGCCATTCAACAATCAACAAAATTCACAATCAGCACAAATTCCAGCTGGTTTTTTAGCACTGGCAGTCATGGGTAATGACTTAATTATTCTTACCAGACAGTTACAGAATCACAACCATCTTCCCACTTGGATCAGGATATAGGTGTGCACACTTAACCTCTGCAAGCAAAAGCTGAAAGAAGAAAGGTTTCTCTAAAGCTGATGATGAAAACACCCATTTAAAATTCAGAGCTTCACATGTTGCCAACAGCCTTCAGACCCGCTCTCAGATTTCCTTATATTGTGAAGAGTGGAGTCTTACAGCCCTGCAGGTCAACAGCCAAATGAATCTTTTTCTGCTTAAGCAAAAACTAACAGAAGCATTTAAATCTTGTCTTCATTTATAAGAATTGCTTGCAGGTGGATGCACACTTCAGAATAATAAATCAATAGCACAAGGCCAAACAGGATTTTCACTGCCTAGAACAGAACGCTTAAAATTCAGGTGGCCAAACCCAACTCATACTCCAGCACTGATGTCAAAATAGTCCTTTACTAATTCCTTAAGAGACCAGTATTCAATCCCACCCTAGGGCTCAAATGCTCTTTTAAAAGTAAAAGAATCCCAGAATGGAATAACATTACTGCTTCACACACATAAGGCCCTTCCAGGAAGCACAGTGAGTTTCAGTCAACCTCAGTGCCTCTTAAGTATCAACAGATGAGAATTTGAAAATTGAGGATGAGAACACTGGGGAAATGAGAGGGATTTATGAATCACATCTCTATGTTGAATGTTGGAATTTCTGCTATAAACTGTTAAAGTTAACTTCCTTCACCTTTCCAATGTGCCATGAATCCCCAGTGATAACAAATATCTGCACCTCTTTATCATTGTGAAAAGGTCCTGTCTTTAACATCCCACTATCAATTTAAATGCAATGCTACACAAACATGAGCAAGTACCTTAAAAAAAAATCAAGATGTACAATAAAAAAAAGATGGAAATATTTCCCATTCATGGAAAGCAAAAACCAACCATTTCTCTTTCTTAACATGTGCATCTTGGATAGTATGGTTTAAAATCAACTACACAGGCACTTTGAATATATAATGGGCTATTAAAAGATATGGAAAATTCAAGAGATGTCTACCCTTTCTGTCAGCACCCACATAAAAGTCATACCTTCAAATTTAGACTGCTCAGCACTATTTATTCAGCAGACACAGGCCTTTTGGCTATAGTCCCTGAGAAGCAGCTGCACTGTATCTCCATGAATGATGGCCAAGTCTATCTTGGTGTACCTGAAAGCCAACTGATGGTTTTGATCAGCAGTCCTATCAAACTCACTAAGGTGAGAGAGTCTACTGAGAGCCTAGGGTTTTCTACAGCCAAAAAGAAAATGAATTTCAGCCAGTAGCCCATTAACCATATCTTTCAAGGACTCAGAAAATTCCTAACAATGATTCCTAATTGAAGCTGCCAACAGAGTGAGTGAATTGTTCAGCTGGATCCTCGTGGTCTTCTGTTTGTTAGCTCTGAAACACTTTTTCCTATTTATTGTTACTTATCACTGTCCCCTAGGGTCTTAAGAAGTTGCTCTGGAGGGAGAAAAAGCATATAAACCTTGGTGAAATGCATTTCCTTTTCCATAAAAACGCTTCCTTTCCAAGTAATCTGCAGTGAAAATCCTTCTGTGAACATGTTTCAGGGAAGGACCAAACTCGAAACTAACAGCTGTAGAAAGAACATAGCTGGAAATGACCAATAGTAATATAACATAAATCACACAGAGTAAATTGAATAAAAATTTTGGAGGAAAACACTTCTAGCATTTGATTCTGCATTAGCATTATTAACATTATTCACCTTCATGGATTAAAAAAAGAAAGAAAAATAAAAGGTAGGACTTATCATTTCCCTGCTCTTATTTCAACTACTCTCTTTATCCTGAGTGAGCTATAAAAGGACACACATGGAGGGAAAATGCTGCCATGCTGTTTTTCCAGTATGATTTGATTAGATTCATAGTGCGTGACCAAAAGGAACTCATTGTAAACTGCTGATTGCGTTTTAAAGCAGTGGATAATCACTTGGGTAAATTGCCACTCATTGTCTTTAGGATATTCTCCACATTCCCTGAATGCGAGCCCATGTTCCTGCTCAGCTGCTTCCACGAGGCTCTCCCTGGTGTTGTATGGGCCAGAGCTGTGTACCTTGAAGGAAATAAATTAATATCAACTTGCAGTGATAAAGATGACACGTCTTGGAAAGATCTCTAATGTTAGCAGCAGACAGAAATTGAGAAGTAATGGCACCAGAAGTGTGCTGCCAATAAAAAGCAGTTGCCAGATGCCACAAGAGGACTGGAGATGCGGCTGAGTGGGAGGTAAATGTATCCAACCTTTCATAAAATAGGGAAGAAAAGTTCTTTCTCTGTAAAACCTCTCCAGCTAGGCACAGTAAAAACATAGCAAATGAATCATGGAATCATTTAGGTTTGAATAGATCTTTAATATAACTAACAACACGATACTGCCAAGCACCCACTACACCCCATCCCTTAGTGTCTGGTTTCTGGTGGAACCGACAAGGGTGGAGCCCTCCTCCTGGGCCCGATGGAGGGGGCTCCCCTGTGGGTTCTGTGCCAGGGCTAAAAAACGAGCAGGACTCTTGATTTCTCAGTTTTTGTTCTATTGTTTATTTTTCTCTTATCAGCAGTTCAGCATGCCGTCTGCACACCAGACTTAGTGTACAAGAAGCAAAGCACAAAATGGAGACCAAACACCCAGATTCAAGGTCTTTTAAAGCTATCTAGTGCAATTACCTTTTAAAATGTACTTTGTTTCTACTTTTCTACCAATAACTCTTATTAATCTATTCACATAACACCTATGCTACGGCTTTCTCTAACCAATGGCTTTGTGCCACCAACACTACAGAAAATGGATCAGAAGAAGAACAAGAAGGAGATGAGGCAACGCCCAAAATCCTCCATCCTGTCTCCTATACACTCCTGCATTAAAATCCTAAAACCCTAAATTTCTCACCCTGAAAATCCAGTTCACACTCCTGTGGACTCCAACTTGTCCCAAAGCCTTGGTAATTTTCTCCAGGGACACAGGTTAAAAGAAGATTAATAGATGTTCTGCTGAGGCTCAGGGCTTCCCAAAGCAGGTAGAGAAGTATTCTCTGTGCCCTGAACTCCAACACTTAGCACACCTCTGTAGATCTTCAAAAGATCTGGCACCTCTACTCCACAGGATAAGGATAAGGTCTCCTTTTTTCCAGTGCAGGACCCAGACTTGGCCTTGTTGAACCTCATACAACAGTCCTCAATCCAGCATGTCCAGATCCCTCTGCAGAGCCTTCCTGTCCTCCAGCAGATCAACACCCCGGCCCTACTTGGTGTCATCTGCAAACTGACTGAGGGTGCCCTTGATCCCCTTGATCAGATTGTTGAAGATATTAAACATCTAAAACATACTAAACAGATGTTGGATTAACACCAATACTGAGCCCTGGGGAACACCACTCATGACTGGCCACCAGCTGGATTTAACTCCATTCTCCAACATTCCCTGGGCCCACCCATCCATGCAGTTTGCTACTGATCCAACAGTACACCCGTCTCAAGCCACATAAAGCCAGTTACTCCAGGAGAATGCTGTGGGAAAGTGTCAAAGGCTTTACTACAGTCTGCT
Source organism: Dicaeum eximium (assembly GCA_013396995.1). Classification (NCBI taxonomy): domain Eukaryota; kingdom Metazoa; phylum Chordata; class Aves; order Passeriformes; family Dicaeidae; genus Dicaeum; species Dicaeum eximium. Next base: position 9,140 of record VWZP01001512.1, on the reverse strand, counting down.
ACAGATAGACAATATCTACTGCTTTTCCCTCATCCACTAAGAGGGTCACCTTGTCATGGGAGACCAGGTTGGTCAAGCAGGACCTGCCTATCATGAACTCATGAAGGCTGGGCCTGATGCCTGTGTTGTCCTTCTTGTGCTACGTGGTGTCCCTCAGAATGATCTGATCCATGACCTTCCCTGGCACCAGGTTCAGACTGATAGGCCAGCAGTTCCTCAGCTCCTCCTTCCAGACCTTCTTCCATATGGGTGTTACATTTGCTGACTTCCAGCCCCCTGGGCCTCCCTGGTTAGCCAGGCCTGCTGGTAAATGATTGAAAGTGGCTCAGTGAGCTCTTCTGCCAGATCCCTCAGTACCCCTGGGTGGATCCCATCCAACCTCACAGACTTGAGTGGTGCAACAGTGGTGCAACAGGTCCCTGATCATTTCCCTTTGGATTACGGGGGGCTTAATTCTGCTCCTCAACCCTGTCCTTCAGCTCAGGGGGTTGGGTACCTGGAAAAGAACCAGTCTTACTATTAAAGACTGGGCAAGTCTTTAATTCATACAATATTAAAAACAAAACCATCAAATATGATTTACTGAAGTTAGAGATTAGAAGTCTGAAGCTGCCTTCTGATGTTTTAATTTCTATGATAAAGTTTCTCACAAGGTTTTCTGTAAATACGCAGATGTTTTGCTAACTGCCTCTTTGTTTTTCATTCCTTCTCCTGGCAGGAGAAATGTTTGATGGACTCTTTTATTGGCCAGTGTGTGGTTGGAGAGGTGGTGATCTCTCTCTCCAATCCACGGCTATTCTCAAAACTCTATAATGTGTGAATCAAAATAAAGTGTGGCTTTTTCTCCTCCTTTTGCTGACTGCAGTCGCCGTGTCTGCATGTTTCGTGTCGCGCTCTATAGTGACATCTGGTGACCCCGTGTGAGAAGTGCATCTGGACCTGGGTGGTGCAGTGAGTTGTGCAAAACGCCCTGTTCAACATGGTAGTTCCTACTGGTTCTGGGCCCGGGGTGGTGGAGATTTTGATGATGATGTTAGAGACAAAAGGTTTTCCAGTTTCCCGGAGTACATTGGAGGAATTGTATCTCCTGAGACAGAGAGAAGG